>OZ007590.1:99231756-99831756 GCA_963931845.1 Maratus michaelseni
AGACTCTACCCCTTTCAGGAGCCTCAATACACTCAAACTAAGGCCTCCAAACATGAAATAACAAGTTTTGATATAATAATGCCATTAATAAAGATAAATGACTCTTAGGTAAGAACTTGCCAAGTTCTAGATTTGTTTTATTAATATGCTATCAATAATTTTTATTTTTAAACAATTTAAACAATCTATAATACTTCAGTAGGTAAGTTTGAGTAAATTTTATTTGAACTTCGCACCCACTTACATATCACTTCTTTTCTTGTTTTTTTTTTGTTTTGTTTTTTATACAGAACTTGGTTCCCCTTTTTCACAGTTATGTTTTTGTTAGATCTCAAATTTATGCAAACTATGCAACAATAGCATAATATGAAAAATAATTAAATATCAGGAATTCATAGAGCATGACGTACTTTTTTAACACCATCCAACCTAGTTGAAAAGTGTTTATGAATCCGGTTTGTCTGTCCGTCTCTGTCCGTATGTCCGTGCTCTAACTCGAGTAAATAAACTCAGATTGTCATGCAATTGATATATGTTACTGAGGTTTACTATGACATGTTCCGTATTGAAAATGAAGTATGTAGCACTTCGTGTACAGGGGCACTCAAAAGAATGTCGTTATATTATGGTCTATGGGGAAACATCTTTTGCAGTGTATTTTAATGATGTCACACTATTTCAAATAAATTGAAATTGATATACATCGCTGAAGTGCATTATAAGATGCTTACTATCGAATATAGGACGTGTAGTACTTATAATTAGTTTACAGGATACCTCAAAAGAATTCCGTTACATTATAATCTATAGAGAAAAATCGTTTAATCATGTTACACTATTACAAACATATTGAAATTGATATCATTTTCCAAGGTGCACTAAAACATACATTCTTTGGAAGATGGAGTGTAAAGCATTTATCATTCATTTACAGTGCCACACAAAAGTACTCGGTTACATAATGGTTTACGGGGAAAAACAGTTTGCAGCGTACTTTAATTATGTTACGCTATTTGAAATATAATGAAATTGATATACATTACCGAATTTTACTACAAGATACTTGTTGCAAAATGTGATGTGCATAGCCTTTATCGTTCATTTACAGGGACACACAAAATATTTCGGATACAGTTCTGTATCCGAAGTATTATCTGTAATCGATAACTGCTGGAAATGCGGTTTCAGTTAGGTATGCATTTAACTAAAATTTTGCATACTATGTGGTATGTATAAATGCTATATTTTATATGCAGGGCTACACAAAACAATTCGTAAGCATTTACTGTGTATCAGCGTAAATTCCTTAAAGGATTTTTTTAATCAAGTTATTCATGTTGAACGTGAAACATATTTAATATACTAAGAGATGTTTGTTGAATATAAATAAAATCATATACAGGGGAACGCGAAGAACAGGATACATGGCCGCCTCTGCATGATAATTTCTTGTAAGTATAATTTCGCTAGTTTTCAGTGTGTTTTTGCCTGAATTAAACTTTACCTTAATATGTGGTGTGTATAAAAATCTTACGGTAGTATACAGCGCTGTACAAAATAATTCAAATATGTTTCCGTCTTTTGGTAGAAACTGCTGAAGATGAATTTTCAACTGTGTTATGTGTTTTTTTATACGAAACAAAATTGCATCATACTATATAGACTATATACAAATCTATAGATTATATACATGGCTGCACAAAAGAATGAGAATACATTTTTGGCTATGGCCTGTAATTGCTAAAATCTGGTTTTCAAATGGGTTTGGCGTTTTCTAAAATATTTACTTAGGTATGTTATTTACCCTATTGAACAGCAAAGGATTGTTAAAATATTCTGTTAGTGTTGGAAAGTGTTTAATAATCTATGCTTGATGCATGATTTTTCTTTCTTGTTTAGCATTTATCTACGATAAAAGAAGAGTACACATCACACAATACACGAAAAATGGTACTGTTCTTTCGGATATTATATCTGGTTGGGTTAACAAAGATTAACCTTAACCAAATCCTAAAAATTCCTTTGAAGTCAACACGAAAAAAAGTAATTTTTTAGACCCCGAACCGTCAAAGAGGATTTTTGACGAATTGCGATCGGACATGACCCTGAAGAACTGTAACCCAGAACAAGTCCGAAATGAAAGAAAATTAATATCATACTTAAATGTAATTATGAGTTAATAGTCTATAATTATATATATAATATGAATTTTATTTGATATGAAGTAGTTTTAATACATATTCATTCAGATTCATAAAGTTTATTTAAAATTCGTACAGTAATTTTTGAATTTTCTTCAATTTTTAGAGATTTTTGGTGTTTTACGGCAGATTTTTTGACATTAGTAAAAAGAATTCGGTTTCAAACCTAAGCTTAATATAGTACATTTTTCCTGCTGGGATGTTTTAATTGTTTGTGCTTTTAGCATTTTGCATTCGACGGTGATTTTTTTTATATTCCTGAAAGAATTCTGGTTACAATGTTTTAACTCACTATAATAAATTTTGCCTCTACGATTTTTTGATGTTTAGCATTATTTTTTTTCTTTTTGAGTTTTGTGGGGATTTTTCCACATTAGTAAAAAGAATCTGGTTTGAAGTTTTTGCCCAATATAGTAAATGTTGTCCTCTTTTCACTAAAGTTTATTCGAAATTCACACAATTCTTTTTTTTTTCTTTTTTTCGAATATTAATTTTTTTCACATTTTACGGCAATTTTTTGACATTTGTAAAAAAAATCCTGTTTTAATCTTTAAATTCAATATAGTAAATTTTGTTCTCTGCAAATTTTTCATGTGATTTTTAGCGCTTTTTCGCATTTCGCTGCACTTTTTCCATATTAGTAAAAATAATTCGGCTTTGTCCGCTTTCACTCTTTCGAATCTTCTCTTCTGCTTCTGTGTTTCGCAATCGTGTTTAGCACATTTTTTTTCAGAAGAACCATTTTAATCGTGGGTTTTAATTAATATATTAGCTAATTATGAAAAAATGAAGACTCTGAGCTTATTAGGTGCCTTGGATTATCCTCACTCAAATTTTTAGACATTTACCCGCAGGATTTCCCTATCCATCGCACACACAGACAAACTTATCTTTTATTAGTATAGGATAACAGTGGGACATTTGCATTGGCTAAATAATGCTAAATATAGATCTTTTTGTTTTTAACACAAAAACTGAGAGTGCATCTTAAGTATTGCTTAGAACTGTGATTTTTCTTTTGTATTGGCTTAATTTGCTTGCACCAAGCATAGTAAATATCTCACTGTTAGTGCTGTTATTTATTTCTTTACTGTAAAGCTGTATGTATTGACATCATGTTCATAGATTTTAAACTAAATATATGTAATTTAGATAGATACTAAACTAAACATTCTTAAATAACTATGACTTAACAGGAAACTTTTAGTTCACATTGAGCATTTTTATTACATTTTAATTTTCTGTAATTTAAATGCAAAACCTGGGATTAACAAAAATTCCAAGATTTTAGGAGCCAAAAAAGTAAATCTTCAGGTTTGCATTAATAGCTATAATAATAAAATAATTTTCAGCATAACAAGGTTTAGTTCTATTGAATTAATTATTAGATGAAGACAAAATAGCTTTATGATGCAAGTTCCAGTTTGAAATGAAATTTTATACGACTTGGATTAAAGCTTTCTTGGACATCGTCCTCTTGATTGCATGCTTACAGATTTTATTTCAGTGTTTTGCACTTTTCGGTTAGCTGTAGACAATTTTTTTTAGAGATCTTATTCCAGCATTAGGCACTATAAAATAAGTGTCCATGTGAGAGTGTTTGCCAAATTCCAAACCTTATTTAGAGATCTTATTCCAGCATTAGGCACTATAAAATAAGTGTCCATGTGAGAGTGTTTGCCAAATTCCAAACCTTATTTTTCAGATCTTACTCCAGCATTAGGCACTATAAAATAAGTGTCCATGTGAGAGTGTTTGCCAAATTCCAAACCTTATTTTAGAGATCTTTTTCCAGCATTAGGCACTATAAAATAAGTGTCCATGTGAGAGTGTTTGCCAAATTCCAAACCTTATTTTAGTGATCTTATTCCAGCATTAGGCACTATAAAATAAGTGTCCATGTGAGAGTGTTTGCCAAATTCCAAACCTTATTTTAGTGATCTTATTCCAGCATTAGGCACTATAAAATAAGTGTCCATGTGAGAGTGTTTGCCAAATTCCAAACCTTATTTTAGAGATCTTTTTCCAGCATTAGGCACTATAAAATAAGTGTCCATGTGAGAGTGTTTGCTAAATTCCAAACCTCATTTTCGTATTCTTATTCCAGCATTAGGCACTATAAAATAAGTGTCCATGTGAGAGTGTTTGCCAAATTCCAAATCTTATTTTAGAGATCTTTTTCCAGCATTAGGCACTATAAAATAAGTGTCCATGTGAGAGTGTTTGCCAAATTCCAAACCTTATTTTTCAGATCTTACTCCAGCATTAGGCACTATAAAATAAGTGTCCATGTGAGAGTGTTTGCCAAATTCCAAACCTTATTTTAGAGATCTTTTTCCAGCATTAGGCACTATAAAATAAGTGTCCAAGTGAGAGTGTTTGCCAAATTCCAAACCTTATTTTTCAGATCTTACTCCAGCATTAGGCACTATCAAATAAGTGTCCATGTGAGAGTGTTTGCCAAATTCCAAACCTTATTTTAGAGATATTACTCCAGCATTAGGCACTATAAAATAAGTGTCCATGTGAGAGTGTTTGCCAAATTCCAAACCTTATTTTTCAGAACTTACTCCAGCATTAGGCACTATAAAATAAGTGTCCATGTGAGAGTGTTTGCCAAATTCCAAACCTTATTTTAGAGATCTTTTTCCAGCATTAGGCACTATAAAATAAGTGTCCATGTGAGAGTGTTTGCCAAATTCCAAACCTTATTTTTCAGATCTTACTCCAGCATTAGGCACTATAAAATAAGTGTCCATGTGAGAGTGTTTGCCAAATTCCAAACCTTATTTTAGAGATCTTTTTCCAGCATTAGGCACTATAAAATAAGTGTCCATGTGAGAGTGTTTGCCAAATTCCAAACCTTATTTTTCAGATCTTACTCCAGCATTAGGCACTATAAAATAAGTGTCCATGTGAGAGTGTTTGCCAAATTCCAAACCTTATTTTAGTGATCTTATTCCAGCATTAGGCACTATAAAATAAGTGTCCATGTGAGAGTGTTTGCCAAATTCCAAACCTTATTTTAGTGATCTTATTCCAGCATTAGGCACTATAAAATAAGTGTCCATGTGAGAGTGTTTGCCAAATTCCAAACCTCATTTTAGTGATCTTATTCCAGCATTAGGCACTATAAAATAAGTGTCCCTGTGAGAGTGTTTGCCAAATTCCAAACCTTATTTTAGAGATCTTTTTCCAGCATTAGGCACTATAAAATAAGTGTCCATGTGAGAGTGTTTGCCAAATTCCAAACCTTATTTTTCAGATCTTACTCCAGCATTAGGCACTATAAAATAAGTGTCCATGTGAGAGTGTTTGCCAAATTCCAAACCTTATTTTACAGATCTTTTTCCAGCATTAGGCACTATAAAATAAGTGTCCATGTGAGAGTGTTTGCCAAATTCCAAACCTTATTTTAGAGATCTTTTTCCAGCATTAGGCACTATAAAATAAGTGTCCATGTGAGAGTGTTTGCAAAAGAAAGGGGATGTGCCTGTTAGAGAAATTCATTTTTCTGGAAATTAGCAAAGCAACTGTCAGTAACTGGGGGAGGGGGGGGGGACGTTGCAACAATGTATAAGCCAAATTTTTATTGAGAAAAGTAACCTGGAAAGTCAAGGAATTTTTTTTATCAGAATTGAGTAAGATCCCTGTAAACGCTTTACAATTTTGATTTTCTTTTAATGATTGTTTACGTCATAAAAGTTTTTAAAGATTAAAACATTGCTTTTTCGTTTTTCCTACAACATATAAACAAAACCGTATAAAGAGAGAGGAAAATCGCCAGGTAGCGACTTTTTCGCCAAACAGATAGCGCTATGACACTTGATATAAAAATCAATCGTTGAAAATGAAATATTTTAAAGATGTTTATTATATAGTTTTTGTTTTTGCTGAATTTCTAAAAAAGTACTGAACCAATTTTGAGGAAATTTAAATGGGACCAATCCGAGAGTATCCTCTTCCAATTGAAAAAAATCCCTGACGGCTCGGCCTACAGGCACAGATAGATTTCGAAGAAGCAGACCGTGGGGTGCCTGTTTGTTGGGAATGGTGGAAGAAATGAACTTTTTGCCATGATGTGCCAGTTGGAACCGCCTACTTCGAAACCTAACTTGTTTGCAAGCGTAGCCAACACGGAATTTTTTTTTTTTTTTTTTTTTTTTTTTTGCTATAAGGGTTGGGTCCTTTAAAAAAACTTGTCAGTATAAAAGTTTTGGATAATATTAAGAGGATTTATAATAAATTTAAGCGGATTTGATATCTTGTGAATTGACGAAGTTATGAATTTTTTTCTTCTAAAACCCCTCTTTCCTCCCCCCCCCCTTGGGTCCATTTTTAATGATATCAAAAATCTGTCATACATAAATTTTCGGCGCTTTTCCTAGAAGTAATAATAACTTTAAGCGGATTCGATACGTATCATAATTAAGAAATTATGGGTTTTTTTTCTGTTTTCACAAAAAGCCCCCCGCCCATTTTCGCCTCCCCCTTGGTTCGATTTTGCCCATTAATGAACTTAACCGAGATTTTATGCCCTTTTATTTTATGTATCAGTTTGGAAGAGATTTGTGCAGAATTATTGACGTTATCGTGTCCATAAAAAAGTGACATAGATAAATAGATAGATAGATACAGTTTTGAACTGGGGGCGGGGGGGGGGGTTGTGGGAGTCATAATCCGCGTAGATCTGCAAATTATTTTCAAAAATTCCAAGTTAGGGGAGAACTTAATAGGTAGTATTTCTTACGAAATCTACCTAAAATCACATGCATCAGTCACGCAGTTTAGAAGTAATCGGTGACATACATAAAAAAAAAAAAAAAAAAAAAAAAAAAAAATACATACGCGTCGAATTGAGAACCTCCTCCTTTTATTTTTTAAGTCGATTAAGTACGCTATTTAAAAATTCTTATCAGTATTTTGTACTAAAAAAATAGGTCTCTAAGTGAAGTTACATGTTTTTTGTGTGATTTCAACCGCAATATATGCATAGTAAGCGGATGAGATCGCTTATCGATCAGCTGAATACATAATTTACCGATAACACTTCTGTTCAGCGCTAAAAAATCTGTGAGCCTAAAAAATTAGGAGAAAGAAAGGGAGGTATTCAGAAATTCCTTACAATTTTTGGCCGAATCGTTATTTTTTTGTCCGATTGAATCGTGAGGGGTGTTTTAAATACGATTTTTAATAGTGAATGCTGAAGATGTACCTAAGAGTAGAAACAAAGGCCATAGTGGTGAGACTCATTTGCTAAAGTAGTCTAATTCAAGATATTTAAGGTACTTCTGATAGCAAAGTTACAGATTCGTTAATAAAAACGAATAAAATAAAATAAATATATTTACCGTAACAGCTGTTCGAGCCAAGTAAAGAAAAGTAGTATTTATTTATTTATTTATTTTTGCATTTATACGAATTGTGATTAAGTAATTTCGACTTATAGATATAATTTTTACTTTTCCAACTTAACCCTATCACTATGTCCTATCGAAACATGCCCTGTTGTTGCCCAGGACAAATATGCTATCTATTGTTCAAATAATAAAAATAAAAAAACAAGTATCACTTATATTTTTACAGTTTAATTTTTAATGTGTGTTACAAACATTATGATATGAGATGGCACCGGCTGAAACTACTCAGTGAGTGATAGATTTTTTTGACAACTTGTTGAAAGTGCTTGGGGTCCGCGTGGACTCCAGGACATAGTGATAGGGTTAAAGTGAATGATAATGAAATGTCTCATAATTGAATGCGGTCATAATTGAAGAGTTTGGTGGAACAAATAAATTATGTAACCAACATTTACTTTCGAGGAAAATTGAAGTGAAAACTTTTTGTTGTAAATTTTATAGATTTATTTTCTTTTTGGTAGCATATGCTTAAAATGTTGATAGGAGGTGTTAAATTCTCTTGGAAAGCCTTATTACTATTTAATCTTTAAATATTAAAAATTGCTTATATATTTAAATACGCGGCTTTGCTCACTTAACTGTTCAAATATGCCAAGTGGTATTCGTGTGCCTATTTTTATTAGAGGAAATTATATTGCGACGGATAATTCATAAATTACTAACTAAGCCACATTTTGTGTAAACTTCATTCTTATACTGCATTAAGCGAACATCAGACTTAAATGAATGAGAACTTAAATAAATGACAATTAAGAATGTATTTTGAAGGTTTTTCGTTCATTAAATTTTTATTTGAAATTTCGATTTCTTTAGAAACCGTTCTTAGCGAGCATAAAAATAACCACCAAGACAAAGTCCAAGCTTCTAATTATCCAAGTTTCTATAAAAAAATTTACCACAGAAATCGCAATTTTGTAAAGTATTTTGTTCGTCACAATTTAAAATTTCTATTTTTTAAAAACTGCCCTGTGGATGAATTTATGTCTCTAAATTAACAGGCATGTAAAATTTCAAGTTTATATCCCTAACAATTTCAAATAAATCATTATTTAGAAGGTTTTTTAGAATTTTTTTATCCTTTTTCACTTTTTTAAATTTCGATTTTTTTTTATTTTATGGAAACAGTTTTTAGCGAGCATTGAAATCTTAAAAAGAGCCACCATGCCAAATTTCAACTTCCTATATCAGCAGTATCACTAAAATCACAATTTTGAAATATTTTTTGCTTCTGAACCTTTTTTTAATTTCGAATATTGTAAAAACTGTTCTGTGGAAGCATTTACGTATAAAAAAAATAACAGGCATGTTAAATTTTAAGTTTCTATCTCTAGCAATTTAGAATAAAACATAATTTATAACATTTTCCGCTCAATTTAAACATTTAAACTTGGAAACCGTTTTTAACGAGCACTGAAATCTTAAAATAACCACCATGCCAAATTTTAAGTTTTAGCCCAGCAACATCACAAAAGTCACAATTTTAGAACTTTTTGCTTTTTCACCCTTCTAAATTCCGAATTTTGTAAAAACTGCTGTGTGCGAACATTTACGTCTTAAAAATAACAGACATGTCAAATTTTAATATTCGATCCCTAACAATTGTCAATAAATCGTAATTTAGAACGTTTACCGCTCATTTCACACCTTTAAATTTCGAATTTTTAAACAACTGTTTGTATCGTGCATCTGCATCTTAAAAGTTACCACTAGATTAAATTTAAAGTTTCTAACCCGAATAAATACAACTAAATCGCAATTTAAAACGTTTTATAACGTATGTAATGTTTTATAAACGGTTATAGCTAAATAAAAAATGTATTAAATATTAAAAAATAATGTTTCATATCTTCTAGAATAATTATAACGACATAATTTTCGCTCTACCATATAATAGGATACTCATAACATTCTCATCTATGTAATAAAACATTTTTTGTCAAAATGCGACTTAACACCTTTTTTAAGTTCTTCAATTGTCATAAATAAAAATTTTATACGAGGTTTCTCTGCATAATCACAATTTAAAAAGTGTTTTAATTCGTTAATGGTAACTATCGGTCCTTCCTTTTAAGATATTTATAATCATAGGGCAAAAAATATAGGACATAGGACAAAAATATTTTGATTTTAACTCTCATAAAATCTACATTTGAATATCTGAAAATGTCTTCTAAAATTTGATTTTATGAACGCTTCTAGAAACAACGCACACACACAAAAAAAAACAAAACCCAATTTGGGTTGAAAGAATTCTTAGGTATGTGCCCAAATTGGGTCATGTCTGTTTTGGTTATCACTGTGTATCCATTTTGGGCACTATTAAATACCCATTTAAAAAAAAAAAAAATGACAAAAAACTTGTGTGACAAAACACTTTACATCGGGAAAAAAATGAAGTTATATAATATTTAAAAAATAAATTAAAACGTGGTAGAGCATAAAAGTTTAAAAATAAAAAAAAATAAGGTGAAAAAAATACCCTTAACCCACATATATTTGTTGTATTTTTATTTCACAGTGCCACACTTTTAACAGCCAACAATATCAAAATGTTTATCACGCTCCAAAAACTTTCGAAGCCTAAATGCTTATTTGTTAAGCAATAGAGATGCTTATTTATTTCAATGGCGAAAAAAATCTGAAAAAAGCACCCCAATTATGGATAAACATTGTCTTGTTGATTGGTGTGTTGTAGTTTAAAATTACGTGTATTTCGAAATTTGACAGGAATATATTCAAATGAGGGCAATATTTTAACATTTTTAACATATTTTTGAAGGTCTCTATACAACATGTTTAATTTTTAAATTGATTTTTTTTTAATATCGCATTTAGTCCACATGACAGATATTATTATGACAGAGTATAATAGCGGGTTTCGCCCGCTATCGGGCCGATTCAGATATTAAAAAAAAAAAAAAAAAAAACGAGAAAAATAGACCGGTAAATTTTTACTTTATAAAAAACATGAATTTTTATTTATTTATTTATTTATTTATTTTAGAAAATGAAATTTATTTGGATTTATTAAAGAAAGGATAAAGTGTTTTGAAAGGAATATTAAACGAAATCCATTGTGCGATCTTCGATCACACTTGCTCACTTGTTTACTTTTTCTGTGTCTGCTTTAAATTTTTTTATTAAAATTACGTAAATCGTATTTGCATGAGATATAATTTTACGTCGGTTATGTAATTTCTTTTTGCTTTTATTTTAAAATTAACAAAGCCCACTTTTTTTAATGAACAGTCCTACCTTAAAAAAAAATCTCACTCATTATTTTTGTTACATTTAATTGAATTCCTATCTTCTTCTCCAGTATAATAAGCCGATTTATTTTTCCTGTGGTATATCACCGGTATATATGTTTGAAGTAAAGTTTCTTATAAGTGCATATTTGTTGTATATTACTGAAAAAGTTTTAAAAATATGCCATTAACAATCGAGTTAAGATTAATATTCAGACTGAAAAGCAATCTCTAAGAGTTTTTTCTGCATCGTTTCTTTATACTGCTTCATATTATTTTTTATTTTAAATTTTGTATTCGCCGATATTCTTCACATATAAATTCAGAAAAGAGGGAGCAAAATAAATTCAAAATCTGAGAAAAACCATTATAAAAAACACCTATGAAATTCCAGTCACATTCACATATTCGAAAACTGTTTTAATGACAGATAACCTTATATATTTTTTAATCGGATAATTTAACTTTTGTAAATATTATAATATTGAATTTTTTTTACCGTATATAACAATAGCCGAAACTTATTAAATGAGTAAAATGGTCATATTGGTAAGAAGTAATAGATTAATAGAAGTAACTTAGTCATTCTCTAGCATTTTACCAATCGAGTACCGAACTTCAATTTGGATACAGTCCCTAAAATATGCTCTCATTTTAAAATAATTAATTTCTCTGAAACTAATCGTTGGAATTTCATGAAAACTGGTATATAGGCATAGTTTGAACTGAAGATTTAAAATATCTTGTCAAAATTAGATTTAGGAACTAGGAGTGATTCGTGAATGAAAAGTTCAGAGTTAATAAGATAGCTAAACTTGGCTTTACACGATCTCAGAACTTTTTATGTTAAAAGATTCAGAAGACTTGGTTGCCTTTTTTACATGTGACGTTTTTGATGAGATTTCACATTTTTTGGAAGTAATCCTCCTCTTCTTGACTTTCGGCCTTTTTTAACACCATCCACTGGTTTTCGCTTAGCCCACACTCTGTCCCTATTATTTGTAGGCAAGCACTGAGTTATGGCCCGTGGGGGGGGGGGGGGGTCAAAAGTATTATCAATTGCTTCCAAGACTGTTGCTATCTATTTGAGATATTATTCGCAGCCCTAGATACTTGATATTTGGCATAAAAGTATGATTTAGGATAAAAAGAAACACGAAATAATGTTAAGTTGATTGATACATCTGATTACTCTAAATTGATATAGTTTATGAACTAGAAAATGTTTCAGGTTTCTGGGCATAAAAGTACAGTTTAGGATAAAAAGAAAAACAAAATTAAAAAATTCGGAAAATTCCAACAAATCAAACTATTTTCGGTTTAAATATTAAAACTATTTAAATTAAAACTATTTTCGGTAAAATATCTTGTTATTGAAAAAATTTGGGTTTGTTTTGCTATGTAGATCACCCACTATGAAACTTTTATATACATCATTTAAAAGTAGAGTTTATTTTCCAATCGTTTGGTACCAGTAACTTTCTTCTAGAATAATTTGTTGCAGAGTTAGTAAGGAGTGTTCCGTTTTTCATTTCATAACTGTACCTTATCTTTTTGATGATCGGTCAGTGAGTGAGTGTCAAAAAATGGAAATTTTGAGTTCATATACCTTCCGAACTAGAAAAGACAGAAACGTAAAATTTGAAAATGGTTCCATTTGCAACGTATCTTCCATTTGCAAAGTACCCTGAGTCGCTAACAGAAAAAGATGCTTACGGATGTGCTTTCTCGAGTTGGTGCAGGAACTACCGTGCATCCAAATATGTAAACAATATCCTTATCCGGATATACGCATCTACTGCAGATTGAATCTTTAATAAAAATGTTTATAAAGTTTATTTAATTCAAATTACGCTGAAAATGTTCTAATTTGCGTAAAAGGATCGGGCACTGCATTACTCGACAGAAATGCCCAATCTGTGGGGTCACGTGAAAAGAACTCAAGAGCAACATAAGGCTCAAGGGTCGCATATCACTCATTCAAGGTATCCTACTTCGTTTAGCACCCCCATTTTCCAAATTTAACGAAATGAGTATAACACTGACTGAAAAATTGTTTATAAAATGATTAAATTAGATTATGAAAAAGACAATTTCATTTGTTAAATAAATTATTTTGATGCTATTTTTTTTACATTTTTAGAATTTAAAGGGGGAAAAAATGCAATATTTGATATTTACTGAAAATGTCCTCACGACAAAAATAGTAATAGGATATACGCATCTTTTTTTTTCACAAAATATACTATTTGAAGTACCAAGAATGTAATGAACTACAATCCAAGCTAGAACATAAAACCGTGCATAAATATGCATATTCAAATTATCACTTTCATGATTTTCATATATTTTCTGTATTTTAATTTATTAAAATAGCTCTAAAATTTCACAAATTTTTCAAATATTTAGACCAATAATTCATTACACCAACAATGTCATATAATGTGTAAGTGATAGGTTTTATATACATATAATTATAATTTTTGGAGATAGAGCCTTTTTCGTAGCTGATTTATCGTGAAAATCTGTTTTTCAAGAAAGCATTTAAAGTTTTTATTCAGAAACTGTGAATAAAATATTCACCCCCAAGCTCATGAAATTGTATATATTTTTATGCTCGTCTATCCTTATCCGAATTTGCAGAATTCTACGTGTGATAGATTTCCTTAGCTATCGCCAACAAACAAACAAACAGACAGAGAGACACACAATCAAAATCTTTCTTTTATTAAGATAGATAATAATGTTTTCACACACCCCCAACTGAATATCTACTCTATTGCTAATAAGCTTATATGTTATTTTTGCTCTTGTATATATATATATATATATATCATTTATACTAAATAAAGCAATTCAAATTCCATGCAATTCTATCTTAAATTTGGAAAGAAAACCTTTTATTATTTCGTCATATTGTAAGACTTGTAATCTAGTTAATGTGCAGGTGTGTTTGTTTTTTCTCTCATAAAAACTCCTATGCATACATACGTTTTGCGAAATAAACCGTTTCTTCTTTTACAAGCGAAAAAACATATCCCTTTTTTCAGTGGTCCACTAATGCTGTACATTTTTTTAAAAGGTTTAGAAATCTAATATGTAAGCAAACGATGTAAGTATACACACGTATGCATATATTCATTGTTGTATCGTATATTCTGTGATGTATCAAATCCCCCCCCCCTACCTTCATAAAATTATTCTTTTCATTTTTTAAAAGTTCAAAGTAAAAGCTTTAGTAACTGAAAATACAGTAGGAACAGACTCTCTCCAATCCATGACCCTAAAATCCACAAAACTCAGAAATCAGCATAATGCTAAATGGAAATAGTTAATTTTCAGTGTTAAAGTATGTGACAAAATATTGTGTTTTATAAATAAAAATCAAATTTTATATTGATTAACGAAATATTTTCAATTTTACTAAAAGCTATTTAAAAAATATTTTTAAGTTAAATTAACTATAGACAAAGTTTGGAATATCGAAATAGGAGAGGTTTATGCAAGTAGGAGGAATTAAAACTATCGGCATTGTTTCAAAGAATAATTCATAGTCTACTTTATCCTTAATAGTTGAACTATTTACTTTATCTTAAATGAAAAGCTAAATTTATTTGTATTTCAGGTAAAGCACTTTTTAATGAAAAAAGTTTTTTTTTAAGCGATGATCTAAAATCCACAAAACCTCTGTTTCCATGCTGGATTGATTTGAGAGAGTGCATTTTTCTGTATCTTTAGAAACAAGTGGAAAATTATGCTACGATATTTAATAGTATAAAAATGGGACTCCGATAAATAAAGATGCGCGAAAGTTTAATAAAGAAATACATACACTCAGATTTGTATTTATATATTTTTTTAAATCTATGTTATGTACGTGTATGATAATCTTTCTCAATTTAAAATATTTTTATAATTGCATATAAAGAAATTCTGTTTTAATCTAATAGCCCAAATATAGTAACTTTTGTCCTCTGCAATTTTTTAAATAAATTTTAGCGGGTTTTTTTTTCGCGATTTTTTACGATTTTTTCCAAAATAATCAGGTTTTAATCTTCTAATCCAATATAGTAAATTATGTTCTCTTTTCAGTAAAGTTTATTCGGAATTCGTGCAGTGATTTTTAAATTTTTCGCGATTTTTTCAATTTTTTTTCGCGTTTCGTACTACATTTTAACGGGCCCGAACAACGCCGCGTCGTTGGGTCTAGTTTAAAATACTTTTATAATTTCATTATCTTATGTCCAGTATCTTACGATTGCATGTCGTCAAAGCTGTAATTTCTATAATCAAAAACCGTAAACGATATTTTCCAGCTTCCGTTGAGTTTCATTATTTGAAGCGTTTAAAAGCAATGTGGTGAAAGTCAACATTTTTTTAATGCATTAAAACAAGGATTTTCTTGACGCTCTATAATGATTTGCTACATGATAAAATATTTTCAGGCAAAGGCAAATTATTAAAAGTAAATTTCGTGGAACTATCTTTATACCGATATTCCCATGTATAGATTAACATTTTTAAACACAAAGCCTATGCACTTAACTCAATTTTTCAAAATAAATCACTTACACCACTCAGCTTTTAAACTCTTCAGTTATATCTATAAATCGACCCTTTTGATATTTTATAATTATAATGATATAATGATATAATTAATTAAAAATCTAAATCTGAACAATTAAAAGTATTTTTCTAAAATCTGTTTTTGAGAAGCTTCTTAAAATTACTTACGATGTCATTCGTATACGGATTTGTATACCTTAACATGTGCTTATTATTGAACATTTTGAAGAACTGTTTTGTTGTTGTCTTTGTTGTTTTATACATTGTAAAAAGCAATATTGTGATTGAATTGAATGCCTAAAAAGTTCAAAATATGTATCAATTATATATACCGGCTGGTTATAATATAAGTATCTCTATTTGGAGCTGTCTGTAGCTTGAAGGAATAACTGGAATAAAACCAAAATCGGTACACTTACTATTCGAGAAGCGGAAAAAAGAATGGAAGAATAAAAAGAATTAATTGCAATATTTGCCACCAGATGGCGCTTTTGATTGTGAAATGTAATGTGTAATATTGTGTACCATGGAGGTTTCGCAAACCTCAATTACTTTACTGCATGTCAAAACATGTGCAAAATATCACTCCTGATGCTCATTCCGCAGATGAGCACGTCATGCATCGCCTGGATTGTGTTCTCCAGCACAATGGCCGTGTGGAACCTGAACATGAGCGGCAATGCCTAGCGAACCACATTCACTGTGACATTTTCGAATAAATTAAGTATGCCATCCGGTTTGACGCCTTAATTCTTTGTTCTTGTATTACACATTACATTTCACACTCAGTAGCGCCATCTGTCAGTGATATTGCAATTTTTTTTCATTCTTCTTCCCCCTTCTCGAATAGTAAGTGTGCCGATTATGGTTTCATTCGGGTTATTCCTTCGAGCATCAGAAAGCTCCAAATAGGATACTTATATTATAAAAACCCTGTATATATATATGCATACATTAGAGATGAGACGAGGGTCCAACCAAGCACGAACGCGGGCCCGATACGGGTATATATGTAGGTACATAAAGTAAAAAAAAATAACCCGAAGAGGGATTGGACTGCACTTTCTGGGCAGTGTTGAGCTGGCATTTTTTTTCTTTTTTTTAATAAAACTAATAGTGATATTTGCGAAAAATTTGAACGATAGCAATAACGTCAGTTCTAATTAATGAAAAAATAAAAGAAAAATACCGTTTGGATTCGTATACAGTTCCTTACAATCGTATGTGTTCTTTAGTTAAAAATGGTCGTCTATATATAAAAAGTGCACCAACTTTTTTTTTTTTCAAATAGTAACACCGATTTTTGATAATTTATTTTAGTTCATTGGATCAAAGCAGCCCAGAAACATACATTGTTTATGTACTTTTTGTTAAATCTCCATGGAGTTATGAAGAAAAACGTGTTAGGGATTAATTCATCAATTTAAAAAAATAAAACTAAGGTCCACAGAGAAAAGTACCGGGAGCATTCAGTTAGCAATCAGAAAAAAAAACATATAAAAATTTTACATATAATGTAAACTAAAGTTCGATACAAGTCTTCGGGTTACTATATCCAGTCCCGTGCGTAGAAAACTTTCTGTATGTGCTACTTGTAATAAAAGCCATTTAATACAATATTGAAATTTTTATATTCTGAACCCGTGATTTAAGTCCATTTCATATTGAGGAAAGACCCTGAAATCGATTGTGTATAAAATAAATTAACGATTCTGAAGCTAATCGTAGGAATGTTGTAAAATTTTATATTTAAACCGGTTGAAGGATGTCAAACTTATTTAATTTGTCAAATTTGGTGTTACTATGGGAAAATAACAGTTATGAAGATGTGAAGATAATTCGCTAAAAATTTTACGGTAACTAATAAAAGTAGATATTATTCGCAATATAAGCAGTATAATTTTTCTACTATAAAGTATGTTTTTTATTTTTGCCAAGACTGTATTTTATTCAAGTAGCATTTACGCTGAATCATTGAAACTGTATATTACTCTTTTTTAAAACAGATGAAAATCTCATGGCTGCTGAAATCTTGTTTCCTCGTCCAATGTTTAATGTGGACAACTAATTCACAATCAGACCTTGGCATCATCCAGACTTCATCCGGAACGATTCACGGATCCTTACTCAATGTTAACGGTCGCAGAGTTTATCAATATCTTGGAATACCTTACGCTCAGCCACCTTTGGGAGATCTTCGATTCAGGAAACCTCAACCAATTCAACCATGGTCCGGAACCTTAAAAGCAAACAGAATGCCTCCAGCTTGTATTCAGTATGCAGAATATCCTTTTCCTTGGTACGATTTCCAACCTGGTAAAAGCGAAAACTGCCTGTATTTAAACATATGGGTTCCCAAAACAAAATATGTGAACTGTAACAAAAAGAAAAAATCGGTTATGTTTTGGATTCACGGTGGAGGATTTGTATATGGCTCCATTAGAAAACCAGTTTACAACGGCCGAGCCTTGGCAGCTGAAGGCGACGTAATCGTTGTAACAACAAATTACCGATTAGGTGCATTTGGGTTCTTTACGACTAATACAGACGCAGCGCCAGTTAATGTCGGTAAGTGTTTAAAACTAATCGCTACCTTGTTTTTCATTTAGAGTTCATTTGTCCAATCATTATTTTAGTTCGCTCATACAATAAGAAGCGGAAATCCTTAATGTATAAGGGCGAATCAAATATAATCCAGATTATTTTTATTGTCAACACATGATTTTTATATACGTTGTCATGGTAAGCATGATAAATATTTTACTGTTTAAAAAATCGTTTGACATCTTTTTTTATTCTTCATACGTTCATATATTTAGTATTACGAGTGAAAACAGAGTGAGTAATGCTGTTCCACGAAGTGAAAATATTAAAGTTTTAATAAATGAAAATATCGAACTTATTAAAATTTGGTGCAAATTGAATGTTCATTTCGGAAATAATATTCTATCGAGATCCTGGGCGTGCAAATGATATAAGTCGTTTAAAAATGGCCGCAAAGAAGGTAAAACAATGTGTTTCAGAATGGAATGGCGCACAAACCCACTGAAGCAAAATCTGTCAACGTGCTCAATAATAATTTTTTTAATTTTCTTCGGGAGGAAATTCTGGAGTTCCGCAGTAAAAAAGGGTATTTGCATCTTTAAACACTTACCAAACGCAAAATCTCAAGTTTTCATGGGGATATTTTGATTTTTCAAGGGGTAATACCCCACACACACACTGGCCACCTTCTGAATTCATCAGTTGTTAAAGAAACTGAAGGACCGTTAACCGCGGTCAATTCTCCGACAACCTTCAACTCGCGATTCAAATCCCAGTTGAGTAACCCCCCGGGTTAGCAAATCTAACCGCCAGTTAATATTTCGAATTCATCGATAACTTCAGAGCCACGGTTTGTCGTCTTCGGGTTAGTCAACCTAAGGTTGAAATGTGTATATCTGATTAGCCAAAGGGATTACATGACGTAGCAATCGCGTTGATGAGTTGTGTCCTCGCTTAACGCCAGTTTTCAACAGCGAAATAAAACAGAGTATTAAAAGTGCATACATGTGGTGTTTAATTTGTAGATAAATAAACATTACAAATAAATTTCGAATTACCATTTTCATTTGATGGTTTTGTTCGTTCACAAAATTAGGTCCAAAGATTAGAAATACTGTTATAGTCATAAGACGTTTATTTTTACAAAAATTTTGTGTTACAGTAAAATTCTTTTTAAAAAATTCTTTATTGACGAAAAAAATACATACATACATATATATACAGGGTGATTATAATAATTACAGTTTAAGTTTCAAAACGCTCTTAAAAACGAACCACTGATTAGAATGACGTCAAAATTGAACGGAGTATTATTGAAGAAGGGGGAAAGAACATGAAAAAAAAGTTCCCAAATTTTAGCGACAGATGGCGCTGTAAGCATCAGAATTTCGACTACAAATGACAAATCGTAAAACAACGGCTAAGGCATAAGTTACACGATAAACCAACTGTACTGTTCAGTGTGCATGACTGTACAGGTGTGATACTGTTAGTTACGTAAGCCCATCCACCACGGCAAGGTCGTATCACATCGGATGGGAAAAATCGGTTTTTAATTGTCCTGAGGCCAAAAACCGCATAAAAAGCATCCATCCAATCGGTATTTAAGTTTAGCGAGACTGGCTCAAAACATGTTCAATATGCCGTCCACCGTTGTGTGCAACAAGATTAAATCGGGAAACAGCATGTTCCACAACCGATCGAAGTGTCACTGGGGTCAAGTTCAGAATGTGTTACGCAATGCGTGTCTTCAATTCAGCTACGTTGGCAATCGGAGTACTGAACACAACATCTTTCAGATAACCCCACAGCCAGAAATCACACGGATTAAGATCAGGTGATCGGGCCGGCCAGGCTGTAGGGAAATGACGACTGATAATTCTAGCATTTCTGAAATGCCGCCTCAAGAACTGCTTCACTCGATTTCCAATGTGCCAAATGCATAAAAATGATACTATCCAGACATCCACGCTGTTGCAGATCTGGAATGACGTCATTACGCAAAAGAGACTCATAGCGCTGACCATTGACGGTAACGGTAACAGGACCGAAAGCATCCGTCTCCTCGAAAAATTATGGCCCTACGATAAATGATGCCGAAAATCCGCATCACACAGTGACCTTTGCAGGATGAAATGGTACTGGGTTCGTTGCGAGTGGATTTTCTGTTGCCCATATTCGGCAACTCTGCGTATTGATATATCTCGTCAGATGGAAATGGGCTTCGTTTGTCCACAGAATTTTCCACGGCCAATCATTGCCCACTTCCATGCGAGCAAGAAATTCTAAAGCAAAACCCTCTCTTTCTGGCAGGTCAGAAGGAAACAACTCCTGCACATGGCAAATTTTGTATGTATAGCATTGCAGGAAGTTTCGTAGAATGTTATGCACCGTGCTCACAGGTCTGTCCAATGTTCGGGCAATTCACTGCATGGTTGCACACCACCGCTCAACTCCTCCTGAACTGCTGTGGCCACTTCTTCAACTACCGCCGAATCACATATTTTCCTTCCTCTACCAGACTGCACATCAAACGAACCTGTATTTTCGAATTTTTTCATCATTTTCACCAGACCTATGACAGTCATCGGTCCAACGCCTTTTTAACACTTTCCAACCTAGTTGAAAAGTGTTTAGGACTTCGGTTTGTCTGGCCTTCTGCCGTCTGCCGTCTGGCCGTCTGTCCGTGCTCTAACTCCCGTAAATATGCTCGGATTGCCCTGCAATTTTTATATGTTATAATCGTTATCTATAGCATGTTCCCTATTTCAATGGAAGTGTGTAGCACCTATAGTTTTTTTACAGGGACACTCAAAAGAATTCCGTTACATTGCGGTCTATGGGGAAAAATCATTTGCGGTTTATTTAAATAATGTTTCACTATTTTAAACGCATTGAAATTTATATATATCACTAAGGTACATTAGAAGAAGCTTAATATGGAATAGGGTGTGCATAGCACTTATACTTACTTTACAGGGACAGTCAAAAGAATTCCGTTACATTACGTCTATGGAGAAAAATCGTCTGCGGTTTATTTAAATAATGTTTCCCTATTTTAAACGCATTGAAATTTATATAAGGTTCATTACAAGAGACTTACTACAGAATATTGTGTGTATAGCAGTCATCGTTCATTTACAGGGACACACAAAAAAATTCTCTACTGTATGTTAACAATAATTCCTGGAAGTGCGTTTTAAGTTACTGAACGCGATTTTAATTTTAAATCGCTTTTTGTATATTACGTGGTGTGTATAAATTCTGTAGATCCTATACAGGAAAGCAAAAAAGTTCGGGAACACATTTCCGTATTATTTAACTCCAGACGGAGAATTTTAAACTGTGCTACGTGTTTCCTAACTGAACTAAAATTTAGCATCCTATGTAGTACATATACAAATCTATAGATCCTATAGGGCTGAATAAAAGTATTCGGATTACTTAGATGTTATCTTTTAGCTTATTAAAGAGTATGATTCGTAAAATTATTTTGGAAGCGTTGGAAAGTGTTACATAATCTATGCTTGACGCATGATTTTTCGTTCTTGTTTCATACCCTTGAGGGTCCTGAACTTCTGCAGAGCTACTGGTGCAGAATCGCCGTTCTTGTAATAAAGCTTTACAAGCAGAGCGCGGTCCTTCATTGAGACAGTCATGGCGAACGTCTGAGACGCGAAATGAGGAAACACCGTTAACTAACGTTTTTATAACATCTGAAATGGCCGTACGCATGCCAGATATTTTAATTTACATCTTCTGACGCTTACAGCGCCATCTGTCACTAAAATTTGGAACTATATTTTTGTTCATGTTCTTTCCCCCTTCTTTAATAATACGCCGTTCAATTTTGACGTCATTCTAATCAGTGGTTCGTTTTTTAGAGCGTTTTGAAACTTAAACTTTAATTATAATCACCCTGTATTATCTATAAGTTTAATAAGCAATTTTCTGATCAGGTTTATTTATTTTGGAATGAATATTATATAAAAAGACTTTAATATATTTATTTCTAATATATGTATTTTTTATTTACTAAAGTAATTTATTAGAGATTCAATTAAATTATCTTGGATAAAATTGCATGCCCGGTAGCTTTTATTTCTTATACGAGATGTCAGAAGGGTTTTTTTTTTTTTCGTGCGTAGATTATTATAATATATATATTTTTTTTAATTCCTTGTGTAATAATTTTAGAAGAGGTGTGAAAAATTTCTAGTGAAGTGCAAAAATTTTCAAGAAACCCTCTGAAAAAGGGTTTTTTCAAACAAAAATAATTATTTAAAACTAACAAGTATATATATTAGTTCAAATTATTTATTATGGTTTATTATTGTTCAACAGATCTACTACAAAGGGATGAACTATGAACATACGCGTTACTTAACAGAAAATTCTTGCTTTTTTATTGTATGCTGTAAACAAATATGAAGTGTAGATGTAAAATTGAATGTAAGAAAAACTGTTTTTCTTTTAGTTATTATTAAAAAAAAAATGTTTTGAATCATATACCTAAAATTTTTGCTGTAAGAATATTTGATAGCATTGGGTAGATGGCACTACCAAATACCAAATATACTCAGTCGATATCTAGGCCTTGAATGCCGAAAGCTTCATCACAATTTAATATCATCTTGTAGCTAAAATATCTTGAAAGGACTAAGAATTAAAGTAACACATTCTTTCATATTAATATTTATAAAAATTAACATTTCGCTTGCTTATTACATCACAAACAGCGTTGGCTACAAAATAAACTACATCAAAACGACCAACATCTTTGCTTCAAATGGACATGCGCGGTCGAAAGACCCGAGCTTTTAGCTAGGTTAAGTTTGTCAACCTGAGTTTCGATTTCCGCTCCCATTTCGCCTGGTTCTGTTAGCGGTGAATTGGATTTCAGGTTCAACAGAGAGTTAGGCTTAACTCGCGAGTTGAGGTTCATGGAGAATTGCCGAGGGGAGAGATTTTCATGAGATGTAGTAATCAATTTTTTTTGCGCATTTCACTTCATACATGTCGTAATCCTGTTTATAATACAAGAATAAAGAAAACTCCCAATATGTTGGGGGAAAATATGCAGATGCTATGTAGAAAGATTAATATAATTTTGGTAAATAATTTTTTTTAATAATCTTTCAAAAAAGATTCGTTTATATTTGCTTCAAACTGAATATGAATAAGAAATTCTTTATGTTGAGACATTGTGGTCACTATCTTTAATTAAAAGAAAGCCTACAAAAAATCGGCAAATCAGAAATAAATTTGAATTTAAACAAATACTAAAAAAGTAAAACAAGTTGGTTATCCTAAAATATACTCGGCGGTATTATAATAAACAATCTATTCCATATACTTTCTGCAATATTAAAAATTAAATCTGCAATTACCCTTAAAAATACTTCTATTTGCAATGAAGAATATTCTGTCTCCTTAGGTAAAATATCTTGCTTTTAAATTATGAGAACTAATCCAATGCTACTGACATGAGTTAAATTTCAGATATTTTTCTGGTAATATTTCATAAACAAATTTGAAGCTATCAGAACACTCAATTTTGCTTAGAAATTTATTTTTGTTTTTATTTATTTGCTTAACATTACATTTTTTTTTACTATGTATAAAGTATGGTCTTGATACTTTAATTGAAATTATAAATGTATTTTTGCCGTTTTAATTTGCATATTATACCTACTACATTTTTCACAATTTACTCAATATATTTTTATCAGCTTTCCTTTAGAGCAGTGGTTCCCAACGTGAGGCATATACCCTACAGGTGGGCACAAGTTGATTTTTAAGGTGGTCAATTTAAGATTTTTTATTACACCATTCCCTGTCACTTTATTTTTGTCTCTTTTTTGGAAGGGGAGATAACTAATATTGTAGGTTAAAATTGAATGCAATATCAGTAGATTTTTAAAATAAAATTTAAAAAATGAGATTTTTATTAAATTTTCAACTTTCTCCCATACAAAAGTTTTAAAAGCAAATAAAACTAGAATAAGTGTATGAAACTTTTAAGTTATATTTAAAAAACTTATTTTATATTTTAAAACTTTTGCACATTTTCCAGTTATAGTTGTATATTAGAATTTTCCAAGATCTCACAAAGGGCTTCGTTTAATATTCCCTTCAAAACACTTTATCCTTTCTTTATTAAATGCAAATAAATTTCATCCCCCCCACCCCCACCCACCCCCCCCCCCCCCCCAAAAAAAAATCATGTTTTTATTTTTATTTTTAAGTAAAAATTTACTGGTATATTTTTTTCGTTTTTGCGATTATCTGGCCCGGCCCGATAGCCTCTGTTAAAATAATATATGTCATGTGGACTAAATGCGATATTAAAAAAAGTGGTTCATCCCCCCTCTCCCCTTCTTTATTAACAATCCCTATTCGTATTATTAATTACATCATTGTCTATTAGCGTTTTACGAGCAGGGAAGATCAAGCTATGCTCGGTCAGAATTAGCTTTGAGTTTAAATATCATAACCCATTACCAAAATGACTCACTAATCGAAATTTCTCGAACATTTAACATAGCCCAATAGTCTTCTTGTTCCCTAAAACTGTAGGATATTAAATTTAGTTCAAATCCTCTGATCCGTTTTTAAGATAAAAATAGCTTGACCCATGACCAAAATGACCCACTAATCAAATTTTCTCGAACATATGACCTAGCCCAACAGTCTTCACGTGCCCGAAAACCATAGGATACAAAATTTAGTCTAAATAGTCTGAGTGGTTTTTTAGATATAATTAGCTTGATCCAGAGTGACCCAAAAATGACCTACTACTCGGATTTTCTCAAGCATGTGACCTAGTCCAATGATTTACTCGAGCCCCAAAACCGTAGGATACAAAATTTAGTTAAAACTATCCTGCGCCGTCAGGCGCCCACGGGGGTCGCCGACGCGCGTAAACGACCATCGCACCCAAGCCTCTGAAGGGCTTTTAACGCACCAGGGCTTTGTCTCGCCCGGCGCTGCGATCGGCCTGAGGCCGCTCCCCACTGCGGACCCCCAGGTCATTTTACCAAGGTATGGTGACGTAGTCGTCACGGCAGTAACCCCACATCTCAGAGGAAACTTCCGCAGAGACGGAACCTTGATGAACCGCCATGGAACCCCCGACGACTTCGTTCGCGAGACCCCATAGGGGGAGACGGTCGCTAGGTCATATGTCGAGCTACCACGACGGCTCTTGCTATACCACGGCTCGAGGGGTGTGGGCAACCTACAACAAAATTTAGTTAAATGGTCTGAGCCGTTTTTCAGATAACATTAGCTTGACCCAAAATGACCCACTAATTGAAATTTCTCGAACATATGACCTAGGCCAGTAGTCTTCTCATTCCCTAAAACTGTAGGATACTAAATTTAGTTCTAAACCTCTGATTCATTTTTAAGATAAAATAACTTGACCCATAATGACCCATGACCAAACTGACTCACTAATCGAATTTTCTCGAACATGTGACCTAGTCCAACAGTCTTCTCGTACCCGAAAACCATAGGATGCAAAATTTAGTCGAAATAGTCTGAACCGCTTTTTAGATAAAATTAGCTTGACCCACAGTGACCCAAAAATGACCCACTAATCTAATTTTCTCGGACATGTGACCTCGCCCAATGATTTTCTCGTGCCCGAAACTCATAAAATATAAAATTTAATCAAAATCGTTAGAGCCGTTTTTTAGATAAAATTAACTTGACCCGCTTTGACCCAAAAATGATCCCACTATTCGAAAGTTCTCGAACATGTGACCCAGCCCAATAGTCTTCTCGTGCCCGAAAATGGTAGAATACAAAATTTAGTCAAAATCGCTTGAACCTTTTTTAGATACAATTAGATTGACCCTGACCCATGATGATCCAAAATGACCCACTAATCGAATTTTCTCGAACATGTGACATAGCCCAATGGTTTTCTGGTGTGATCGAAGATCGCACAAAGGGTTTCGTTTAATATTCCTTTCAAAACACTTTATCCTTTCCTTAATAAATCCAAATAAATTTCATTTTCAAGAAAAAAAAAAAGTCATGTTGTTTTTTTATAAAGTAAAAATTTACCGGTCTATTTTTCTCGTTTTTTCGAATATCTGAACTATGTCTATACTCTGTCTATACTCTGTCATAATAATATCTGTCATGTGGACTAAATGCGATATTAAAAAAAATCAATTTCCAAAATTAAACATGTTGTACACCTTCAAAATGTTAAAATATAC
Source organism: Maratus michaelseni (assembly GCA_963931845.1). NCBI lineage: Eukaryota > Metazoa > Arthropoda > Arachnida > Araneae > Salticidae > Maratus > Maratus michaelseni. Next base: position 99,257,970 of record OZ007590.1, read on the forward strand.
GAATATTTCCATAATCGGGTTTTTATCATTTTTCAATACGTTCCTCAAACTCATATACTTACTATTCTCTATTACTCATATTGATACTCGCATTGTATTATTCACAAACATTTGAAAAATCCATTAAACTTCCAATATGACGTTAGATTAATTTTCGTTTTAATTTTCTAATGACGTGATATTAATCTATTTTCTGTACATACACATACTCATACTCCTTCTTTATTGAGAAATGTTTGAAAATTTCCGTTTTATTACCAGTATGACGTCATATTAATCTCTTTTTTTTTTTTTCAATTGGTGAAACTTTTTATTTCATTTTCATTTTTCACGTGAAAATCTTTCATTAGAAAATTAATTATTGTAGAAAGAATTTTATTGTGGATTTTAATTGTTGGCAACTGCTATAACGAAAAATGTTTAAATTTATTAGGAAAAGGCTGTTAGAATTTTGGTTTTTTATCTCTCTATATTAAAATAATACGGTTTTATCAAATTTTAATATTTCGAGCTTCATAGTAGGTATTTGGCTATAAGTACACAAATTTTCATGCCTGTAAATTATTAGTGTCTGAGAACGGCTCTGTGGCGGACAGACAACGCAGCGTGGGCGTAATAGGGTTTCGTGAGATGAATGAAACCCTAAAAAGTAACTATGGATTTTTTTTTTTTTTTTTTTTTTTTTACGTCAATGGAATTTATGTGAATGTTCAAGATGACTGATGAATTTTTGGTTTCTAAAATAAACTGATTCCTGGAGATACAATATGTGAAAATCTATATATTTAAAACTCTAAGCGTTTTCTTTCGACAGTTCGTGAGAAAAATCTACTTCATCAAATTACATGATTCTTACTTTAAATTAAAGGTATTTGGCCATCAGATTTGTTATAGTTTGTTCAATACTTTTATTACTTAGCAAAATTTTAATTTAAATATATATATTTTTTAATTTCTTCAAAATGGTGGCAACTAAATTACTTCCATTGGTGCGAGGATAAAAGAGATATGATAAAAAATATTCAGACACGTGGTTTTTTGGCCGAAAATCTTCATTTCGAAATTAAATTTCGGTAAAAATATTTATCCACATGCACTTTACTTTTATAAGCGAATAAAAATTCCTATTTATTGTGACGTCACGGGAATATTGCCCATTGGTTTTATTTTATATTTATGCATTATAATTTTATGGATGCCATTTTTTCATTACAATTAAATACAAAATATATTTTTATTTGTATACATGGGTTAAGCATACAAGTGATGTATATGAAGTACCTGTGAAAAGATTGCGTCGGTAAAAATGACGTTATGCTTAGCTTGAAATGCATTTTTACGTTGATAAAATTAAAACTAAACAGAAAAAATTATATGAATGTGTCAACATGACGTAATTTTAACTGATTTTTCAATTCTTAATTATAGAGATTAGAATTGGGGCCTTTATTGATTGCATACCTTGATTACATGTTACCAATTACTCTTTTTAAATTATAGTTTAGTAAATTTCATTTTTAAATAAAAAATTCACAAAAGTAAAGGATTTCAGGAAAATTAAAATTATTAACAATAGTGTTACAGTAAAAAAAAAAGTCTTGAAATAATGATTGTTTTTTGAGTTAGAATAAACAATGTAAGGCTAATATTTTATAAGAATTATTTTTGTAGATTTATTGTAAGTTCATTTAACAGTTCCTTATTAGCAGCAAAGTCCCATTTCTTTCACTGTGACTTCCTCTGTCGACAAAAAAAAAAGGGTAGTCTTCTTCTGGACACCAGCCAAAACCCAGTGGCAATAAAGATTGTGACAACAAATGGCGCTATTATTTTCGCTTTTATCGCGCTTACGTCACTTCTAAATACCGTACAATTTCAATTCATACATAATCAATTAGAAAAATGCTAACTTTCAAATGAAACTTATTTGAAAACTTCCGCTTAATTTAACGACTGTTTAAATAATTTTTAAGCACGAATTATTTTTCAAATCTATCTCAACAGTGGCCATCAGTTTGCTTCAATAATGTAAAATAGCCCCTGGAAAAGTTGCCACAGTTGGAAATTGATTTCCCTAGCCCACTTAAAAAGCGAAAACATAATAATAATAATAATAATAATAATAATAATAATAATAATAATAATAATAATAATAATAATAAAACCTGACAAATTATAAGATCAGATTATCCATAAGATAGAGCAGTTTAGCGCTAAACTGAAATCTGTCAAGAAAAAAACTGAGTTTCAGTTTATGTTGAACATAAAATTGATATCATGTTGAATTTGTTGATATATGTGTTGCATCATAATATGTTAGTAATTGTATTTTATTATTTTTTTTTTTAAGAGCCATTGGGTGTTTCACTGTATAAGAGAGAAAATATTCCCGATTGTGGAAAAGGAATAATCATCCTGAGGGACCGAAGAAACCGTACAAATAAATTACACTTGAAAACATTAAAAATCTGTCTCAGCTGCAGATTGTATATTTTCCTATTGTAACAAAATTTCTCTATCTTTACATAAAAAATGATTAGCTTAAACAATGGATACGTTTTAGAAGATATGAATTTGAAACGAACAATGATTAACGAGGACATTTTAAAACTTTTTATTTAAACATTTGAAAGCATTTTTAACGGCAAATTTCGACGGTGCCTTTGGGTAGATGCAATGCACACGCGCATATGAGCTCACTCGGTTGCATTATTACAGGGGTAGAGGTGTGTGCTTTATTTACTCTGTTCTTTTATTTATTGAATATGAGATGAACGTAGATATATTATTTGTATGATACATCATAGGTCCATGAAATTTTCTTTCTTGCAGTGTTGAATATCGTCGTAATGTCGAACGGATTTGCATTACACAGTTATTTACGTATTGTTTACGTCGAAAATAGTACTATATTTCACTGGAAAAAAACTTTTAAAATAAAATTTTTGAAACACTGTTTCATACTCTGCCCTTCTTAAATAATAAAGAAGCTTATTTTACTGATATTGTTATAGTAATTTTTTCCGTCAATTTTTGACGGGTTCCATCTAGTAAGTTTTTATTTCTTCAAATTTTCTCGAAAAACATAATGTAATCACAATATTGTTATCACTATATCTAATCAAATAAAAGTTAATTTCAATTTTCAATTTCAATTTCAAAATGACGACAAAAAAAGAAATCTAATAATCCCTATCGTTTTCCCTTTTTTCAACAAAAATGGAGTAATTTAGTTGTCATCATTACAGAAATGTCTTTAAAAATGAGAAAAAAATTAATATGTCGAAAACTAATTCAAATTTTAAAATTTTATATATGAGACCATTTTTGATATCCTCCGATCAATGCGGAAAACTTGTATTAATTTTGTTAGTAAATTTTTGAAGGTAGCTAGTAGTTTTGCGCGCTCTAAAGTAATTAGCAATATATAAATAAACAATTGTACTTTATCAAAAGATAGGTAAGATATTTGCTTACCTCCTTTTTCAGCATTCATAGTCACTCCTCATTTTTCCGCGTGCCAGGTCTGCCAGTCTCCATGTCGATGAATCCGTTTATTAATGATGTACACTAATTAATCCATGGTAATGAATTATCCATTATATGTGGCACGGTGTCGCGTCAATTCATCTCGCACAATTCATCGCGGAACAATTCATCGCGCACAATTCATCGCAGCGTCAATTCGTCGCAGCGTCAGGATAATTTAGTAAAATTATTTAATGATAATTTGTTTTTTAGATATACAGAATGATAACTAACATTTTAAATGCAATTTCGGAGGAATTTTTTTTATAAGTGATTTTTGGGGGAATTTCCTTGCTGTGAACAGGAAAGTTTAATGAATAAGAGCAAGTCATTTCTTATTTAAATTAGAGATAGAATAAATATTGCTTTAGATAACCGAAAAAATGGCGAAGGATTTAGGATAAAATCACCCAGATCAAGAAAAAATGACGAATACAAATGCTAGAATTTTTTTAAAAAAAAATATTAGTTGACATATGTGTACACATGGTACAACCCTCCCCCCCTCCCTTATATTTGAAAGATTTAGGAAGTAAAAAAAGTATTGAGAGACGTAAACATAAAATACTTTTTGTGATTGTGATTGAACTGATTGCTGCATGAATGCAATTTCTTTAAGTAGTATTTTGGTTTTATAAGTTTTTTCATTTATTTCATCTATACTAATAAAAGGAAAGTGTTTATCTGGTCTGAGTTCTGTGTACGTGTGCGCGATGACAAGCGAAATCTACCGCACGTAGAAGTCTGAAAATTTGGGTGTGGATAGTCGAAGGCAGGTCCTACAGACCTGACGCTCAGATTTTTAATATTTTAAGAACCGGGGCCCCTAGGACCCTTTTAAGGTTTTTGCATCTAAATTGTTAATAACTTGCCCCATTTTTATCTGATCTCCCTTCTTTTTTGGGCCTTTCTTCATTAAATTTCCCTTCCCATTTGTACATTTCAGTTAGGACCCTGGACCCCTGGGCCCGATGCGTTGTTGACGAAACTTTTGTGCGCCATGCATTTTTCACCCTCTCAATGCGTAACTTTTAAGTTGAGTCTTCGACTTCTTTCCCCGGGCCAACACCTTCATATTTTTACTGTGGCTCTAGCACCCTTTTTTAGCATTTCTTTCAAATTTTATTCTAATGATTAATTTATACCCTATGCTTAATTTCGACTAATTGAAGATCTAAAGCGCTACGTACTAGGATATTTTAAGATGTTTTCCTCTTAACCCTTTCCGGCGCGTAATAAATCTGTTTGTAAAATAATGAAATAATGGACTGACACCAGATTTTACAAACGATTTCCTTAGAGAAGAATAACTTGCTAATTTTCCCTTACTTTATAAAAGGAAAATTTTAATTAAATATTCTTGGTGGCGTTTGTCAGTTTTGGAATTAAAATTAGGTGTCGTTTTTGTGACCACCGCCCGCTAAAGGGTTAAGGCCGTACTCAAAACTATCATTTGGCCATTTTTGGGACCTCTAATATAGCTCCCTTAAAAATCGACCGATCCACTAGTTTTTTTTTTTTTTTTTAATGTAACTTTTTTGGACATCCAGCTACGATATGAACGACAAAAAAAAATTCTTGGACAAGTCCCGGGCCCCCTGGGCACCTTAAAATGTTTTTGCCCTAAGTTATTAATAATTTGCCCCATTTTTCTCAGATCTCCTTCGTTTTTGGTGCCTTCTCTCCATTAGGCTTTTCTCCCATTTCTATGTTCCAGTTAAGACCCGAGCCCCCGTGGGACTCGGTATAAGGGCATCGTTGAAGTTTTTGTTCCCTAAATTTTTAATAACTTGCTCCTTTAAATCCGATTTTTTTTTTCGTTTTTGGTGCCTTTGCTCCATTTAGTTATTCCTACATTTCTACATTCCAGTTAGGACCCTAGGGCCCGACTCAAGGCCCCTTGAACTTTTTGTGTGCTATGCATTTTTCACCCGCACAATTCTGTCACCCTCTTACTAAGCGACTTTAAAGTTTAGCCTTGGATTACTCTCTCCGGGTCACCACGCTTATATTTTTATTGGGCCTTTAGGGCCCTTTTTTAAGCATTTCTTTAAATTTTGTTCTAATGGTTAATTTATACCCTATGTTTAATTCCGACTAATTGAAGTTTTAAAGCGCTAAGTACCAGGATCTTTTAAGATGTTTTCCTCTTAGGGCCCTGCTCAAAACTATTAGTTAGCCCCCTTTGTTAGCTTCCCTTAAAAATCGGCCGATTCACTAGCTTTTTTGTCTGACAACTACTTAGAACTTCCAACTACTACTTGAATGACAAAAAAATATCTCGGACCTCAGCTACCACTAATTTTGAATATTAATCCCCTTCTTGGGCCCCTCTATGCAGCTTCTTTTAAAAGAGTAATAGAAGCTTGAGTTCTGTTTATGGTTATTATCACGGGCACGGAAAACACCGGGTGGGTCACCAAGTTAGAAAGTAAACCATAATTATATTATATTTTAATTATTTTCATCCACTAATCCTGCTTGTTGTATTCAGTAAATGTTTCCAATTTATGATTTTTTACTTTCTGCTATAGAAGAAAATATTGTAATCGAACTTTTTTTCAACTTCCAGTTTTCGACGGATTTACACGTTTTAGGGGTCAGAGATTCCGAAAAAAGTTTTTACAAATTGTCTGTCTGTCTGTCCTCATTGTATAGCCATTTAAAGATTACAATTTCAAAAAGTTGTAAAAATAAAATTAAAAATCCTAAAAACTTTCTCCGTTAAATGTTATGTCTTGATCCAAGGATTCTAGAGAATTTTTTAATTTGCCTCTATCTTAAAAAATGGCTGATGTATAGCGGTTTGAAATTTTAGGGTGGCTGACATTTTCAAACAAGACAGCAGAATTCATCCATAAACAGGTTTAATTTATGAGTTTTAGTTAACATGATTTCGGCAAATTTTCTTTCATCTCCCCTATTTCATCTCCCCCCTCTTTGTCTTCCCTATACTGAGTCCCAGGGGGCCAGGGTCTTAACTGGAACGTAGAAATGGTGTAAAGCTTAATGGAGATAAAGCCCCAAAAACGAAGGATATCGGGTAAAAATGGGGCTAATTATTAACAATTTAGGGCACAAAAATTTTTAAGTGCCCAGGAGGGTCGGGACTTGACCGAGAAAATTTTGTTGTTTTTTTGTAGTTGGAAGTCCTAAAAAGTTATCAGTAAACAAAAACTTAGTGGATCGGTTGATTTTTAAGTGAGAGGTCCCAAAAGGGGCCAACTGATAGTTTTGAGTAAGACCTTAAGAGGAAAACATCTTAAAACATCCTAGTACGTAGCACTTTATACATCTTCAATTAGACAAAATTAAGCATAGGTTATAAATTAATCGTTAGAATAAAATTTGAAAGAAATGCTAAAAAAAAGGCCCTAGGGCTTCAATAGAAATACGAGGGTGGTGGCCCGTTGAGAGGAGTCCAAGACTCAACTTAAAAGTCACGTATTGAGAGAGTGACACAATTAGAGAGGGTGAAAAATGCATGGCACACAAAAGGTTTAAGTAAACAACGCATCGGGTCACAGGGGGCCAGGGCCCTAACTGCAATGTGGAAATGGGGGGAAAGCTTAATGGAGAAATGGCCACTAAAACAAGGGAGATTGGATAAAACCGGGGCAAATTATTAACAATTTAGATGCAAAAACCTTAAAAGGGTCCCGGGTCTTAAAATATGAAAAATCTGAGCCCCAGGTCTTCAGGGACTGCATTGGAATATCCGCACCCAAATTTTCAAACTTCTACGTGCGGTAGATTTTGCTTGTCATTTCGCATACACACACAGAACTCAGAAAAACAAACAACTTTCTTTTATTAGTATAGATGAAATGAATGATAAAACTTTTAAAGCCAAAACATCATATAATGAAATTGCATTCATGAAGCGATCAGTTCAATCATAATCACAAATACTTTTTTTTTTTACATCTCTAAATACTTTTTTTACTTCCTAATTCTTTCAAATATAAGGAGGAGGGGGGGGGGGGGGTCCTCTTTTGAACCCTGTGTACGCATATGTAACTTTTTTCTAGCATTTGTATTAATTTTTTCATGCTCTGGGTGATTTTATCCTAAATCTTCCGCCATTTTTTCGGTAATCTAAAGCAATATTTATTCGATCTCTAATTTAAATAAGAAATGAGTTGTTCTAATTCATTAAACCTTCATGTTCTCATCAGGGAAATTCACAAAAATCACATATGAAAAAAGATTCCTCCAAAATTGCCTGTAAAATGTTAGTTACAATTCTCTAAATCTAAAAAACAAATTATCATTAAGTAATTTTACTGAATTATCTTTATTTTTATCATAATAGCCTTCAAAGACGTTTTTGCTGCGACGAATTGAGCCCGCGACGAATTGACGCCGCGATGAATTGACGCTGCGACGAATTGACACTGCGACAAATTGAGCCGCGACGAAGTGAGCTCGCGACGAGTTGTCGCCGCGACGAATTGACGCTGCGACGAATTGTGCGCGATGAATTGTTCCGCGATGAATTGTGCGCGACGAATTGACGGCACACACTATGTTTTAAATACTTGTAGTATCACTATGTGATTGTGAAATGTGAAAATATTGTTAATTAATAAAATATTATTCATTATACAGTTTAAAGTATTTAATTTACATTTCTTATATTTAATAGTTACATAATTTTAATTTTAAACATTAGTTAAATTTAATTTAATTTAAGGGAGAACGAAATTACATGTTCGTTTCCAATACGCGAGAAAAAGCTTCTATCTTTTAAAGTTCTATATAGCAGAAAGAAACAACCATTTAGTCCTTTTTATATGATGTCATTTTTCAGTTCTTTGATTGGCTATAAATGACGTAAAGTCAACTCACGTCATTCATACGAATTTTACTTCTTACTTCCTTGTTCAGTTCACATTCACGAGTTTGTAAAAACCTCTTCATATTGCATCATGGATTTCACTTCCTCTTTGAAATTGAGTTAAGTACTTTTTATCTTGTTGAGTTTAAATGAAGTAAATAAACTGTCATAAAAATCAATTTGCGGAGATTATTTTCATGATATATTACCAACAATCTCCTCCTTAATCTCTGGAATTTGATTTCTTAAATTTAAATTTCTCCTGTGAACTTCAAAGATAGGTTTGGGAGTGGGCTTAGTTAGGATGTCCGCTATCATGTTCTTTGATTCACAATACTTTTCATTAATTGTACCATTGTCCTTTAAATGTTTAATGGAATGATATCCAATATCGATATGTTTGGTGCGACGAGTATACTTTTCTGATTCGATCATTTTTATGCAGGACTGATTGTCCTCATGCACAGTTATTGGTAATATCTGTTCTAAGTCAAATTCTTGTAGGAGTCTAATTAACCATAAAATTTCTTGCGACGCATTTGCTGTTGAAATATACTCAGCTTCAGCACTCGACATGGCTATACATTGTTGTTTTTTGCTAATCCACAATAACGGATTTTTCCCCAACAAAAAGAAGTTTCCGCTGGTGGACTTTCTAGTTTGTATGTCTCCATCCCAGTCCGAGTCACAATACACTTCTAGTTTAGATTGGTGTGTTGTATTTATTTCTAATTTAAAGTTTTTAGTGTGATTTAAATAGGATATTACTCTTTTAATTGCCTTCCAATCCTTCTGTGAAGGTTTCTCATTTTTTCTACTTAGGATGTTAACTGCGGCTGAAATATCTGGTCTTGTTACAGTAGCGATGTACAAAAGCGCTCCAATTGCCTTTCTGTAGTCGATGTTGTTTGGCAATGGTATTTCATCATTATCATAATTTAAATAGCCTGTTTCCATGGGCGTTTTGTAAGGTTTTGCATCTTCTAATTTAAATTTTCTAACTAATTGTTCAATTTTAATTTTTTGATTTAGTTTATATCCTTCGTTTGTTTTTTCGACTTTAATTCCTAGGTAGTAGTTTAACTGACCTAAATTCTTTAGTCCATATTCAGTTTTAAGTTTCTGTATAATTTCTTTAATTTCATTTTCCTTTGCAGATATCAAAATATCGTCTACATAAACGATAATATATGCTTTACTGGTTTTTGTATTACGTATGAATAAACACGTGTCTGAAGTTGATTGTTTGAAATTTAACTTTTCTAATGATTCTGAATTTTTGTGTGCCAGGCTCTATCAGCTTGTTTTAAGCCGTATATAGCCTTATTTAATTTGCACACTTTGCTTTCTTGATTTGGTTTGATATAGCCTTCCGGCTGAGAGATGTATATATCCTCTTCTAAATTTCCATACAAAAATGCTGTTTTAATGTCAACATGGTTTATGTTTAGTTTATGATAGGCGGCGGCTGCTAAAATATGTTCTAATGGTTGTATGTGAAACCACTGGAGCAAATGTTTCATAATAATCAATACCAAAATTTTGAGAATAGCCTTTGGCTACTAATCTTGCTTTGTATTTTTGTATTTTTTTCTTTATCGTCTAATTTAGTTTTGAAGAGCCATTTCGAACCTATTATTTTTGTATTTGGTGGGGGGTCAACTAATGTCCAAGTTTTATTTTGGTTGTGAGATTCTATCTCCTCCTGTGTCGCTTTGATCCAGTTTTCTTTTTCTACTGGGTTTTCCATGTTTATTATTTCCTGCCAATTTTTAGGTTCATTAACTTGTTCATCTTTAACCATATAAATTAGTCTATCTGGGGGAACCCCTTTATTTACTCAATCTGATCTTCTCGGTTCGGTTTGATTTAGTTCAGATTCATTCTGAGTATTGTTTTCATTAGAAATTTCGATTTTTATCAGATTTGGGTTTTCTGACTTTTCGTTTTCGGCACTAGTGTTTTCATCTATATTTAGTTCTAGCCTTTTTTCTTTATTTGAATTTCTCTGATAGTTTTCTAAGAACTTCACTGTTCTGGCTATAGTGATATCTTTGCCGGTCGTGTAGATACAATATCCTTTGGAATAATTATCGTATCCCACAAAGATCCCTTCTACTGCTTTATTATCTAATTTTTGCCTTTTCTGTTTGTTAACATATGCATAAGCTTTGCAGCCAAAAACTCTTAGGTATTTTAGATTTGGTCTTCTGTTTGACCATAACTCATATGGAGTTTTTTCGTTGGCTTTAGTCGGCAGTCGATTTTGTAGGTGATTTGCGGTGCAGATCGCCTCTCCCCAAAAATGTAATGGTAAATTAGAGTCATTTAACAATGTTCTTGTCATTTCAATTAGAGATCTATGCTTGCGTTCAGCAATATCATTCTGACTTGGGAAATATGGTACTGTTAGCTGTCGCTTAATTCAATTTTCTTTTATAAAATTATCAATATTTGAATTTTTAAATTCTTTACCATTATCAGTTCTGAGTTCTGTAGGCTTTTTGCCAAATTTATTGTTGACCAGAGCAACATATTCTTTTAATTTCTCAAATACCTCACTTTTATTTTGTAGGAGATAAATAATTGTAAATCTTGAGTAATCATTTATGAAAGTTAAAAAATAATTTTTCCCACCTATGGTTGGAGTTTGAATAGGACCACACACGTCGGAATGAACCAATTGCAGAATTTTATTTGCTCTAAATTCCGTTTTTTTTTTGGGTAAGGAGCGTCAGTTATCCATATACTTAAAGCTAACCTGCTTTTTAGTTTTTCGTGCAAAAATGCTATTTATACGCATGCGCGAGCATTCAGCTAATCAGCTAGAGGCTTTTACTATCTTCAGACGCGATGTTCCAGCCAATGAGGTGAAGGCTTTTTCCTCTCTCTAGAAGCGTATGTGTTCCATTTGGTTGTTCGGTTGTTGAAACTTTAGATTTCTTTTATTAAGGTATTTTTTCATTTTACCGTATTTATTTTCTTTTTAAGTCGTATGTATTTTAGTACTTTGAATTTTTTATAACTAACCCTTTTTTTGAGAGAGAGAGAGATTTCGTGGCACGAAATTCCGCGAATCGTTTCCGATGTAAACAAACTAATTTTAAACTTTTAATATGTAATTCTGTGTGATATGATTAAATTCAGGTTTTCTCAGCGACGATCACAGTATTTTTACCAAATAATTTTTGTATTAATCAAGCTTTTTTGGTTATTAAGCATAGCTAAACACGAAAGAAAACTTTGTTATTTTAAGATTTTGATGTGAATTATTTGCGTACATTTATAAGATGAGTTTCACTGAATAATTCAAGAAAAAAAAAATCTCATCATTATACATATTTAGTTTTGCATTATTAATTATTTACTTGGCCTTTACTTTTAATATTTCAAACTTACAGCTGAATGTAACTATTAAAACATTTGAAATACTGTATTCGTAAAATGAAATTTCCGCTTAAACACTCGACAATTACTTTTAGTTATGCATTATTAATTATTTACTTGGCCTTTACTTTTAATATTTCAAACTTACAGTTGAATGTAACTATTAAAACATTTGAAATACTGTATTCGTAAAATGAAATTTCAGCTTAAACACTCGACAATTACTTTTACTTATGCATTATTAATTATTTACTTGGCCTTTACTTTTAATATTTCAAACTTACAGCTGAATGTAACTATTAAAACATTTGAAATACTGTATTTGTAAAATGAAATTAGTTTAAACACTCGACAATTACTTTTAGTTATGCATTATTAATTATTTACTTGGCCTTTACTTTTAATATTTCAAACTTACAGTTGAATGTAACTATTAAAACATTTGAAATACTGTATTCGTAAAATGAAATTTCAGCTTAAACACTCGACAATTACTTTTACTTATGCATTATTAATTATTTACTTGGCCTTTACTTTTAATATTTCAAACTTACAGCTGAATGTAACTATTAAAACATTTGAAATACTGTATTTGTAAAATGAAATTAGTTTAAACACTCGACAATTACTTTTAGTTATGCATTATTAATTATTTACTTGGCCTTTACTTTTAATATTTCAAACTTACAGCTGAATGTAACTATTAAAACATTTGAAATACTGTATTCGTAAAATGAAATTAGTTTAAACACTCGACAATTACTTTTAGTTATGCATTATTAATTATTTACTTGGCCTTTACTTTTAATATTTCAAACTTACAGTTGAATGTAACTATTAAAACATTTGAAATACTGTATTTGTAAAATGAAATTAGTTTAAACACTCGACAATTACTTTTAGTTATGTATTATTAATTATTTACTTGGCCTTTACTTTTAATATTTCAAACTTACAGCTAAATGTAATTATTAAAACATTTGAAATACTGTATTCGTAAAATGAAATTTCAGCTTAAACACTCGACAATTACTTTTAGGTTAAATTCAGGTTTTCTCAGTGACGATCACAGTATTTTTACCAAATAATTAAAAGTACTACATGCATGCATCTATCTATCTATATTAGAAATTGTGCAGGTTTCTGGTCACTGTTTTGTTTACATATTTTAAACAAAAATTTCAATTTAATAATGCACTGAAAATTATAATGAATGCTTACAATTAAACACAACAACACAAAACAAAAAATTTCACAGAAACACATTATTTCCCCCGATATTTTCCCACAACTAATCAATAAATTTCATGATATTTTATTGCGATTTTAAACCATGAACTTTAGTACTTTTCTGTTATACGGACACTATGCCAAAATGTATGTATGTATGTTTGGCGACAATAGTGTACGTATAACGGAAAAGTGCCTGAATTATTATTTATATATATATAAAATATAAACATAATTGGCGACACAGCAAGTTTTCTGGATTTCTCCCTGTCTCTCTAACCACATTGTTAACAAAACAAAAAATTCATGAAAAACACATTATTTCCCTGATATTTTCCCACAACTAATCAATAAATTTCATGATATTTTATTGTGATTTTAAACCATGAACTTTAGTACTTTTCTGTTATACGGATACTATGCCAAAATGTATGTATGTATGTATGTTTGGCGACAATGGTGTCCGTATAACGGAAAAGTGCCTGAATTATTATTTTTTTATATATATATAAAATATAAACATAATTGGCGACACAGCAAGTTTTCTGGATGTGAAAGGCGGAGATTAATTTCATTCATTCAATGACCGTTTTAAAAGTTTCAAGTTTGGATTGAATGCACCTGAACATAAAAACCGATACCTATTTCTATGTTCATGATTGAGTTATTTGGATATCTTTTCGTATAGCACAGAAAATCATTTTTCCCGCTTTCGTAATACAGATAAATTCTGGTGTATTTTTTTTTCTTCTTTTTATATCATAAGTACTTTCTACTTTAAATTTTTTAATTGTCGAGTTTCTAAGCTGAAATTTCATTTTTTGAATGCAGTATTTCAAATGTTTTAATAATTACATTCAGCTGTAAGTTTGAAATATTTAAAATATTAAAAGTAAAGGTCAAGTAAATAATTAATAATGCATAACTAAATATGTATAATGATCAGAATGACATATTAAAATGTGTACAGAATGACATGAAAATTTTAAAAAACTGAAATTTTGCACTTGCAACTTAATTGTAAATTTCATTGTTTACATTGGAAACGATTTGTGGATTTTAAGAATTTGCTGAACTTCGTGTCACCAAATTACTAAATCTCTCTCTCTCACTCTGCAAAAAAAAAAAAAAAAAAGTGTTAGTTTAAAAAAATTCAAAGTAGCAAAATACATACAACACAAAAAGAAAATAAATACGGTAAAATGAAAAAATTACTTTAATAATAGAAATCCATAAATTTTCAACAACGACATCAAACGAACGTATCTCATCTTTCGTTTGTGATAAGGAACGCTCCTTTGGCCCCCTCCACTCATTGGCTGAATTGTAAAGGGCAAAATTGGGGGACAAAATGACTACAGCATTTCTGAGAAAAGAAAAAATCAGAAAATAATTATTTTTGTTGCAAGTTGGGTTAACTGTCTTTATGGTTCGAGTCGATTTCAGACTGAGTGTAGATTTCAGCAAGTTGGATTTGGGTTAACCCGATTTTTCAAAAGTTAGTTCAAGTTCAGTATATTATTTCAGATTAAAACTATACCTATCAGGGCTTGAATTTCAGGGCGGGATTCGCACAGAAAATTTTGAAATCCCGCCCAAAAAAGATCATGAGCGGGAGCCTCCCGCCCAAAAAATTTCAGCATTTTTGGAGAAATTTGCATTATTTAATTTACCTGCAACCGAACGATAAATTTCGTGATTTTTTTTCCCCGCAACTGATTGACGGACTGTGTGTTTTTTCCGCGACTGATCAACGAACTTTGTGGTTTTTTCCGTGACAGATCAACGAACTTTGAGTTTTTTCTGCGACAGATCGACGAACATTGCGTTTTTTAAGCGATTGATCGACGAACCTTGCGTTTTTTGGGGACATATCGACGAACTTTGCGTTTATTCCGCAATCGATCGACGAAATTTTTCTTTCTTCCCTGACTGATCGACGAACTTTGCATTTATTCCGCAATCGATCGACGAAATTTGCTTTTTTCCGCAACTGATCGACGAACTTTGCGTTTTTTCCGCGACAGATCAACGAACGTTGCATTTTTTTCTGCGACTGATCAACGAACTTTGCGTTTTTTCTGCGACAGATAGACGAACATTGCGTTTTTTAAGTGACTGATCGACGAACCTTGCGTTTTTTGGGGACAGATCGACGAACTTTGTGTTTATTCTGCAATCGATCGACGAAATTTGCTTTTTTCCCACGACTGATTAACGAACTTTGCGTTTTTTGGTGACAGATCGACGAACTTAGTGTTTTTTCCACGACAAATTGATGAACTTTGCGTCTTTTCTACGATCGATCGGTGAATCTCAATCAAGTAAAATCTAAAGTCAGAAATTTATTTAACAACCTAATTGTTAAGGGTCCCTAACACATTTAATGGAACTTGAAAAATACACTGCATATATAAAACTTAACTTTCTTGCCTTTTTTATAATAAAAATAAACATTTTACATAATCATTCTCAGTTGACTTAATTTTTTCAATGGTATTTTGTCATGTCTGCATTAATGTAATTCTTTAAATAGCACGTAAAAGAATAGTGGGGTTTAAAGATTTTTTTCTCCCTCCCAAACATTACAACTCCCCTCCATTTAAAAATGTTGGTAGGGAGACTCCCGTCTTTGGAAAAATTGAATTTCAAGCCCTGCCTATAATATGTTTGTGTGTATTGAGGTTTGTATAGATGTTTGTGTGTGTGCTGTTTTTAATACAGACAGTTTCATTTTTCACACGAACCTTTCAAAAAATTCACATTCTTTGCGCAATGCTTTAACAAAATTCGCATTTTTTTTCGCGATTCTTTAATGAAATTCGCATTTTTTTCTGTATCTTTTTTTGTCGAGATTCATAATTTTTTCAGCTATCCTATGACGTAATTCGTGTTTTTTTTTCAGCGATAATTTGACGAAATTTGTGTTTTTTCTGCGATTTTTTTTTTTCACGAAATTTGCGTTTTTTTCCACGATTCTTTTATGAAAAATGAAATTTGCGTTTTTCTGTGATCCTTAGACGAAATTTTCTTTTTTCGCAATGCTTTGATAATAATCACATTTTCTCTGCTGCCTTTTGATAAGATTCATGAATTTTCAGCAATCCTTCGATGAAATTTGCGTTTTTTCAGCAATCTTTGAAGAAATTCGCATTTTTCTCGCGATACTTTAACGAAATGTGCGTTTTCCAGCGATTTTTTGATAAAATACATTTTATTCTGCAATTTTTAGACGAAGTTTGGCAAGAAAGCGCTATCTTTGGGTGAAATTTCCTGTTTTGCGATTCTTTGACAAAATTTGCTCATCTTTTGTGTAAATCGCGTTTTTCTGTGGCCTTTTAACAAAATTCACGTTTTACATGATCCTTTGATGAAATTAGTGTTTTTCCCGTGATCATTTGACGAAATCTAGGATTTTTTTCCCGCGAAGATTGATTATATGTTTTTAGTCTGCAGGTGCCCTAAAAAGTTTGTGACGCCTGTCGCTTCATTGCACGCATTCTGCCACGGTGTATCAAACAAACAAAATTCATCCTAAAGAATTATTGTTTCGTTTCTGGAAATGAACAACCGTCAACTCATTGGCTGAATTATAAAGGGTGAAATGTGTAGGCACTGAGTATCATCTATACTATTAATGTCAGTAAACGTCTGTCTGTGTGTGTGTTGTTGTGTCTGGCGTCTGTAAGCATAAAACTCTGCATGCAGACGACGGACATAAGTGCTTTTGGTATAAAAAAATTCGAAAGGGGAGTTTTTAAAATTCACAACATTTTGCGGGAGAAGCGGGGTGCGAACGAATTTAAAAAATGAGTCCGCATCAATAATTATGGCGGCGGGGGAGGGAGTATGTTTTGCCTACACGGGGCGGAGACTTTTCTTTGTTGACACCACTCATATGATATATCGTTCGAAAGGCCTGTGACTGCCTTTTCATGTTATGCATCTGTGTGGTCCATCCCCCCCCCCCCCTGCCAATTGGGGCACTTTTCTAAATTTTGCACATACCACTCATGTTATATATCGTTAAAAAGGTCTGTGACCGCTTAATCATATTATGCATCTCCGGTGTCAATCCCCCCACTTTGCCCCCCCCAAGGGGGTACTTTTGTAAATTTTGCACAATCCCTTCATGTTACGTATTGTTGGAAAGGTCTTTGACTGCTTATTCATGTTATGCATCTCCGGGGTCCATCACGCCACTTCCCCCACCCCCCCCTTAAGGGGGGCAATTTTCTAAATTTTGTTGACACCCCTCATGTCATATATTGTTGGAAAGGTCTGTGACCGCTTAATGATATTATGCATCTCCAATGTCCATCTCCCCACTTTGCCCCCCCCCCTCCCCCAAGGGGGTACTTTTCTAAATTTTGCAGACAACCCTCATGTCATATATCGTTGGAAAGGTCTGTGACTGCTTAATCATATGCATATCTCTGATGTCCATCTCCCCACTTTGCCCCCCCCCCCCCCAAAGAGGTACTTTTCTAAATTTTGCAGACAACCCTCATGTCATATATCGTTGGAAAGGTCTGTGACTGCTTAATCATATGCATATCTCCAATGTCCATTTCCCCACTTTGCCCCCCCCCCTCCCCCAAGGGGGTACTTTTCTAAATATTTTGCAGACAACCCTCATGTCATATATCGTTGGAAAGGTCTGTGACTGCTTAATCATATGCATATCTCTGATGTCCATCTCCCCGCTTTGCCCCCCCCCCCCCCCAAAGAGGTACTTTTCTAAATTTTGCACACAACCCTCATGTTATATATCGTTGGAAAGGTCTGTGACCACTTAATCATATTATGCATGTTCCGTGTCCATCCCCTACTTTACCCCCCCCCCCCAAGGGGGTACTTTTTAAAATTTTGCACACACCCCTCATGTTACATATTGTTTGAAAGGTCTTTGACTGCTTATTCATGTTATGCATCTCCTTGGTCCATCCCGCCATTTCCCCCTCCCCAAGGGGGCACTTACCATTTACTTGCACAACAGCACTAAATGTGTCAGATGAAAGAAATTCCGCGAGTACATGTGCCAGTGAAACTTAGCCAATTGCTGTTCTTCAACCTAGCTTTAATTCAAAGTGGGGTTTTTATTTATTTGAATTATTCTGCAAAAGTTTCAAACATTTTAAAGCAGCTATGAATTTTATTTTTATGGTACTATCAAGTTTTTTGCCGTCAAATTTTGACGGGTTCCATCTAGTTTTTGCTTTAATGCAAGGTTCACATTCGGTACTATGGGAACAATTAATTATGTTTATTCCGCCTGCTAATTCCTTTGTCATTATTTCTTTGATAGACGCGACATTTTTATGCCCTAATCTTCTATGCCATAATTCTATGCAATTTTTATTTTTGCAATTAGTTATCATGTTTACGAAATTTTCATCTGTGGTTATGTTTGTTTGCTGAATTTCGTATAAATTGTTTTTTCTACTTCCTTCTAAACGAATTAATCCTTCATATTCTAGAAAACATTGATTATCTTCAAATGTTAATTTGCATCCGTTTTTCGTAGCTTTAGCTACCGAAAATAAATTTGTTTCTATTTCGGGTACAAGTAGAACATCTTTTAATGTTATGTTGTGTGTTTTCCGTCTGAGGTTATCGTGGTAATGTTTACATTACCTGACCCGTAGGATTTTAGTTTATTGCCGTTGGCAATTACGACGTTAGATTGTTCTTTATTTATAAATTCAGAAAATAAGTTTTCATCATTTGATATATGGGAGGACGAGCCAGAATCTATGATCCATGCTTTATTTTGCGATTTGTTAGTTAAAAATTGCGCAATTTTTCTTTTCTTCGGTTCCAAGATAAGCTGTGCTTTTATTGTTCGGTTTATTTGAGTCCGCGCTTCTAAACTTATTTTCGTCTTTTTGAAAGACTAATGAAGAAGAGAAATGTTTTTTTATTGTTTTGTTTAAAGTTAGTTGTTTTATTTCTGTTGTGACAGCAATTAACTGTGTTATGATTTTTCATACGACAAATCGTGCAGTATTTTTCTTCCTTTTTATAAACCGTGGGTTTAAATTTTCTTTCGGCTCTAAAGGCTTTATATGAATTGTCACCGGTATTTGAATGCTCATTTCTTTTATTGAATTCATCAGTCAATTTACTCTTGATGAATTCAGGAGTTAATTCGTCTTCCTGCCTGGCTTCTAATGCGGTTATGAGGGTGTCATACGAAGGAGGTAGCGAGCAAAGCAGTAATGCTGAAATATGATTAGATTTAATTTCTTCGCCTATGGCTGATAATTTATCTATAATTTCTAATATTTTGGTTATATGTGTGATCATATTTCCTCCTTCAGATAATTTTGTTCCGTAAAGTTTCCTTAGTAGGAAGAGTTTGCTGGAGAGATTCGATCTCTCATGGATGTTTTTTAGCGTATTCCATGTGTCCCGTGCATTTTGTAAATGCTTAATATGGATGATTTGGTTATCTACAATACTTAAATTAATAAGAGCCCTTGCTTTTTTATCTTTTTTCAACCAATCGGGTGTCATTGGATTAGGTGGGTCGTCTGTGACGACTTCAAAGAGCTCTTCTCTTATTAAGAGCATTTCCACCTTAAATTTCCAATTTGCATAGTTACTTGAATTTAATTGTTCAATTATACTACCTTCTTTGAAGGTTGCCATTTTTCTATTTTAGAACATTAATTTATTTTCTTTTAAGTATTCGAGGATTCTAGGACATTATATTTTTATTTTTTATTTTTTACCCTTTATATACTTTAGAATATTCCAGCTCATAATCTTGTTAGTAAATTTTTGAAGGTAGCTAGTAGTTTTGCGCGCTCTAAAGTAATTAGCAATATATAAATAAACAATTGTACTTTATCAAAAGATAGGTAAGATATTTGCTTACCTCCTTTTTCAGCATTCATAGTCACTCCTCATTTTTCCGCGTGCCAGGTCTGCCAGTCTCCATGTCGATGAATCCGTTTATTAATGATGTACACTAATTAACCTATGGTAATGAATTATCCATTATATGTGGCACACACTATGTTTTAAATCCTTGTAGTATCACTATGTGATTGTGAAATGTGAAAATATTGTTAATTAATAAAATATTATTCATTATACAGTTTAAAGTATTTAATTTACATTTCTTATATTTAATAGTTACATAATTTTAATTTTAAATATTAGTTAAATTTAATTTAATTTAAGGGAGAACGAAATTACATGTTCGTTTCCAATACGCGAGAAAAAGCTTCTATCTTTTAAAGTTCTTTATAGCAGAAAGAAACAACCATTTAGTCCTTTTTATATGATGTCATTTTTTAGTTCTTTGATTGGTTAGAAATGACGTAAAGTCTCCTCACGTCATTCATACGAATTTTACTTCTTACTTCCTTGTTCAGTTCACATTCACGAGTTTGTAAAAACCTCTTCATATTGCATCATGGATTTCACTTCCTCTTTGAAATTGAGTTAAGTACTTTTTATCTTGATGAGTTTAAATGAAGTAAATAAACTGTCATAAAAATCAATTTGCGGAGATTATTTTCATGATATATTACTAACAAATTTGATCGCCCAATGTTGTATATTCTTTGAAGAATGGCTGTGAAATATTTGTCAACGTACTAATATCTATTTAATCAGTCGTTCAGACCTGCTAAGTCTCCAGCTTTTTGGATACCAGTATTTTATTACAAAAAATGTTGTTTTATTTAATTGTGGCATTCTGTGATTTGAAAGAACAAAATTTTTCTCTAAAAAATTACTGGTGTGCAAAAATCCGGAGACTTGGCAACTCTGGTCGTTTAAACAGTCGTCTCATAAAATCGTTTCATAGGTTCGTTTCATTAGGATTTTATATATATAGGGTTGATATATATATATATATATATATATATATATATATATATATATATATATATATATATATATATAACGTTTAATTTTTTTTCAGCACTGTTTGATATGCTAGAAGCTTTAAAATGGGTAAACAAGAATATTGGTGGATTTGGAGGGGATCCTAATCACGTGACTGTATTTGGAGAAAGTGCAGGTTCATCGACCATTGGATTGTTCTGCGTGTCGCCTCTGACGAAGGGCCTGTTTCATAGAGTAATCATGGAGAGCGGATCGCATGCAGCTATCCAATTTGATGACAATACGACCAGTCTTACGACAAGTCAGAGATTAGCCGAGGATCTTGGATGCGCTGACTCACAGAAAAATATTTTTACTTTTCCTGATAAAGTGGCTGACTGTATGAGAAGTAAGATATTTAAAAATTATCATTTTTCGTGAATTCTGTATTTCATTTCCCAGCAGACAGCACGTAATCTTCAAATAAATTTGCTAAATAGATTTGGTGAGTTATTTGGCGAAATATATTACAGTAGTGTACCGATTATTCAAGTATTAACTCGAATAAGCTGAACTCGGATAATCAAAAAACTCGTATAAACCGGATTTACATAAATAGTCACTAACTAAGCTGATGAAATATGAATTTACATACAATTTATTAATTTTTACGGTACTACTTACAGGGCCTGATTATCAACGGGGCACACTTCCACCAGTAAAAAATAATAGAATTTTTTCACTTACTCATGGCAGTAATTTTGCATGATAATAAGACGAATTTTGCATTTAATAAGATGAAAATTTCTATTAAATTTTACTGGTGGAAGAGTGCCCCGTCGGTAATCAGGCTCTGACTACTTACAGTTCTGTGGTGTACACTTCCGTTACTTTTATAAAAATGGGGAATGAAACTGCTCATTTGAAGAAGTCCTTGATAGTTTTTTATGTGTTGGATAATTAATGTTTCTTTGCTGCAATATTATGCCATTGCGTAGCTGCTCACTTATACGGTATTTTCTTACCACTAAAATTTAATAGCAAATTTTACCTAATTCAATCGACGAAATCTAACAAATCTTAACGATTAAATATGGCAAAAATTTCAATTAAATTTTACTGGTAACAGAAAACCGTACAAGTTGGTAGCTATACCTTTGGATTAATGTTATCAGAATTGCTGGTGGAGCTTCTTCTTGCTGCTCAATCTAGTCAGAAAAAATTTTAATCGAATTTTTATAAAAATAGGGAATGAAGCTGCTCATTTGAAGAAGCAATTGCAT
Source organism: Maratus michaelseni (assembly GCA_963931845.1). Classification (NCBI taxonomy): domain Eukaryota; kingdom Metazoa; phylum Arthropoda; class Arachnida; order Araneae; family Salticidae; genus Maratus; species Maratus michaelseni. Next base: position 99,280,080 of record OZ007590.1, read on the forward strand.
AGCTGCCCACTTATACGGTATTTTCTTACCACTAAAATTTAATAGCACATTTTGCGTAATTCAATCGCCGAAATCTAACAAATCTTAAAGATTAAATAAGGCAAAAATTTCTATTAAATTTTTTCTGGTAACAGAAAACCGTACAAGTTCGCAGCTACACCTTTGGATTAGTGTTATTAGAATTTCTGGCGTAGCTTCTTGCTGCTCAATGTAGTCAGAAGTTTTTTCAATCGAATTTATATAAAAATTGGGAATGAAACTGCTCATTTGAAGAAGTCCTTGATAGTCAGAAATTTTTTCAATCAATTTTGTATAAAAATGGGGAATGAAACTGCTCATTCGATGACGCCATTGCATAGCTGCCAACATATACGGTATTTTCTTACCACTAAAATATAATAGCAAATTTTGCCTAATTCAATCGCCGAAATCTAACGCCGAAGTCCTTGATAGTAAGAAGTTTTTTGAATCGAAAATAACGACCCGGTCCGACCCATACAAAAAATTTTTGGCCCGGTCCAGCCAGTAGAATAAAATTCATTAGCCCCGGCCCGGTATAAAATATAAAAGTTCCGCCCGGGCCCTGCTTGGCCCGACTGAATTTCTACAAAACATGCCGATATTTCTGAAGCCACATTATCCTACAATTAAAATTAGTCATAAAGCACACTTACTTATACATATATTTTATTTTCAGATTACGTTCGAAATTCATAAATACAGAAAAACCACAATATTAATGACTACTTAGGCATTTAGGTACATAAACACTGACTAAAAAATTGACTTAAACAATTGCACTCAAACGAAGGTTCAGCAAGAAAATCAATGTAGTTTACTATGCAAGAAACAGATATAATAAAAGAAAATTATAATTTTAAAGTTCTGCAAAGAAAAAAAAACGGATTTTTAAAATTATATCTCTGTAATTAAATAAACCAAATTAAAGATGTAAAGATTTTGCTAAACAAATGTAAAACATCAGTATAATTTTTACGAAAATAAATAAGCAATATGCCAGCCCAACGTGGGCTCTTGAGGGAAGCATTTAGAGGTCTGCACGGGCCGGGCCAATAATGGTTTTCGTACGGGCTGGATCGGACACGGACCGAACGTTAAGCTTGTATACCGGGCCGAGCACGATTCTGGAAATTTTGGTCTGGTTAACTTCTTATAAGTAATTTCTATCCGTGGATATTCTTTTTTCTTCCCGAATCGTTCCTTAAAAAATTAATTAACTCTATGCCAAATCGTGTGTTTGAAGTTATTCAGAGAAATGGTGGTGCAACATTTTACTAAATTTGAGAAAACTGTCTTTCCCACACGTGGTCCTATAATTTTGTAGCAAATCTTTTTGACACTTTTTTGTTATTTTGATGTTTTATTTTTTCTGAATTAATTTCATTTGTGTAAGTTGCTACATTTTGTACTAACATATAATATTCTTTATTTTGATTGAAATATTTCTTTAATTAAATAAATAGCAAAATATTTTGCTGTCTTATACTTTTGTAACAGACTGTATATAACTCCGTTCGAGCTTTACCGATTCCATATTTAAAATGCTCAGAAATCGGAAAAATGCCTCCAGAAAGTATTTTTTTTAAATAACAAATATAATATATTTTTTTAATACCATCCGTACCACGAAAGTACTTCCTAGGTATTTTTTGTTTTTTTCATAACTCCATCCGGGCCTGGCGATTTCGATTTTAAAATGCACAGAAAACTGAACGTTTCCCCCCCCCCCCCCCCCTGTTAGCTATGCTTTCCGAAAACCCATGTTTCCCCCGGCGTAGAAGTGAGCATAATGCCAGAAAACTAATATAAATTTAAGCTCGTTTGTTAACGTGAGATGAGGGTTTATAAATAATATCTCGACTAATTATCAAAAACATTAAAAAACTGAGTCTCAAGTGCATTAGAACCTGTCTTCGTCTATCCTTAACCGAATTTGCAGACCCGTATAAGCGATGGATTTCCCTAGCCATCGCACATAGGCAGACAGACACACGGACAAACATATTTCTTTTATAAGTATAGATTTATTTGTTTTTTAGTGAAGTTTTAATTTTGCTATAGAACATCAGCCGGAAACAAATGCTGAACTACTTTTACTTTTTGAAGTGCAAACGTTTTAATCGTATGCAATCGTGTTCATTCAAACGGGTGGATTAAAAAAATGTATGCTTGAGAATTATTTTTTAGCTCACAGGCTATCAAAGCCTGAGAGCTTATGTGCCCGCCCGTTCTGTATGTATGTACGTAACGCGATAACTCTTGACAGAAATAACCGTTTTGCTACCAATTTTGTTTATAGGTTCCTTGTGATAAGGCGCTTCCCTGATTAGTTTTGGGGATTGATTGGTTAACTATAAAGGGGGGGAAACGGGGGGCCAACCCCCCTTAATTTAGATAAATTGTTTTTTTCATGCAGAATTATCCAATTTTCTTCAAATTTTGTATATAGGTTCATTGTGATAAGGTTCTTTCCTGATTAGTTTTGGGTGTTCATAGGTTAAGTATAAAGGGGCTAACGGGGGGGGGGCTAATCCTCCCCGCTTAATTTAGATAAATGAATTTTTCATGCAGAGTTATCCGATTTTCTTCCAATTTTGTTTATAGGTTCCTTGTGATAAGGCGCTTCCCTGATTAGTTTTGGGGATTGATTGGTTAACTATAAAGGAAGGGAACGGGGGGCAACCCCCAGAGTTATTCGATTTTCTTCAAATTTTCTATATGGGCTCATTGTGGTAAGGGGCTTCCCTGATTAGTTTTGGGGGTTCATTGGTGAAGTGTAAAGGAGGGAAACGGAGGCTGCCCCCCCCCCCTTAATTTTGATAAATGGGTTTTTCATGCAGAATTATCCGATTTACTTCAAATTTTGTATATAGGCTCATTGTGGTAAGGCACTTCCTTGATTAGTTTTGGGGGTTCACTGGTTAAGTATAAAGGGGGGAACGGGGAGGGACTAACCCCCCTTAATATAGATAAATGGGTTTTTCAAGCAGAATTATCCGATTTTCTTCAAATTTTGTATATAGGTTCATTGTGGTAAGGCGCTTCTCTGATTAGTTTTAGGGGTTCATTGGTTAATTATAAGAAGGAGAAACGGAGGGATGGTTCCCCCCTTAATATATTGTCGATTTCTTCATTTTTCAAGGGCTTATTTTTTCAAGGGCTTATTTCAAATTCTTTGAAATAAGAATATAATTTACAGTTAGTGTGAATAGCCTGTGAGCTCAATGCCGTCAGTTTAACTGGGCAGTTTTCTTTTATTTTAAATCACTGATTAAATTGAGATACAGTTTTCAAACCAATTGCCACTGAAAGTACTTTTTTTTCTAAACGATGGTGTAAAAAGTGAAAATGTTCAGAAGTTAATAATTTTGGGATAAAAAGGAAATGTATTTCTCAGGTTGATGCCAAGCTCGATATGACGTCAGCGTTAGTCATAAACACGTATTTACTTTATAATAGAGATAGATAGATTACAAAGATTTTTTTTCTTATTTCAGATTCACATTCATATTCTTTTTTAAAGGAACGGAGAAGCTCGAAATTATAAAACACAATTATAATAACGAGAAATTAATGACACTTCAACACTACAGAAATGCGAATTCGTTACTCTTCGCCGTAGCCATGCTTCTTCGAAATTTGTTGCAGAGTAAAATCATATTCTACATGGGTGAGGTGAAACAGTAAAAATTCCACTTCTGTCTGATCTATACTTACCGAATTAAGACACTTTATCTTTTATAAATATTCAGCATTTTTTTGCCACTGAAAATGCGTTTTTTTCGTTATCACTGATGGATATGACTTGACAGAATTTTCGGAAATTTGTAAGTACACAATATCAAAACTCTCGGTAAGTTTAAAAGCAGGAGAATGGAGTTTTTACTGTTTTACTTATTATTGAATGGAGACAGGACCCAGGGGCGTATGAAAATTTAAATTTCGCAACTTTAAAAAAAAATAGGGAATCGAACCCGGGCTTCCCGGGTTACAGAATATAGGCGAAAACCATTTATTTTCTAATTGTAATAGATTTTTCATATTTAATATACATTTTTTAAACTGATTCATTAACAACGTAAAAAATAATTTTTATAAAAAAAATATGAATAATATATTCAAATAAAATTTCGAAATTTAATAAAGCGATACTTTTGTATTAGCCACATGCCAGGAGTTAACGGCCAAAGGAATTATCGAAGATTTCGCTGCTTACTGCAGGTTTTTTTATTCTGAAAATTTCAACTGTTTAAGCTCGTAGTTTGAGAACATGTCTGTTAAATTTGCATTTTATTTATATTATATTATTATTTATATTTATATTTTGATGAAGTTTTAATTTCGTTCTGCATTAGTAGCCAGGAATAAATGCGTAACTATTTACATTGTTTTAAATGCAAACGGATTAATCTTTCGCAATCGGAATGCACGTGATAGAGATATTTTTTAAATTAATTCATGCTTGGAAATTATTCTAAAAATCATAAAAAATCAGTAAATTCAAATACAGTTTTCAAAGAAATTGCATTTTTTTTTCTATTCGAATGTGTAGAAATTGAAATTGTGCGATGTTTAGAAATTTAAAAAGATGCAGTGATAGCGAAATGTATTAGTCCGTTCGTTGCTACCATAAAAATAACTTCAGCAATAATCAGACATGTGTTGGTTTATAACATAGATTATTATTATCATTCGACCCTATTCTTGACATCATCATTTATGTGTAACTCTCCCTTGACAGGACCCGATTACGTAAGATTAGCATCAAAATTTAATAAAATAATTTTACTCTATATGTTTGAATCAAGGCAAAATTTGTCTAAATTCGCCAGCAAATACAACTACTATTCCAACAAATAGCGAATCATTGTTTTTTATGTCTTTAAGCGTACGGTCTACACATTCAAATACTAATTTACTCATCATGGGCGCTTCATCCCAGACTATTAACTTCGTTTCTCTTATTACAACTCAGTCACACCTTTTGACATTGAAAACTATTTTTATGTATCACAAGCATTCCTTTGATTTTTAAATTAAATTATTTCGATTTATAAAATTATCGCTCATCAAAACGTTTATTATTATTATTATTATTATTATTATTATTATTATTATTATTATTATGTTGTTGTTGTTGTTGTATTTTATATAGAATCAGTAACAGTTTTTTTTTTTACTTTTCAAGGTGTCTGTATTAATTTCTAACTAATAATAGTCATTTCAATTCTTTAATCAACGATAATATGCGGTCGCCAAGAGGGAAACAAATTACCAATGACAACCATTAAGCCGAAAAAAAATTTAAATACCATTTTTGTGATTTTAAAAGTCATAATATATCAGCCAATTAAGATACAGTTTTCAAACAAGTTGTATTTCAAAGTAGATTTTTTTTCCTATATAACGGTGTATAAATTAAAAATGTGTGATGTTTAGAAATTAAAAAAATTGCAGTAGCAAAAATCGCAAAACCGAACTTTCATCATTAAGTGTTGCCATTCGCAAAATGACACCAGCGTTACGCACGGGCATGTTTGTCCTTTATAATATAGATAGATAATAACTATTTTTCTGTAAATGGATTTGTATATGATGAAGAACATTTGAAACATTTTTGCTATTGGATCTCTAAATTAACGGTTTGGGAATTAACTATTGGTCATCGATAAGAAAGGATACCATGTATATTACCTCTCATATTTTTTCGTATTTGAAAATAAAAACAAAATTTTATGTAATATATATTTCATTTCTTTTAGAAAAGGATGCATTTGAGATAGCTGAGACCTTGAATTCCTACAATCCCAATCTTGGAAAAAGTTATGACCCAGTTCACGGCAATGAATTCCTACCTGATAATTTTCGAGAAGATCTTAAACTTGGCAAGTTCCATGATGTCAGCGTTCTCATTGGAAATAATCGGGACGAAGGATCAGTTTTTCTTTCAGCAATGTTCCCCGAAATATTTGGATTTTTCGGGGAGAAACGTTCAGAACTTAATAAATCGATGGCAGAAGAAATACTGAAGAGTATTTTCACAGACACTTTGAAGGACATTTCCAACACAGAGTTGGTAACCCAGACTATTTTGGGAAATCTGAGCACGAACGATTACAGAAAAAATCTTAAAATAGTTTACGATTTTTTTGGTGATTTCAGCATTCTTTGTCCAGATGTCTACTTCGCAGAAAGTTACAGTCGAAAGGGTAAGGATGTATATTTTTACTTCTTTGAGCATAGACCAAGCACCACCCCATGGGCAAAGTGGATGGGCGTGGCTCATTATGAAGAAGTTCAGTTTGTGTTTGGATCCCCAGTGAAGGAAAATAAATACACAGATGAAGAAGTTGAATTGAGCAAACTCATGATGAAGATATGGTCTAATTTCGCAAAATACGGGTAAGTGAATATAATGATCCTGGTTATTCGGGTTGACAAAATGAATATAACTGGTATTTTTATTTTGAAATCATTTAGAAAAAACAAAAGACAAATATTATAAAGTAGACGAAAGTTCTTCAATTAAGACACGTGAAAAATATTTAAAATGTAATTTAAATAAGAATTTTTTTATTGAATACATGGAGTGAAAATATTACGAAGAATAACAATTTATTTGGAATTTATATGTTTGTTTAAAAATATAAAAAAGTTTCTTTTGTTAAATTTTGGTATGCCAAACTTGAAATTGTTTTTTTTTAATATCGCGTTTAGTCCACATGACAGATATTATTATGGCAGAGTATAATAGCGGGCTTTGTCCGCTATTGGACTGGTTCAGATTTTCGAAAAAACGAGAAAAATAGACCGTTAAATTTTTACTTTATAAAAAACATGACTTTTTTTTCATTGGAAAATGAAATTTATTTGGATTTATTAAAGAAAAGATAAAGTGTTTTGAAAGGAACATTAAACGAAACCCTCTGTCCTATCTTCGATCACACTTACCCACTTGTTTATTATAAAGTCGCTGAAAAGAGTAATACAACTGCTTGTTTAGAAAATATATAAAAAGTTTCTGTCATTAAATATTGTTATGCCAAAACTCATTTTTAATATGTATTGACATTTGTTCCTGTAGATTAGAGGTTCTTAACCTTTTTTATTATACAGTCGCTAAAGATAATAATTCAACTGCTTGTTTAAAAATATATATATATAGTTTCTTTCATTAAATTTTGGCATGCAAAAAGTCATTTTTAAAATATTTTGACTTTTGTTCCTGTAGATTAGGGATTCTTAACTTTTTTTACTCTGCAGTCGCTGAAAAACATAATTCAACAACTTTAAAACCTTATAGGAATTTTGAGAAATTTATTTTAAAAAGTATAAAGAAATTTATTTTAATGTGTATACAATTATATCGAAGTTGAATGTGACATATATAATACATTCAATGATGACTTTATAATTGCTATATATAGAGATATAATACTATACAGTGAAATTGCGATAACATAATCTTTGAACAATGAACATTTTTTAATTTGTTTTTTTACGGGATTAATATATTGTCAAAAATGATATTTTAATGTAAATAGTATGAATGAAATATGAGCTTTGATCTTGTCATCTTTTGATTGATTTCCGGAACCGGATGAGAATGGTGTTAAAAATAATTTTCTGATTTTTTATCTATGGGGGAAAATTATTTAGAAAGTATTTTAATGATATTAATTACACTACTTCAAACATAATGAAATTCATATATGTTGCTGATATGTATAAGAACATCCTTTCTATAACAGCGGTCGCCAACCGATAGTCATCAGGAAAAGCCGCAGAAGTACCACTATCTGCGAATAGTAATCGTCGCCTTATTTAAACGAATTGTGGTCATAAATAAGCTACATTTTACTGGTGTCACAACTGTACTGGCCTACCACGGTTTCCAGAAATTCTAAGTCTGTCCCTGATCGACTAACATGTCGAATTCTTCGAGTTTTTCATAAGCTACTACTATGAGCTAACTGCTATATACTAGCTGTTACAATTCCTATGTTCAAGATAATCCCAGCAACTTCTAATTAGTAAAAATGAGTTTGATGGACTTAGTACCAAATTTTGATGGAACAAACTAGGTTTTAAAATTCTAATTTGGATTTTCTAAAAAAATTTGTAGTCAAACGAAATCTCACTAGAAAAGTTTGATACTTTAAAAGCTGCGGTGGTATGTAACCAAAATTAGTCTACAAATTCTGATACAGTACACTGCAAAAAAAAAAAAAAAAGGGTTGATTTTACAGTATAATACTGGCATCCCAGCTGCCAGTATTATACCGTAAAATTAACAGTAATAAACAGTAAAATAAGCAGCAATACGCTACCGCGCTGTTAATTTTACGGTATAATACTGGCAGCTGGGATACCAGTATTATACTGTAAAATCAACACTTTTTTTTTCTTTTCGTAGTGTAGGGTCATATTAACACTTCCTTTTGATTTTGAATTTGAATTTTCAAAAAAAAAAAGATATTCGAAACTTAGGGAGGGGAAATTCCAAAGAGCAGAGTGGTTAATGTGTTCATTTTAAAAATACACTGCAAAAAATAATTGTTGATTTTACAGTATAAAACTGGCACCCCAGCTGCCAGTATTATACCGTAAAATTAACAGTATTAAACCGTAAAATAAGCAGTAATACGCTGCCGCGCATGCGCGGTAGCGTATTACTGCCGGCGAGGCAGCGTATTGCTGCTTATTTTACGGTTTAATACTGTTAATTTTACGGTATAATACTGGCAGCTGGGGTGCCAGTTTTATACTGTAAAATCAACAATTATTTTTTGCAGTGTATTTATGTTTCATAGTATATAATGTGTGTTATGTCTGAAATAAATTATTTTGTTTAAAGTATTTTTTCTTCCTTAGTGATCCACTTTACAGAGAGTTGAACCAAGAAAAATGGCCCATATATTCTCGAGAGACGCCTTTGTACTTGAAATTAGACAAGACCACAAGAAAAGCTAAAAGGTATTACCTTGGTCCACACAAAGTCAATTGTGATTTATTCCGGGAAATTCACGGATTTCAATAAAATGAACTATGGAAATGTGCTAATTCATCAAAATTACGTAATATTGTGTATTCAATGTACATTTATATATATGAAGTAATAAAAAAATACATTTTGATAGTGAATAAGTTTTCTATATTAACACAGCATTTACTCAATAAACGCATATTCCGAACGTATTTTCTCAATTTTTCGAACATTGTTACTTAAAAATCATCTTTGAAAATCTTCAATCATTTTGAGATATAATAAACGCATAAATAATAACCGCAAAAAAATAGATATAATAAACGCATATTCCGAACGTATTTTCTCAATGTTTCGAATATTTGTAACTTATAAGTCATCTTTTAAAATTTTCAATCATTTTATTTTTTCGGAGTATAATTTGTGATTCATAAGTTTTTTTAAAAGAATTTCCAGAAATTTAATTACCCATTATCAAATTTATTTTTAGAAATTATAATTTTTGCTCTTTTTTTTTTACGATATGGCTAAAAGTAAAGAAAAGCAAACATTTTTAAACTATCTTTTTAGGATTTCTAAATTGATTTTTTAACGTATAATCATAATTTAATTAATATGAAACTGTTAATTGATAAAAGCGTATTTGTAATTATTGCACGCTATTTTTTATTTATATTATATTCTCTCCTTTAAGTGTTTAAAATTGATTCGTTTCTGTTTTATAGCCATTTGGCCTGTTTTGGCGAGCGTGTTTGGACATATCATTTAAAACCATTGTTGTTGTAACTCGTATATAAATGTAATCATATATGGCAATTTATCATCTTTGGCGGGTAAAAGGAAAACTCCTTTAAAATTAATGTATTAATTTATAACTAACGTAAGTTCTAAAAATATTAAAATAATGTATTGTCATCGAAAACACATCTATGAGCTTAATTTCTTTTTTAAATTCTAGAATAGGAGAGAGTTAGGGAAAAATCAATGACAAAATTCCATCTTTTTACACACAAAAACCAATTTGGGTTAAATAAAAGAATGTAATAAATACATACAAGAAAGCCAGACATTTTGTGTTGTATGGATTTGATAGAAACAGCACCCATACGGAAATATACATAACCATCCTTAGCGAAAGCAAGGAAATATTAATGTTACATTACTTCCAAATAATTTTAATCTTCATTTTTATAACGTATTAACCTGTCATAGAAACTTATACGTTTGGACTGAAACAGATATATTTGTATAGAAAAAAGGAAAACATTGTTAAGCAATAAAATGTGTCACTTAATAGCAAAATATTTTACAGAAAAGTAAGTATTTATTATTACACCCAAAGAACTCGTGCGAAACTTTCGCACTGCAATCTTTCATATTATTTCCTGGTACGTTTTAGCACTTATTTATAATTAACTGATTTTTTTTAAAATCAAACAACGCGTTTTAACGAAATGTGGGTGTACTATCTCAGAAATTTGTTCAAACTCTTTTCGAATAATACCTCATTCATCGTTGTATGTTTTGTATGTGCATAGAAAAAAGGATGCTGACAACAGAAATAATATATATGAGGGTTGCTTTTGTATAAGAAAATAGGAATAGATTGCCAGAAAAAATTTTGCCAAATTTTCTTCTCTCGCCAAGGTCATTTCTCTAGGTTATCAAGACCCCTATACTGAAAAAAAAAAAAAAAAAAAATTATAAAAAAAAAAAAAAAAAAAAAAAAAAAAAAAAAAAAAAAATGAAACACTGAATCAGACGTTTAGGGAATTCAAATGAAAGTATTTCCTTATATTTTGCAAAACAGTTCCAGAAATGTCTTAAATACATAAATCAATATTTGGTACACCACTTTTTTGCAAGCCTATGGGAACTTAAACATGGGATGTTCAAACTTTGTGGTCCAGCAGCCATTTAAGTGACGTCAGAAATATTAACAGCTTAATGAAATATTAAAAAAAAAAATACTTACAATTTTTGTGAATCCTAATGAACTGTATATCTAAATGGAAGATAATCCTTAAATTACGTAATCTACTGGTGCTCCCATACAGTACGAATATACACAGTCATGATTAAACAAAGTTAACAAATAAACAAGTTGGAAATTGTACGTCAAACGTTACAAACGAGGTGCGTTCGTACGCACGTTTTAGAATTAAATTCATGATATCCCGTGCGTAGAACGGGTTAAACAGCTAGTTAAGTATATATTTTATGACACTCTTCATACAAATATCTTAACTAGTTATATAAATATTCAGATATATATGTATCAGCTAGTTATATAAATATTCAGATCTTGATGATTTTTAATTCTGTGAAATGAATTATATCGTCTGCAGATTAATTTCTGTCATAAAATAAGTATCTCGCTCGCTTGACGATTAAACTTCGGAAGCTCCTATAACAAAAAAGCACCGATTTAAAAAAAAAATTCAAATTTCTTAATAAATATTTTTATTAATATCTCCTAAAGTTTTGATTCGATTTTAATAAAATTTGAAATGTCTCGACAAAATTCTGCAAAGATAATATATTTTAAATTGCAAACCATTTGGTTGGGTAGTTTTTGCGTTGTTATATGCGGACAGACAGACAGACGGACGGACCAAACGACGACTATAGGTGCTACGTATTTATATAATTACGAACGCACCTAAAAACAGGTGATGCGCGCGTAAAAATTAAATAAAAGCCCGATTAAAAGCTCGATCTTTTTGCAAAAACTACGCACAAGAAATAAATTAGCAATCGTATTTTAATTGCATTATAGGATGACGTCATCTGATAATGCAGTATTTTATTTTTGTGGCGACACTGATTTGAGGAAAATCTTTCATTTCATTTATGAAAACAATGCCGATTTAATTTTTAATTAACTGCAGTTTTTAATCAAAAAACATGTTTTAACGAAATGTTCAGTGTGCTATGTCAGAAGCCTGTTCAAAATCCTTTCATATGTTATCTCATTCGTCGTTCTGAGTTTCGTATTTTCTTAGAAAAAGTGATGTTGACAGGATAAATAATATATATGATGAAATATGATGATCCTTTCTGAGAAAAGCTTATCAATAATATCTGAAAAGAAAATTGCATAGGTGCATAGTTGAATCCTATTCCGCTTTTTTGTGACCATTATTCTCCAATAGTAATCTTCACCTTCATTAAGTAACAGATTTCTAACTAAATAAGGTGAACATATCTATTCAAATATAGTGTTAAGAAAAAAAAACGGAATGGTTGGCTAATGTACAATGTGAAATAAAAGAATAAATAGTTCTTGATCTAACAAGAAGGTCTACGAAAATATAATATAACATCTTCCGAGTTACCGACGATTCCGAGAAGTGTTCTTTATCTTCAGAAACCTCAGAAACTAATAGATTTCTGAAATTTAAAGAAACATTTCTGAGACAAAAATCTCCTGTTAAATGTTTGTGGTAGGCTGAACCAACATTTGGTGCTTCAATAGCTGCAACCATAAGATGGTGAAACCTTGTTCCAGCATTTGGTGCTTCAGTAGCTGCAACCATAAGATGGTGAAACCTTGTTCCAACATTTGGAGCTATAGTTCAACCAGAGCTCCAATTGTTGGAACGGGAATTCGCCATCTTATGGTTGCACCTGCTGCAGCACCAAAAGTTAGTTGAACCTACTACAAAATTTTTAACAGTGTAATTTTCAGAAACGTTTAAAAGTAGTTTATGCAGCAAACCCTTTGATTATGAGCCAGAACTGCGACTATTTTTACATTTTATCGTACCACAATTCACAATTCACAATTCACAATTCACAAAAAAAAAAAAAAAAATCTTTATGGTAGATAACGCTTGAAAATGTCCAACAGCCCTTCACAACCTTTTTCCCTTCACGTACCCCTTGAATGGGCTATTCCTTTCTGAGTACCCCCTTTTATCTGAAACACGCCCCAACCCCCCTCCCCTCACTCATATGATGCAAATATGCTTTTTTTAAATTAGTAAAATACTCATTAGTAAATACTCATTAAACAGAAGGAAGTTTAACTATAAATTAGTGACATAATCCCGCCTATTCGAAAATGAAAATAAGAACCTGCTTTTCAACACATTTCAAAATAAAGTATTAAGAATAGAAGCTCTGACGTAATTAAGGTGATCTGCAATTATTATTAAACTAGTCGGATGTGTCAATCCCAAAACTTTCTTCTATCTCACAGAGGTTTCGCATACACTAAAAAGAATCAGCACCCATTTATATCAATGTCTAACTGAAGCTCAAGTTTTATTAAATTCCGTGCAGTATTTCTTGAGATATGACTATCGCCAAAATCGTGTAAATCCTTCAAAATGCTGCATAGCAGCGCCACCTGCTGGGTGATTTTTACCAAAAGCTAATCAGCACCAATTTATATCAGAGACTAACTGAATATAAAGTTTTATTTAATTCCGAGCATTAGTTCTTGAGATAGAGCTATTGCGGAAATCGCGAAAAATGCTGCTTAGCAGCGCCACCTGCTGGGCGATTTTTACCAAAACCTAACCAGCATCAATTTATATCAGGGACTAACTGAATCTAAAGTTTTATTAAATTCCGAGCATTAGTTCTTGAGATAGAGCTATTGCGGAAATCGCGAAAAAAGCTGCATAGCAGCGCCACCTGCCGGGCGATTTTTACCAAAACCTAATCAGCACCAATTTATATCAGGGACTAACTGAATCTAAAGTTTTATTAAATTCCGAGCATTAGTTCTTGAGATAGAGCTATTGCGGAAATCGCGAAAAAGCTGCATAGCAGCGCCACCTGCCGGGCGATTTTTACCAAAACCTAACCAGCATCAATTTATATCAGGGACTAACTGAATCTAAAGTTTTATTAAATTCCGAGCATTAGTTCTTGAGATAGAGCTATTGCGGAAATCGCGAAAAAAGCTGCATAGCAGCGCCACCTGCCGGGCGATTTTTACCAAAAACTAAACAGCACCAATTTATATTAGGGACTAACTGAATCTAAAGTTTTATTAAATTCCGAGCATTAGTTCTTGAGATAGAGCGCCCACAAAATTTTTGTCACATACAGACAGACAGACAGACGGACAGACAGACAGACAGACAGAGTCACAGACAGACATTTTCTAAAAATAGTCAAATCGTGTTCAGGACCTTCTAAAACGTATATATCCGCCGAAAACCGGAAGTCGAAAATTTTCATGAATCCAATACTTTCTTCTTGTAAAGATAGAAGAAAGTAAAAAGGAACAACAAGAGGAGAAAATTCTGCTATAAGGCCGAATATAGATTACCACACACGGCTTTTATTTAAAAAATAAATAAACTAGCTGTAACTCAGAATAAAAACGCAATGACAACAAACAATTTTAAAATATCTAAATAACAAATAAAAATTCCCCTGTTAAAGTGTTGAGTTGTTCAATAACCATTCGATTTAGAAAAATATTTTTCTACCACTGAGCAATTTTTTTTTAATGAAATTTAATTCATGTTGCTATGGCAGCAGACGATAAAACGATATCTTTGGAATAAGGGAATAAATAGAAGAAAAAACTTTGTTGATGTTTGTGATAAAATGTTTTTCTTTATTTTTTAAAAATGTATATACATAATTCACTTTTATATTTTAACAGAATAATAAGTTTACTATAATTCGTTACTCATGCTATGGCCAGTATACACGATACACGTCGAGCCACAATGCCTTTATCATTATCTTTTTACGCGTAAAAGTTTCGCTACGGTACTCCATTGTGAAGTTTTGTAATTTTTGAAATCTAATATTTGAAAAACGACATAATCATTAGATTTGAAATTTATAACAAGAAAAATACAATTTTTTACCATTCTAACGCAGTTTGTAAAACAATTTTGTGACAAATACTTTTCGAGTTATTAATTTTTTAAGTAACTTCAAATGTTTCATTTTCCGAGATTAATCTGTGGCAACGATGGATTGCTGTGACTTTTCATAAACATGAAAAATGATAGAGATTGAAAGAATAAGCCACCCTGTGTGTGGCTAATAGAGATTGAAAGAATAAGCCACCCTGTGTGTGGCTAATAAGATAAATCGATAAATGTTGTGGGAAAGTAATATTGTATAATGATCATTGGCAGTTTCCGCGAACATGGGGTAAATATATAAGAACACATGCAATATGATTATCGTTAGGCGGAGCTAGTGACATAGAATTATCAATGAATTATTATGTCTAGTGGGCCTTTCCCCTCATTTTGAGTGTAAGTTGGTATTACACATGAGACAAACTTTGTAACGCAAAAAGTATCAACTTCCATGTGATTTCCGCCATTACCGATATTATTTTTACGTACCCCCTGCAGATTCTCCTCGTACCCCCAGGGGTACGCGTACCCAAGGTTGGGAACCGCTGTAAGTTATAACAGTGTATGGCAGAGATTACCTTTAAAAAAAATAGTACGAATAGAATAAAAAGGGGGTACTTTTCTTGGCGAGATAGAAAAAAGGGAGAGGAGGCAATTTGGCAATATATTTTCTGCCAATCTGTTCACTGTTTCATATATGCACAAGCAATTTTTTCAATATTTATAGATTATATTTAATATAGAGAAGCAGTTTATCTATTTTTGTTAAAAAAAACTGAAGAAAATTACACACACACACACACACACACATATATATATATATATATATATATATATATATATATATATATATATATATATATATATATTAATAAGCATAAAAGTTCATTAGGCTTGTTTTCATAGCTGTTTATATCATTAGGCAACAATTCTCACTTTCTGATGCCCACGTTACGTCAAACTTTAATTAAAATAACAAGGCCCCTGTAGTTGAAAAGTACCAAAAAAATCCATTGGAACGCATATGTCCCGATCCGTAATCAAAGGATTAATCATTTTTCTCTATCCAGTGCCAATATAAAATATCGGTTTTTCGAATGCTATTAATTCTCTGACAAACAAACATGCTTATATAACAACATTAATACAAACATAAAATGAACTTTTTTTACTTGACGCATGATTTTTAGGATTTCGTTCATCTCACGAAACCCTATTCATCAAGCTTCTCTGTCTGTCCGTCACAGAGCCGGTTCTCAGAAACTGTATAACTTACAGACTTGAAATTTTGTGTTTTTATACAGCTGAATACCTACTGTCACGCTGAAAATCATAAAATTTTGAAAAAATGGTATTATTTTAATATAGAGAGATAAAAAACTAAAAATCTAACAGCCTTTCCCTATTAAATTAAAATATTTTTCGTTATAGCAGGTGCCAACAATTAAAAATCCGCAATAAAATTCTTTCTACAATAATTAATTTTCTATTGAAAGATATTTTGAAAAATTTCCACGTGAAAAATGAAAATGAAATAAAAAGTTTCACCAATTGAAAAAAAAAGATTAATATGACGTCATATTTGTAATAAAGCGAAAATTTTCAAACATTTCTCAATAATACAAGGAGTATGAGTAAGTACAGAAAGCAGGTTAATATGAGGTCATTAGAGAATTAAAAAAAAAATTAATCTGACGTCATATTGGAAGCTTAACAGACTTTTTCAAATGTTTGAGAATAATACAAAGAGAGTATCAATATGAGTAATACAGAAAGCAAGTAGATATGACGTCAGCAAGTGATTATAACGTCATATGAGTTTGAGAAACGTATTGAATCATGATAAAAACCCAATTATGGAAATATTGGCATATTTTAACATTTTGAAAGTCTCTATGCAACATGTTTAATTTTGAAATTGATTTTTTTTAATATCGCATTTAGTTCACATGACAGATATTATTATGACAGAGTATAATAGCGGGTTTCATCCGCTATTCGGCCGGTTCAGATATTCGAAAAAACGAGAAAAATAGACCGGTAAATTTTTACTTTATAAAAAACATGACCTTTTATTTATTTATTTATTTATTTATTTATTTATTTGGAAAATAACATTTATTTGGATTTATTAAAGAAAGGATAAAGTGTTTTGAAAGGAATATTAAACGAACGAAACCCTTTGTGCGATCTTCGATCAAACTTACCCACTTGGTCATTCTTGTTTATGTTTTGATATTTTCTTTTTTGTATGTTTTACACTGAAATAAAATAATATTTTAAATATGGATAAATAAAACAAGTCACTTTAATACAAAGTTTTTTTTATTATACTAAGGGGATTTGCCCCTACGACAAACCCCCGTTCTGACACCGCAAACTCTAAAAATACGCTGATTTGATCAACTCTATCAAAACTAAAACGATTACTGAAGATTGAATTATAATTATACGACCAGTAGCGATCTGCTGTAATCGGGTTTCCATTCATTCTCCTTTGACTGAGGTTATTTTAAGGCAGAATCAACTTCTGTCAAAACAGCTAACTACTATTTGTATGATTGATTAAATAAGATCAATTAAACATTTGAAAATCAACTTGTGTAAAATGTAACCATCAATTATTGCTCATAGACCGTACCGTAACCGAATTCTTTTGTGTATCCCTGTAAATGAACGATAAATGCTCGGACACGCCATATTCTATAGTACGCATCTTGTATTGCCCCTAAGTGATGTATATCAATTTCAATATGTTTGAAATAGTATAATATCATTAACATACTCTGCAAAATATTTTCCTCTCCAGACCATAATGTAACGAAATTCTTTTGAGTGCACCTGTAAACGAAGTATGAATGATATACTTTTCATTTTCAAAACCGAACATTCCCTCGTGAACCTCAATAACATATATCAATTGCATGGCAATCAGAGGATATTTACGCGAGTTAGAGCACGGACAGACGGACAAACCGAATTCATAAACACTTTTCAACTATGTTAGAAAGTGTTTAAAAACGAAAATTTTAACTTTTCTGCGTTATTTTATCATCTTATGGCAATTACATGGCAGTCCTGATATATTTACGAGAGTTAAAGCATAGGCAAACCGATGCACAGACAGACAGAGGGTCAGACAAAGCGAATTCATAAACACTTTTCAACTATTTTGTAAAGTACGAAAGGGAACAAAGACATGTAATTTTCATATCTCTTAAGAATCATCCATATGTACAGTCATGGTTGGGGGGGGGGGGGGGGGAGTGATTACTAACTCTGTAGTAAATAATCATATAAAAAATGTATATGGTACAAATTTGTTAGTAATAACGCCTTCTAATTAATGTTATACTTAAATTTTACTTAAGGGGTCGTTTACATACATAAATTGTAAGAAACTGTAACATTTTCAAAACTAACACCTAATTTTGGCATCATATTTGGATTCTTCGGTAAATTTAACTTTCGGATAACCAAGTAATTTGGGAATTATGAAGGTTTATTGTTTGGAAATCTTGATGTTACATTCATTTTTAATCATTGCAAAGAGATCGCAATGCGGGTATTTTTGAAGCATAACTCAAACACACTTGACGCATTGAGCTGTAATTTTGTATTCGCATATTTAAAGCCTCTGGAAATCGAATTTTCTTAAAAAATTCATAGGTTGCAATACTTTTTTTTTTTCGAAAATTAATTTCAAAATCTATATTTTTTGGAAATAGAAAAAAATCAAATTTATATCTTCGAAATATATTTAAATTTGCTAAATAAACCTATGTTTCTTATATTGTGTAATACATTTAAACAAACTTTAAAAGAAACAAGAATGAAAAATCATGCGTCAAGCATAGATTATGTAACACTTTCCAACACTTCCAAAAAAATTTTACAAATCATTACCGTTTAATAAGCTGAAAGATAACATCTAATTAAACAATTTGGAAAACGCATAACATATTTAAAAGCGTAATTTCAGAAATTTCCAACATATACAATATTCGGAAAAATATCCGAATACTTTTATTCAGCCCTGTATAGAATCTATAGATTTATATATATACTACATAGGATGCTAAATTTTAGTTTAGTTAGGAAACGCGTAGCACAGTTTAAAATTCTCCTTCTGGAGTTTCTGTCAATAAACGGAAATGTGTTCGCGAACTTTTGATGAAATACAGAATTTATACACACCAGGTAATAGACAAAAAGTGAGTTAAATTTAAAATCGCGTTCAGTAATTTAAAACGCACTTCCAGGAATTATTGTTAACAGACAGTAGAGAATTCTTTTGTGTGTCCCTGAAAATGAACGATGACTGCTATACACACAATATTCTGTAATAAGCCTCTTGTAATGCACCTTAGTGATATATATATATCTCATCAAAAAGTCACCTGTAAAAAATGCAGCCAAGTCTCGTAACTCATTTACCGTAAAAAGTACTGAGATCGTATAAAGCCAAGTTTAACTATCTTATTAACTCTGAAATTTTCATTCACAAATCACTACTAGTCTCTACATCTTTAGTTAATTATTATTTTGTGACTTGGCAATTACGTAGCACGAGAATGTGATGTATATAGTTAGTCTTAATCAAATAATACTATAACATATTAAAGTATAATAACTTCCCTGTGCGTATATAATTTGCCTTAATTAAATTATCCCATCCCATCCCATCCCATAACATAGTAAGGTGTAATAACTTCCCTGTGCTGCGTAAATGCCAAGTCACAAAATAATAATTAACTAAAGATGTAGAGACTAGGAGTGATTTGTGAATGAAAATTTCAGAGTTAATAAGATAGTTAAACTTGGCTTTATACGATCTCAGTACTTTTTACGGTAAATGAGTTACGAGACTTGGCTGCATTTTTTACAGGTGACTTTTTGATGAGATTTCACTTCTTTTTGTAAGTAATCCTCCTTTTCTTGATTTTGGGTTCTTTTTGGAGATCATCCACTGATTTTCGCTAAGCCCTCACTCTGTCCCTATTATTTACAGGTATCAAAAATTTGAAGATTTAGTTTCGTTTGCAAAGTACTGTAGATAAAAAGAGATTTCAGGTTCCTAGGCAAGCACTAAGCTATGGGAGGTGGAGTGTCAAAAGTACTCTCAATTGCTTCCAGGATAGGTGCTATCCATCTGAGATATTACTCGCAGCCCTAGATACTTGATATTTAACATAAAAGAACTTTTTAGTATAAAAAGAAAGCCAAAATTAAAATTTCCAATAAATCAAACTTTATTCCTTTTTTCGATGTTTTTTTTTTTTCGTTTTTTTAGTCTTTTTTTTTATTATTTACGGATTTTTTAATTTTTCCTTACTTTGTGTGCTAAACCCTGCCTTTCTGCCAAATGTCAAGCTTCTAGGACTACAAAATTGAATTATTTTCAAATTTTCGACTTTTTATAAATTTATTGATTTTTCGATTTTAATTCTAAGTTACCTGATTGTCATGCCAATATAGTAATTCTTTGATCCGTCTTCTTAGGATCATTTAGGTTCAATTTAGAGATAAATCAAGTGAATCTTAGAGTCACCATGATTTTATTTAGAAAGGACTATCAAGCCATAACCAGCCAGTAATGTCGGGAGGGTAGGGGGAGCTGTGAAAATTTTTGTGGGGCTAACATCATTTAACAATCCATGTTTCATATGTGTAGTAAAAAGAGTACAACCTGTGAAAGAAAACAAACCTGTCTATAAAGAAATCGTCTATATCGTAGCCAGTCTATAGCGGAACTTTTCTATAACGAAAGAAAAGAAACCATAATCCGGGGGAAATAACGTAAAACATTAGGGGCGTTGTACTAGCTAATAGGACAATTATCTTAAAACTAATGTTTCTAGCAGTACAAAATCAAATTGTTTTCGAATTTCCGATTTCTTAAAGATATTTCGATTTTTTGATTTTATTTTCGAATTTAACGAATATTTTAATTGTTCCTTTTATTGAATAGTAAATACTAACTTTACACCAAGTTTTAAGTTTCTAAGACTACAAGATAAAATTATTTTCAATTTTTGATTTTTTCGAATTTTTTTTATAATTTTTTAGATTTTTTAATTTTTTTTCTTATTTTGTATCCTTTATTACAAATTTCAAGTTGCTAGCGCTACAAAATCGAATTATTTTGAAATTTCCGATCTCTTTCGAGTTTTTTATTCTATTTTCGAATTTATTGTGTTTTAATTTTTCCTTTTTCTGTATCCTAAACAATAAGTTTACGCCGAATTTTAAGTTCTAAAGCTACAAAATCGAATTTTTTTCAATTTTTCGAATTTTCGATTTTTTTTTTCGAATTTTAAATTTTTTTTATTTATTTCTTTTTTTGTATCCTAAATACTACCTTTATTCCAAATTTTAAGTTTCTAACTTTACAAAATCGAATTATTTTCAATTTTTCGTTTTTTTTTTCGATTTTTTGATTTTATTTTCAATTTTTGTTGTGTTTTTAATTGTTTATTTTTCTGAATCCTAAACACTACCTTTACACCAAATTTTCAGTTTCTAAGACTACGAGATCATATTATTTTCATTTTCTCTCTTTTTCTTTCTTTCTTTCTACTTTTTTTTTTTTTTTTGAAAGTTTCGATTTTTTCTTTAATTATCCATATTTTTTAATGTTTCCTTATTTAGTATCTTAAATATTAGCTTTATTCCAAATTTCAAGTTTCTAGCGCTGTGAAATCGAATTATTTTCAAAATTTCCTTGTTTTTCGATTTCTTTCGATTTTTTTATTTTATTTTCGAATTTTATTGCGTTTTTATTTTAACTTATTCTGAATCCTAAACACTATCTTTACCGCGAATTTTAAGTTTCTAAGGCCACAAATCAAAGTAACCACAGATTTTTTTCGAATTTTTTTCGAATTTTTGATTTTTTTTTTCGAATTTTCTGGATTTTTTAATTTTTTCTTATTTTGCATCCTAAATACTACCTTTATTCCGAATTTCAAGTTTCTAGCGCAACAAAATTGGATTATTTGAATTTTTTCGATTTTTCGATTTTATTCTCAAAATTTTTTTGTGTTTTTGATGTTTTATTTTTCTGAATTTTAAACACTACCTTCACACTAAATTTTAAGTTTTTAAGACTACAAGATCGTGTTATTTTCAATATTCAATTTGTTCGATTTTTTTTAATTTTCAAATTTTTTTTTTTTTTTTTTCTTAATTTTCCGGATTCTATAATTTTTCCTTTATTTGTATCAGTTGATTCCAAATTTTAAGTTTCTGTGACTGCGGGATCTACCCAATCTATTTGATGACGCGAGAGTGAGTGAGTGTGTGAGTGACAAAAAATCGAAACTTTGAGTTCATATATCGTCTGCACTAATTTATGGGTATTTTTTGAATTATCCATATTTTTTAATTTTTCCTTATTTAGTATCTTAAATATTACCTTTATTCCAAATTTCAAGTTTCTAGCACTGTAAAATCGAATTATTTTCAATTTTTCCTTATTTTTCGATTTTTCCAATTTTTTCGATTTTTTTATTTTATTTTCAAATTTTATTGCGTTTTTTATTTTAACTTATTCTGAATCCTAAACACTATCTTTACTGCGAATTTTAAGTTTCTAAGGCTAAAAAATCAAATTATTTTAATTATTTTAATTGTTTTCGAATTTTTGAATTTTTTTTTTTCGAATTTTCCGAGATTTTTAATTTTTTCTTATTTTGCATCCTAAATACTACCTTTATTCCGAATTCCAAGTTTCTAGCGCAACAAAATAGGATTATTTGAAAATTTTCGATTTTTTTCGATTTTTCGATTTTTTCAATTTTGCTTTCGATTTCTGTGGTGTTTTTGATGTTTTCTTTTTCTGGATACTAAATACTACCTTCACACCGAATCTAAAGTTTCTAAGACTACAAGATCGTATTATTTTCAATTTTCAATTTTGATGGAATTTGTTGAATTTTCGAATGTTTTTTTTTTCGAATTTTCCGGATTTTATAATTTTTCCTTTCTTTGTATCCTAAACACTACCTTTTGTCCAAATGTCAAGTTTCTAGGGCTGCGTGATCTACCTAATCTTTTTGATGACGCGTGAACGAGTGAGTGAGTGAGTGACAAAAAATCGAATGTTTGAGTTCATATATCGTCTGAACTAGAAAAGACAGAAAGTTGTAATTTTAAATTTTGGTCCTGTATGCCGAATACCCTAGAAAAACGAAGTTTCAAATTTTTGGGATACTCCAGTGCGGAGATATGGGGGGTCAAAAGTGCCCTGAGTTGCTTCCAGAAAAGTATGCTTACGGCTGTCCTCTCTCGACTTGGCGAGAGCACTGCCGTGCCTCCAGATCTTGCCAAGGCTGTGGTTTTCCTATTAGACTTAATGTTAGCTATATGCTCCATTTTTCTGCAACTAAATTTCCTCATGCCAATATAGTAATTCATTGATCCGTTTTCTTAGGATCGTTTATGTTCCATTTAGAGATAAATCAAGAGAATCTTAGAATCACCATGATTTTATTTAGAAAGGACTATCAAGCCATAACCAACCAGTAATGTCGGGAGGGAGGGAGAGATGTGAAAATTTTTGTGCGACTAACATCTTTTAACAACAAATATTTCATATATAAATTAAATAGAGTAAAGCCTGTGAAAGAAAATGAACCTGTCTATAAAAAAAAAGGTCTATAACGTAGCCAGTCTATAGCGGAACTTTTCTATTACAAAATTCGTAAACAAAAGAAAAGAAAAGCATAATCCGGGGAAAATAACACAAAACAATAACGGAAGGTGTACTAGCTAATAGGACAATTATCTTAAAATCTATCTAAAACAAACTATCCCCATCCTGTGGGATTTGTTTTTCAATGTTTTACTTTATTTAATGCAAAACATAGATTGCATCCGACAACTCATAAAAAAGTCCTCCGGCCTGTACCGACAGGAAAAGGTAGCTTTCCGATATCTTCGTTTTAAAATTTTAGCTAATGTTACTCGAAAACAGAAAGTTAAAATGCAAAGAAACCGTTTACAAAAGATTCGTTTACACTGAATTTGAATAAGAAATTCGCCAAATTATTGAGCTATAGCCAAGTTGGCTTCATTTATGAAGACTTATTTTTGTCGCCAAATTTGGCGAGATTTCGCCAATTGTCGCCAAGTTTGGCGATAATTTGGCGCTAATGGATATGAATATATAGTTTTATGCGTATGATTGGGAAAATGATTACAACAATGAAAGAAAATAATTTGCGAGAAATCGCGTTCACTAAAACTTATAAATTTATATTAAAAAAAAGGAACTTGCCAAGCAAATTAAAAAAATAAATTTATTTCTATATTGTTAAGCCCGAGAAGGGACAGATATTAAAATTATTTTATTTAGTCAATGATACAATAATGTTGCATTTTTATATTAAATTTTTCTCAGTCTATTTAATCTTAAAAAAGAAAATTTAAATTTGAAACATGATATTAAAGCAACTTTAAAACATTTCATTTAGTTGAAATGAAATCTAAATAAATCTTCTACTTTTTAAATTATTTGAACTTCTCATGTTTCTTGTCTGTTAGAATTTGCTACAATACAAATTTTGCATAATGCATGTAAAACTGAAAAAAAAGTTGAAGATTTATTTAGATTTCATTTCAACTAAATGAAATGTTTTAAAGTTGCTTTAATATCATGTTTCAAATTTAAATTTTCTTTTTTAAGATTAAATAGACTGAGAAAAATTTAATATAAAAATGCAACATTATTGTATCATTGACTAAATAAAATAATTTTAATATCTGTCCCTTCTCGGGCTTAACAATATAGAAATAAATTTATTTTTTTAATTTGCTTGGCAAGTTCCTTTTTTTTAATATCTCAAGTTTTTTTAATAACAAATTAATATGAAGCAGATAAGATTCACATCAGGCAAGTATGTAAAAGACTGCACAGATCAAAATCAGTATCGGTAATATGAAATATACAGTTCAAACATTGATTATTCTTGAAACAATTAAAAAAATAAAAGTAATTTTTTACAAAAAAAAAGTATATAACGGACTTCAACGGATTGTTTCTCATCTTCATAATGATAATAATAAACAAATCATGTTCATTTTTGCAAATAATTTTATTCCATTGTGCAAAATACGCTTGCAACCACTTTGGAAAGAAACAGTGGAAGATGGAACAGTGGAAGAGTAAGTAATGTGTGAAAGCTATCGATAAAATCTTATGTTGTTTTATCACATAATAAGAAGTATAAAAATAATAACGAGTATATATGAGCAGAATGTTCTTGAATATAATTGTAAACAGGGAACGTGTCAAGAATTTTTGTTATATAATTCAAATAAGACACCTATCTGCCTTCGCCAACTAGCGCGCCCTTAACTTACATCGGTGCCTCGAACCGAACGAACCTCCGACCCGGGTCCCCGCTGCCTTCGACACAGGATGATCCCTTAATTTGCACATCAAATAGTATAAACCTCTAACTGAACGAACCTCCGGCTCGGGTCCCCGCTGCCTGAGGCACCGTATAGCAGTCGTGCTGCGCACGTGCTGCATAATATGATTAAGCGGTCACAGACCTTTCCAACGATATATCACATGAGGGGTGTGTGCAAAATTGAGAAAAGTACCCCCTTGGGGAGGCAAAGTGGGGGATGGACACCGGAGATACATAATATGATTAAGCGGTCACAGACCTTTCCAACGATATATCACATGAGGGGTGTGTGCAAAATTGAGAAAAGTAACCCCCTTGGGGAGGCAAAGTGGGGGATGGACACCGGAGATACATAATATGATTAAGCGGTCTCAGATCTTTCCAACGATATATCACATGAGGGGTATCGGCAAAAATTAGAAAAGTGCCCCCTTGGGGAGGGGCAAAGTGGGGGGATGGACACCGGAGATGCATAATATGATTAAGCGGTCTCAGACCTTTCCAACGATATATGACAGAGGGGTATCGGCAAAATTTAGAATAGTGCCCCCCTTGGGGGGGCAAATTGGACGGATGGACACCGGAAGTGCATAATATGAATAAGCGGTCACAGGCCTTTCGAACGATATATCACATGAGTGGTGTCGGCAAAATTTAGAAAATCCCTCCACCCCTCCCCATAATTTTTGACGCGTCTTCATTTAAAAAAATTATGATTTGTGTTATAAAATATCCTAAAGTTTAAAACAGATGGCTTTATTGTATTTCCATTTTGTGTTCGCGCCCTTCCCCCTCCCCTCCCGAAAGGGCAAAACGCACCCCCCTTCCCCCTCCTCCACATAATTTTTTACACGGCCTAATTCTTAAAATCATAATATCTCGGGCCCGCACTGTAATAGAAAGCTTTAATTTACCCATAATGTAATTTAAACAGATTGGATGAATAGTCGAAAATAATCTGTCTTCCTGGTCGAAGCGCTAGTCGAAACCTGACAGGTCTCTAAAGAAAGTAACAACACCAGAATTTAGAGTTTTTTGATTAGAGAATTTATTTTTTTACAAAATTAGGTGTTTTGAAGAAAATTAGTGGAAGCTCGTACAAAAAGTGGGAGAAACTCTAGTAAAATAACTCGTTCAACGGGATTTGCTGTGTTAGAATAGCATGGGAAAGTCGCGCTAGAAATAAATAAGCCTTGCGCTGCCGCGCAAGACTTAATTTACGATATACACCTTTTATAGGAAATAGAAAACGTTGTTCGATTCTTCGGCATAGAAAAGTAATTTTTGCAAATTTCATGCATTTATTCATAAAATGTACTTCGTTAATATGACCATCAGATTTGCTTGTTGGTAGAGAAAAATAGGAACATCGATCCTTTTAAAGTATATTTTTATTTCATACCAAACTTCTCTTTTGATAAAATTGAATGTAAATTTCCATAAAATTAATTATGTGCACGGGATTAACAGTTATTTTCTTGTACGAAGATTTTTAAAAATGAGATATTACTTTTAAAACAATTTTTAAATATTATGCAATTTTTTCGGTATCGGGATCGGACGGGCTCGTGCTCTAATACATAAATAAGATTTGCTGGTATTATAATATATGATTTGGTTACGCTATTTCCACCAGTGACGCTATACATTCAAGAATAAATGTTATTGTATCAGTATTACCTAATTCTAACTTGAAGCATGGTAGGCATATGAAAAAACATAAGAAAAATGGATTTTAAAGTTTTAGTTAGGCAATGTTCCACCATGGGCGCTACCAGCGTAAAAAATCATGCGAAAATGTTTATTAAACATAAATTTGATCATGGCATTATTCAAATAATTTATACAAACCCGTAAAAAATAAAGTTTAAAAAAAATAGTTATCCTATTTCTCGCCAGGAGACTCTATAAACACAAAAAAAAAATTGTGTTGAATCTGTGCCAACTACTTTTAATTTCAATATAGCTATTATACAATGAAACATTAAAACAATCAATTTTATTTAAATTTGGTTACCTTATTTCCTCCCAGGTGGTGCTATAAACGAAAAAGTAAATTGTGTTGAACCAGTACAATCTATTTCATAATAACCATCTACGCCATTAATATATAATATGACGTCAACTTTCTCCCTAGCGAAATCTATAAACTATTTGATAGAAAGTTTTCTCTTGTATGTAACTAATATTCATATTTATTAATTACTATCGGTGAAAATTATTTCAATTGTTTGTTATAAATATGACGTCATATATACAATTGCTTCCTGTATTTATGCATATTGATGCTCCTTGTATTATGAACAAATGTATACTGAACTAAGAAAATGCCTTTTTTGTTACAAATGTGGCGACATACTCACCTGCTTTTTGCTTGAATTATAACCAAATATTTGAAAATGTCCGTTTATTTAGAGTATGACGTCGTGTTGTTCCATTTTTTTTTAAACTTAAAAAATCTAATTCATTTTCATTTTGAACGTGTAAATCTTTCAATTGAAAATTTATTGCTGTGGTCAAATTATTATTACGGTTTTCGAATTGTTGGCAACAATAAAGAAACATAGTTAAATTTTATAGGAAAAACGTTCACTGATTCCCAATAAAAATTATGAAATTTTGAATTATTAAGAAAAATATTTGAATAACGTAAATAAAACATAGCCTATGTTAATTCCTGGATTATAATCCACCTATATTCAATGACATTTAATCATCCGTTTTGATCCTGCCGTCAGCCAAACAATTTCACTATTTCAAATTTAAAATTTTATTAGAATTAGTACACAGTTAAAATTTTGTGGCAACGCGTACAAAAAGTGGGAAAAACTCTAGTAAATTAACTCGTTCAATGGGATTTGCTGTGTTAAATTAACATTAAGATGTCACACTGGAAATAAATAAGTATTGCGCTGCCGCGCAATACTTAAATTAAAATCATTAAAATTACAGACATTACAATACACTTTCATAAAACATTAAAAACATATTAAAATTGGACGTTTCGGATTTACATGGAAAATCCCTCTTCAACAACAACATTTCACTTAGCGTAAATCATAGTTCAAAAATATCAACAAATAGAAAATGCAACGTATCAAAATTTCGAAGTCAAAGTTACAGTTATAATAACACGGAGTATTCATTCGGGATTGCACCTGCTTGACCATTATTGACCATAAATTTATCGTTGGTTTTTTGTAATGTGCTGTTTTGTTTCAAAATGTCAGCCACCCTAGAATTTCAAACTGCTCTATCTCAGCCAATTTTTAAGATAGAGGTAAAACAAAAAATGCTCTGGAATCCTTGTATCAAGTCCTAACAACTAATTAAAAAATAAACTTGATTTTTTTAACTTTTTTGTATATTTATTTTAGTTTTAAAATTTTCCATGGCCGCCATCTTGAAACAAGATGGCGGACCAAGCTGGCCAACGAACTCGGTCGAGGCATTGGTGAGCTTAATACACACAATTAGTTTCATCCAAATTAATTTATAAATACGAGCGTTATCGTATCAAATTATTTTCATTTTTTCAATTTTTTTCGAATTTTTTAATTTTTTTTTCGAATTTTCTGGATTTTTTTAATTTTCCTTTTTCTGTATCCTAAATACTACCTTTATTCTAATTTGAATTTTTTAGCGCAACAAAATCGGATTGTCTTCAGATTTTCGGTTTTTTTCAATTTCTTCGATTTTTTCAATTTTGCTTTCGATTTTTTTGGTGTTTTTGATGTTTTCTGTTTCTGGATGTTAAACACTACCTTCACACCAAATCTTAAGTTTCCAAGACTACAAGATCGTATTATTTTCAATTTTCAATTTTGATGGAATTTGTTGAATTTTCGAATGTTTTTTTTTCGAATTTTCTGGATTTTATAATTTTTCCTTTCTTTGTATCCTAAGCACTACCTTTTTTCCAAATGTCAAGTTTCTGGGGCTGCGGGATCTACCCAATCTTTTTGATGACGCGCGAACGAGTGAGTAAGAAGTGACAAAAAATCGAATGTTTGAGTTCATATATCGCCTGAACTAGAAAAGACAGAAAGTTGTAATTTTAAAGTTTGGTCCTGTGGGCCAAATACTCTCTATAATTGAAGTTTAAAATTTTTGGGATACTCCAGCGCGGAGATATGGGGGGGTCAAAAGTACCCTGAGTTGCTTCCAGAAAAGTATGCTTACGGCTGTCCTCTCTCGACTTGGCGGAGGCACTGCCGTGCCTCCAGATTTCAATGCGATTAAAATAGTGAAACATTATTTAATTAAACCGCAAACAATTTTTCTCCATAGACGTAATGTAACGGAATTCTTTTGACTGTCCCTGTAAAGTAACTATAAGTGCTATGCACACCCTATTCCATATTAAGCTTCTTGTAATGCACCGTAGTGATATATATCAATTACAATGTATTTGAAATTGTGTAACATCATTAAAATAAACCGCAAATGATTTTTCCCCATAGACCGTAATGTAACGGAATTCTTTTGAGTGTCCCTGTAAAAAAAAAACTATAAGTGCTACACACTTCAGTTGAAATAGGGAACATGCTATAGATAACAACAATAACATATAAAAATTGCAAGGCAATCTGAGCATATTTACAGGAGTTAGAGCACGGACAGATGGCCATACGGCCAGACAAACCGAAGTCATAAACACTTTTCAACTAGGTTGCAAAGCGCGGCAACATATTACTGCTTATTTTACTGTTTATTACTGTTAATTTCACAGTATAATACTGACAGCCTGGATGCCAGTATTATACTGTAAAATCAACACTTTTTTTTGCAGTGTACTTTTTTTCTGAAAACTATTCATTTCAGATACTGATGAATTTCACGCGTGCCTGAAATAGGCTTTACTAATTGCTATTTTATTATTTTAATTACTTATGACGAAATAAATATCCAAAAGATTAAACAATTCTTATCAGTATTTTGTCCGAAAAAAAAAAATAGGGCTCTGATTAAGTGCCGTTACCTGCTTTTACGCATGTTCTTAACCGCAATATTTGTATAGTAAGCGGATGAGATCGCTTATCTATCAGCTGAATATATAATTTACCGATAAAATTTCCGTTCATCTTTAAAATGTACTATGAGCTTAAAAATTAGGAGAAGGAAAGCCGGGTATTGAGAAATTTCCTTGAATGTTTGACCGAATCGTTTGCTTTCTATCCGATTCAATCATGAGGGTAATTTTAAATAGGGCTCTTAATGCTGAATGCAGAAGACGTGCTTCAAAGTAACAAGGAAAAGGCCACAGTGGTGAGATTCATTCGCTAAAGTAGTCTAATTCTAAAAATTTAAGGTACTTCTGTTAGCAGATATACCGATTCGTTATTCTAAATGAATGAAATTAAATAAATATATTAATCCTAACAGCTATTCAAGTCATGTGAAGAAAAGTAGTATATATTTATTTAGTAGTACATATTTATTTATGTAGTTTTACATTTGTACGGCTTATGTTTAAGTAAATTTCAACGTGTAGACATAACTTTTGCTTTTTCAACTTAGAGTGTTTCTACAATTGAATGATTATGAAATAATGAATGCAGTCAAAGTTATAATTTAAAAGATTATTGGAAGAAGTTATGTAAAAATAAATTAACTTTCGAAGAAACTGGAGTGAAAGCTTTTTGTTGTCAATTTTATTGATTTATTTTCTTCTTCGTAGCATATGCTTAAAATGTTATTATGTGGTGTTAAATTTTCTTAGAAAAACCTTTTAACATTTAATCTTTAAATAATAAAAATTGTTAATATTATTTAAATTATTAAATAAAAAATTATTAAATATATAAAAATAATGTCTCAAATCTGCAAGACTAATTAGAATTTTCCTATTTTCTCTCTACCATATGATAGATTACTCATAACACTCTCATCTATGTAATAGAACAATTCATGATAAGATGACGCAACATCTTCCACCAAGCTCTTCAATTGTTATAAGAGAAAATTTTATACGAACTAAACTATTATTGATATTTAATCTTTAAATATTAAAAATTGTTAATATTACTTAAATTATTAAAGAAAAGGTTATTAAATATTTAAAAATAATGTCCCATATCTCCAAGACTAATTAAAATCTTGGTATTTCATCTCTACTACTCATAACACTCGTCTAATCTATGTAATCTATGTCTAACTCTAACTAATCTATGTAATAAAACAAATTTTGTCAAAATGTGGCTTAATACACCATTTGCATAAGTTCTTCAACTGTCGTAAGCGAAATTTTTATACGAGCTTTCTCTGCTGAATCAACTTTTAAAATGAGCTTTAATTCAGTTAATGATAACTATCGGTCCTTCCTTTTAAGATATTTATAAACATTGGACAAAAAATATAGGACAGAGAAGAAAAAAATATTTTGATTTTAACTCGCATAAAATCTACATTTCAGGGTTGCCGCTGGCGACTATTTTAATATTTTATTCGTACCACTATTTTTAAAAATTGAATTTTGTGGTTATACTTCTCTGTACTACTCGTTGATGATTATACATATGCATGTTGTTTTCGTATTTCAATTTCATTGTCATTTGCTATCTAAATTCCACTTTTTATTCAAATGTTTAATTAAATGATATTTATTTTAATTTATCTGACATCATTTATCATTTATATTTTTTTCTGCTTTTTTTTTCTATAACTATTATGTAATGTATTACTACATGCCATTTCTAAATTGAAGTTTTGGACATTTTGCTCTTTTAATTTGATAGTTATTTTTTAACTTAAAGATATTCTATGTAAACTAGATACTTGTTATCTTTAAATTAGAGATTTGATCACATTTTGTTGATAGTACTTGTTAGACCTAATTTGATTTCAAAGGTATTATATATCTAAACTAATATTGTAAAAAAGTAACGTTTGTTTCTTTGTTTTTTTTTTGTTGTTGTTGTTTGTTTGTTTGTAGGGGGTAATCTCTGGAACTACCGAACCTATTTTAAAACTGATGGTGACAATCCTTGCTCCAACATAGGTTATATTTTATGTGCTGACTCTATCCCCAGGAGGGAGAGGGGTGCAGAAACGAAAAACGTTCTAAAATTGCGTTTTTTTTTTTATACTGAAAGAGCTAAAAACTTGAAATTTGGCATGGTAGCTACTTATAAGATGTAATAGCTGTCCAAGAACAAATTCTAAAAAAGTTCGAAAGTTTAAAAGGTGAAATCTGCGAAAAGCGTTCGAAAAACATACTAAAATACAATTTCAACGGAATCTCTGGAACTATAGAAACGTTTTCTAAAGTGGTGGTGGCAAATTGATGATGACAATCTCTGCTCCAACATAGGCTATATTTTATGTCGGTGCCACTACGCCCAGGAGGGTGCAGAAGCGAAAAACGTTCTAAAATTGCGATTTTTTTTTATACTGAAGGAGCTAAAAACTTGAATGTTGGCATGTTGGCTACTTATAAGATGTAATACCCGTCCAAGAACAAATTCTAAAAAAATTCGAAATTTAAAACGTTGAAATCTGCGAAAAGCGTTCGAAAAACATTCTAAAATACAATTCCAACGGAATCTCTGGAACTACAGAACAGTTTTCAAAAGTGATGGGGGCAAATTGATAGTGATAATCCTTGCTCCAACATAGGCTACTTTTTATGTCGGTGCCACTACCCCCAGGGGGTGCAGGAGCGAAAAACCTTCTAAAATTGCGATTTTTTTATCGTAAGAAAAAAGCGAGGAACTCGAGCAGATAAAAACTTGAAATTTGGCATGGTTGTTACTTATAAGATGTAATAGCTGTCCAAGAACAAAATCTAAAAAAAAAATCGAAATTTAAAAGGGTAAAATCTGCGAAAAGCATTCTACAAACATTCTAAAGTACAATCTGTACGGATCTCTGGAACTACAGAACTGTTTTCAAAAGACATGGTGGCAAATTGATGGTGACAATCCTTGCTGTAACATAGGA
This sequence comes from Maratus michaelseni, assembly GCA_963931845.1. Classification (NCBI taxonomy): domain Eukaryota; kingdom Metazoa; phylum Arthropoda; class Arachnida; order Araneae; family Salticidae; genus Maratus; species Maratus michaelseni. Next base: position 99,313,289 of record OZ007590.1, read on the forward strand.
TATTTAGTTCTGACAAGTGTGAAATTATATTTCATGTAGGTGCCACTACCTTCAAGGGATGAAGGAGCGAAAAATATTCTAAAATTGCGATTTTTGCGATACTAAAGGAGCTAGAATCTTGAAATTTGTCATGGTAATTACTTATAAGATGTAAATGCTTTCTGAACAAATTTTAAAAAAAATCGAAATTTAAAAGGCTGAATTTAGCGAAAAGCGTTCTAAAATCATTCTAAATTACAATTTCTATTGAATCGCTGGAACTACCGAACCAATTTCAAACGTAATGTTGACAAATTGATGGTGACAATCCGTGCTCTAACATAGAATATATTTTATGTCAGTGTCACTATACTCGAGGGGCGTGGTAGTGCAAAATGTTCTAAAATTGAAATTTTTGTAATACTAAAGGGGCTAGAAATTTCAAATTTGGCACGGTAGTTACTTATAAAATAGAAATGTTCTCTAAGAACAGTTTCTAAAAAAAATCGAAATTTAAAAGTAAGTAAACCATTCTACAATGAGCTAAACGCGTTTTAAAAACATTCTAAATTACAATTTCTGTGGAATCTCTGAAACACAACAGAACCGATTTGAAATGTAATGGCAAATTTATGGTGACAGTCTCTGCTCTAACATAGGCTATATTTTATGTCAGTGCTAGTACAGTCAAGGGGTTGCAGCAGCGAAAAACGTTCTAAAATTGCAATTTTTGTAATACTGAAGGGATTAGAAACTTGAAATTTGTCAATGTAGTTACTTATAAGATATATAGTATGCTCTATAAGAACAGTTTCTAAATAATTCGAAATTTAAAAAGTGTGATATGAGGGGGAAATGTTCTTCAAATGTTGTAAATTACGACTTCTATGGAATTGTTAAGGACAGAATCTTGAAATTTAACATGGCTGATACTTTTTAAGACGCAGGTGCACACTGAACAGTTTAAAAGACAATCGAAATTTAAAAGGGTGAAAGGGGAGAAAACTTTCAAAATTACGATTATTTTTTAATACTGACAGGATTAGAAACTTCAAATTTGGCATGATTGGTTACTTTTAAAATACAAATGCTCGCTAACAATGGTTTGCAAGGAAATTCAAAATTTCAAAGGGTGAAATGGGCGGAAAGCGTTTTAAAAGCTTTCTAATTTACGATTTCTATAGAATTGTTAGGGATAGAAACTTGAAATGGGACATGACTGTTGCTTTTAAGACATAAATGGTCGCACAGAACAATTTGAAAAGAAATCGAAATTTAAAAGAGTGAAATGCGCGAAAAGCGTTCTAAAAACGTTCTAAATTGATATTTCTATGGAATTGTTAATGATAGAAAATTTAAGTTTGACATGGCTGTTGCTTTTAAGACGTAACTCGTCGCACAGAAGAGTTTTTTTTTAATTTAAATTTTAAAGTGTGAAAGAGCGAAAAGCGTTCTAAAAACGTTCTAAATTTTTCGATTTATTTGGAACTGTTAAAACTAGAAACTTGAAATTTTGCATGGCTGTTACAAGTAAATGATCATCCAGAGAAGTTTTGCTAAAAAGGCGAAATTTAAAACGGCAGGAGAAAAAAAACCGTTCTACAATTGCAATTTATATGGTACAGCTGGTATAGAAGCTCCGTATTTGGCATGGTGGTTACTCTTAAAATGAAAATGCTGTCTAAGACCGGTTTGTAAAAAATTCGAAATTTAACTGGCTGAAATGAGCGGAAAACGTACTAAAATAGTTAAACATTATGATTTAATTGGATTTATTCGGGTTAAAAACTTGGAATTTAGTATACTGGTAACTTTTAAGATGCAGACGCTCGGTATAAACAGTTCATTAAAAAACGAAATTTAAAAATGTAAAATGAGCGAAAAATGTTATAAATTATGAGGGTTTTTTCTAAATTGTTAAGGATAGAAACTTAAAATTTAACATGCCTGTTATTTTTAGACGTAAATGCTTCTACAGAACAGTTTTTATGAAATTCGAAATTTAAAAGGTGCAGAATCAAAAAACTTTCTAAAATTGCGATATTAGTGATGCTGCCGATGTAGAAAATCGAAATTTGGCATGGTGGCTATTTGTAAATTTCAGTGCTCTCTAAGAACGTTTCTAAAATAATTCTAAATTTAAAAGAGTGAAATGAGTTGAAAAAGTTCTAAAAACCTTCTAAACTATGATTTATCGGAAATTGTTAGGGATAGAAACTTGAAATTTTACATGGCTGTTACGTTAGAGACATAAATTCATCCACAGAACAGTTTTTAAAAATTTAGAAATGTTAATGTGTGCAGGTAAAAAAAAGTTCTAAAATTGCAATTCCTGTGATACATTTATTACAGAAATTTGCTTAACTAGAAGATTGGAATTTAGCATGATGATAAATAAGATCTTTTAAGATATAAATACCTGATTAGAACTGTTTTTGAAAATTTCTAAATTTCTTATGAAAAATAAAATGAGCGAAAAACCTTTAAAATATATTCTAAATTACCATTAATTTGGAAATAATTTTAGCTCTTCTAATTCATTTAAGTCTTATGTTCACCTAATGTAGTATAACAATGAAGGTTACTCAAAATGTGGCTAAATTAGTAATTTTTGAATTATCTGTTGCAGTAAAATTTCCTCTAATGAAAATAGACCCACGAATACTATTTGGCATTTTTCAACAATTACGCGAGCAAAGCCGCCGGTTTTACTAGTATATATGTATAGCACATTACGTAAGAAATGCATTCGACAGACCCAGAATCTTGCACCATAATTAAAATTAAGAATAAACAACAAACATCAAAGAAATTTCAGCCAATATAACCTGAACAAGAGAAAAACAAGAAAAACAACTAAAAAGCTGATATGTTAATCCTGATATGTTAATCTTGAAAAAAAAATGAAAATAATAGTGCTGCTGATTATCTAGATTTGAAAATAAACATTTCAAATGGTATGTACATTTCAATCTACAATAAACGGGATAGCTTCAGTTTTGAAGTAAACCAACTAGTTAACTGGAGTTCGAATATGCATAAACGTGTTTACATCAATGTTATCATTGGTCAGATTTTTCGCTACTATAAACTCTGTACGAATAAAAATTTATTTCTATAAGAACGTTTTAATTTAACCAGTATTTTGAATTATAAAAATAACATACCTATGAATTTCATTAATAGATATACTAGTTTTACAGACAGTCTTCATTTTTGAGTAGTTGCTACATGATTGACAGTTAATGATTTGTATCACTTAAAGCCTTTTTTTGAACGGATGTCTGCAGTTATGTGGCAACAGACATGGAACGAGCATGGACAGATTTTGGATCACTGGATATTTGTTATTGTTTATTGTTTTTGTCGCTGTGTGGCTCATACTTAGGTAAAATAATTCTATTGCTGTTTCAGTGTAGATTACACATACCTTTTGAATCATCTGTATCTTGGAGGTGTGCTGTTTGTTTGTGGCGTTGGGTCCGGTGGGCGAGTGTTCGTGATATACTTTCAATTGTTTTTATGCATTTAATTTATGCTCAACGACGCTCTGGCCGAAACCCACCGCCAATTCTGAATAATAGTTTGTTGTGTATGGCAATTGGTCCGAAACATTGGTGTGCTTTATAATATGCCCACTGATGACGAGGCCACAACTTTTTGGTTGTTTTTCTTGGTTTTTTCTTGTTCAGGTTATATTTGCTGAAATCTCTTTGATGTTTGATGTTTATTCTTAGTTTAATTATGGTGCGAGATTCTGGGTCTGCCGCATGCATTTCATACGTAATGTGCTATATTTAATTTGTGTGGTTATTTGCAGCTATATCGCTTATCGCATGGATTTTATTTTCATTTTAGTTTTAGTTTTAGTTTTATTTTTAATCTTTTTTAGCTTATATATATATATATATATATACAAGGGGTAGTCAAAAAGTTCACGGAATTCCGCTGTAACTCTTTAATACCACATTATAATTAATTTATTTGTTTACTACCTCTGTATTTTTTTACTACCGTAATTTATAACAGGCAGTGTGACGGCAATATAGCTGAAGGTAGGAGTGTGTAGTGATCAGTTGACGCGATGTCGAAGTTCGAACAAAAGCTGAACATCAATTTCATGTGCAGATTGGGGAAATCTGCTTCAGAGACTTTGTTAGCCTTACAAACAGTTTACGGTGACGATTCTTTAAAGAAAACAGCCGTTTACGAGTGGTTACCGTTAGATAGCCGTTTTGACACCGTAGAAGACATCAAAACCAACGCGATGGCAGAACTTGGAAAGATACCAAAACAGAACTTTCATCGTTGTTTCCAGCTGTGGCAACTCCGACTGCCTATATTAAAATTCAGTCTAAGATGTCGATATATAAATAATCAATTTTAATGTTAATTGATTTCTAAATAAAATTGGTAAGATATAAATTTTCTTACCTCTAAATTCCAATCGGGACATCGGTGCTCCACGCTGTTCATGATTCCTTATATTTCAGCAAAAACAAACATTCTTGAGAGACGAAAAGACTTGACTCAAAATAAAATTGCAGAGATTATTAAACACAGCACTATTTAATAACAAATAACACGACGAACACAAATCATTATTTACAGCTTTCTAATTGAGCAACACGCTCTCAAAATATCATAATCACAAACTAAAAAATAAACGTTAAAGTTCTAATAAAAATTGTTCTGAAAAAGTTACGTAATAAACATAATGTTGCGCGCATGCGTCAAAGTCTCACTGTCTCTTTTCTGCAAATCGAAGTACATCCCTACCTCTACACTGCGTAGATGTAAATAATTGTCTTTTGATCTTGCATAACTTTAAGCAGAAAAGGGGTATGGATGATGTAAATGAAATGCATTCCAAATTACAACATCCTCCCACCTTTGAGTTTCAGAGTCTGGAACTCAAATCTTCCAATTAGTTCGAGGTTTTATGACACGCCCATATCTGGAACGATGAACTGAAACGTCCGACGTACTGTCGCTGACTAAACCACTAGGAGGATTACTAGCACCTTTATGTTCATTAAAATCTTGTTTCTTTTTAATGTTCTTGAAATGGTTTCTCATACTGTCGTTATCTTGTGATACTTCTAAGGGTATTAACCTGCTTGTAGGTCTTAAATATTCCCCAGTTTTCATTCTTATTTTCACTAAGCGGATGTGTCCATCCTTAGATGGAAAAATTTCAGTCACTTTGGCCAGAGGCCAATCAATTCTTTTATTATTGTCACTGGAAACAATCACAACATCACCTATTGCTAAAGGTTTCTGTATTTTCTTCCATCTACTAGGTTGTCGCAATTGGCCTAAATATTCTGATCTAAATCGTTTACGAAGGTCTTGTCTTATTTTCTGTTGATAAACAAGCCTTTTGTTCAATGATTTGGCATCTAGAATATCAATATCGGGTGTATCACTACCTTTCACTTCTAGCAAGAACATGGACGGAGTGAGAGGTACGAGATCATTTAAATCTTCTGACACATAAGTAAGGGGGCGACTGTTGATAACACTTTCTAGGTCACATATAATGGTTTGTATTTCTTCGTAATTCAGAGAACTTTTTCCTAAAACCTTTCTGAGTATTCTCTTGGTTAGGCCAATCAATCGCTCCCACCACCCTTCCCACCACGGAGCTGAAGGAGGTATAAATTTCCAAATAATTTTCCTTGATATACTATCATTTTGTACTGAATTCCAATTTATTTATTTCAACAAATTTTCCGCTCCTACAAAATTTTTACCATTATCTGTATAGATAATAGAAGGTCTGCCTCTACGGGCTATGAATCTTCTCAACGTCAGTAAAAACACTTCAGTTGATAATGAGGTAGCTAATTCAAAATGAACTGCTCGAAAACCAGCACAAGTGTATATTACTAGCCAGATTTTCCTATTTTCTTTAAGAATAAGCAAACCGGCATAATCCAGACCAACAATTTGGAAAATGGCAGCTTCTCTTACTCTATCTTCAGGTAAGGGAGGAGTGGAAATTTCTACTGGTTTAAAATCGTGTCGTCTACATCTTACACAGGTTCTAATAATTTTTCTGACAGTTTTTCGGAATTTTAAGATCCAAAAATATTCCCTTAAATTAGACATCGTAATTTGTACCCCGGAATGACCTAGTTTCAAGTGTCTAGATCTAATTAATTTTTTCAACAACAGGATGGTCATGTGGAAGGATAACAGGAAATCTGAAATTCATAAGATCCTCTCTTAAATGTATGCGTGATTTCAACCGCAGAACTCCAGCCGAATCTGTCATGGTCTGAAATTCTTTTAGACGTTTATCTTGGGGACCAGTAAACGATTTTTGAACTAATTTCAATAATATATTTTCAGCTTCATTCTGCTCTTCTACAGTTAAAATTTTAAATTCTCTCTCTTCTTTAGCTTTCTTACAATTTTTGTAAAATCTGTATATCCACGCGATTACTTTTACTAATTTATCATAGGAAGAAATTCTAGTGTAAAATTGTTCATTGTGAACATCTACATTTGTAGCACTAATAATTGTTTTTCTTCTTTCTGCATCGATAGTTTCGAAATCAGGAAACATTTCTGATTTTGGCCACTCGTCCATTGGTTTTCTCAACCACTGTGGTCCCTCCCACCATTTATCTCGGGCTAAAACCTCAGCGTTACAACCCCTTGAAGGCAGGTCAGCAGGATTCAATTGGCCAGGAATAAAGTGCCATTTTGAAGGATCACTTAATGAGCGAATTTCGGACACTCGATTGTAAACAAAAGGTGCCCAATTTTCATTTATTTTTATCCAGTAAAGAGCATTGGCCGAATCAGTCCAATAAAAACTGTCAATGTTATCTAATTTCAAATCAGTTTTAACACTATTTGCCAATTTAGCCCCAATATTACAAGCCAATAATTCCAACCTCGGGATGGAAATTGTTTTCATAGGAGCAACTCGGCTTCTTGCTTGAACCAACTGACAGAAACCACCGTTCTCATTTTCGGTCCGTATGAATATACACGTAGCATACGCTACTTTACTAGCGTCGCAAAAAACGTGTAAGGAATGCAACTTGTCTGCATATCGTGAAAAACACCTAGGTATTTCAATAGTCCCTAATTTTCCTAAATGTTTTTTCCATTTTTCAAATTTTTTCTTGATAGAAACAGGTAATTCCGTGTCCCATGTCACTTTAGCTTTCCAACACTCCTGTAATAATATTTTAGGTTCTAATGTTACAGGACATGTGTATCCGATAGGATCAAAAATTCTGTGTACAGACGATAAAATGTTTCTTTTAGTTACTAGGCGATCATCCTCTGAAATTTCTTTTAAATCAACTGCTAGTGTATCCCTTCTACAATCCCACATTAGCCCTAAAACAGGGACATTTTCCCCTGTAAAAACTTCTCGAAAACTATGCTCCCACCCGCGAAGCTCGAATTTAGCATTGCTAAGAAGAGTTTTTGACTCTTCGATAAATCTGTTTAGCTGTTCCTTATTATCAACACTCGTAACACAGTTGTCTACATAAAATGACTCTAACAATTTTAACGCAGTGTTTTTAAATTGTTCAGGTGCATTTTTCAAATGATATTCTAACGTGGCACCTAGAAGGTAGGGGCTACATGAAATGCCAAATACTACTCTTCTATGTTGAAGCGTTATCAACTTTTGAGGGTTCCCTTCTTCATACCATAGAAATTTCAAGAATGATCGATCTTTTTCTTTAATACCAATCTATAAAAAAGCCTTTTTTATGTCAGCAATTACCCCTATTTTCCCCAATCTAAATCTGTTTAAAACAGAAGGAATCAGTTCTACGAGGTTAGGCCCCTTTTCAATACAATCATTTATCGATGGTGAGTCCTTTTCCCGAGCTGAACCATCAAAAACCGGTCGCACCTTTGTAGTGGAGTTTTCTTTAAACACCGCTCTATGAGGAAGGAAATGCTCACTACCTAACGCTTTTATCTGATCAACTTTTTCTACTATTTTCTCGTCTAACCATTCATTAAATATCTGATTATAATCATCTAATTTTCCTATTTTTTTTAATGAATCGACACATGTTTTTAATCTACGTCGAGCGATATTTTCGTAACTGGATAGTCTAGGGTGGCCTTGTATCCATGGAAGACTAACTTCATATCTACCCTCGTCATCTACTCTTATATTACTAAGAAAATGTTCTTTAGTGGCTAACTCTATCTCTTCTCTACCCTTTTTCTCCCCAGGATCTCGAATTCCTAAAGTGTCAAGGTGTCATAACTCGGAAATTTTTGCGTCTTTGACATGCAGCGAGAAAACTAGATTGTTCATATTTTTATTTTCATAACCTTCAGTTTTCCCGAGAATTGTCCAACCCAAACGAGTTCCCATGCAAACTAATCCGCCCTGTAATTGTTTTAAATTTCCGGTAAATAATTTTCCGGCGACATCTGCACCAATTAACACATGAATTTCATCAGGAGAAAATTCGTATAGTAAATCATTAGTTTTAGTGACTCTATCAGTCAATAAAATTCCGTACCGTTTTATTTCATTAATAAAGGATCCTTCCGGTATAGGTGAAATTTCAGAGCAAATCTTTTGTTGCTCTAATACCTCAAGTTTGCATCGATAACTATTATCCATATTTCCCAAATTAATTAAATATCTATCGTGTAGTTCTTCACATTGTCGACCCCCAAATAAACTATGCACATTTCTTTCTTTACTTATACTATTATATCCTAACATGTTAGCAGCAAATTTTGATATATACGACCGTTTCGATCCCGTGTCATATAAAATTCTAACATTTCGTACGATATCCCCATTGTATATGCGTACAACCAATGTTTGGAGAAAAACCCTTTTTCTAGAAGTTGTATTCGCAAGCATACAATCTTTATTAGGAGTAGAATCCTCTTTAGAATTATCGCCTAAATTAATTGTCTAAGTGCAACGAAGACTCATACACAGCGCAGTATTACTTTGCCCCATATATAGCTACGATGGATATTAAAACCTTTCGTCAAGCATAACTCAAAAAATATTTAACGGATTTCGTTCAAATTTTTACAGCAGGTACCTATAAAGGTGACAACGTCGTCTATTTATTACCAAGAATAAGTGTCAAACCGTTTGGAAGTCATATTAAAAAAGTAGATAAAAAAGCACAATTAAAGTACATACGTCACTAAATTTTGTGCGTACGTCATTTTCACCGGCGGGAGATTTTCGTAGACAATCGGAATTGAAAAGTTCATGGAATACATGGAGCAAAAAAATATGCAAGCACTAATATTCAGCACAATAAAATATATTTCAATTTAATAAAAATGGAAAGTTAATCTGGAATTTTTTCTGTTTGAAAAGTATTAGAGATTAGTAAGAGTAGTATTAGTATTAGAGATTTGGCGTAAATCACACCATTAGCAGCTTTTTTATTTCGCGTGTGTATGTTAGGAACAATTCTTTGATGTTTAAATAAAAGGTTTCGATTTGTGGCATTATTTCTTATTTTCTTTTCCTTTTTAGTATTTTAAATGGAATTAGTGAAAGGCGTGTATTTTAAATTAAATGAGTGCAAGACGTGTATTTTTAATGTATGTATTTCAAATGAAATCAGTGAAAGATTTATATTTAAATGAAATGAATGCAATATGAAGATGTTACGAGAAAAATATTTGGCGATTTATCAACTGCGCCAAGTTAACATAAAAGTACCAAAACATATGTGAGTACTTCTCTATTATCCCGTCGACCACTTTTCATAACAAAAAACTATCGCCAAATAAACGGGAGAACGTTGTCATTGAAATATCAAAATACATAAATAAATAAAATATAAGAATTTAAGGACACAATTGTTATTTTAATGAATGAAATAACTAATAAATCAGTAAAACATAATGAAAAATACACGCAAATGTCGCGTTAAAAACCACTTGATGACGTAACAAACACGTATAATGCTTCTGATATCAAGTAAATGGGGCTGCATTTTTGGCGTTTAATCTAACAGTTTGGCGATAGTTTTTTGTTATGAAAAGTGGTCGACGGGATAATAGAGCAGTACCTCTATGTGAAATGAAACAAGGCACAGATGTCATATACGCACCACGTTGGCGCGATTTTTCCCTCCACCAGCTTGGGGAAAACTTTGTTTTTGAATATTAGTTACAAATAGTGTGACAAATAGTACACGTGATTTTTTATTTCAATATAAAAATAAAATAACGTAATAAATGAAACAGCTTCTATTATTTTAAAAAAGGAAATAAAAATAAATAAATAATAGTTTGATATAAATAAAGGCGCGGATGTCATATACGCACCATATTGGAGCGATTGCAACAAAATGGAAATTTTATGCCTCACATGGTAACCCGGTTATTTTGTTTCAATTGTTGTTTATTAACTTTTATTTTTTATTTTAATTCTATAAATTGTTTTTATTATATATATCAATATTTATTTATATCAAACTATCATTTATTTATTTTTATTTCCCATTTTTGAATAATAGGAGCTATTTCATTTATTACGTTATTTTATTTTTATATTGAAATAAAAAATTACATGCTATTATTGTATGGTATTTGTAACTAATATTCAAAAACAAAGTTTTCGCCAAATTGGCGGGGGAAAAATCGCGCCAATCTGGTGCGTATATGACATCTGTGCCTAAATTAATATTGATATACATATAAAAATAATCTATAGAATTAAAATAAAAAATAAAACTAAACAAACACAACAAACAGTTTTCGCCAAAGGGGCGGGGGAAAAATCGCGCCAACGTGGTGAGTATATGGCATCTGTGCCGGGATTTTTACCCTTTTATCTGTGCTTTCGGAAATATAAAAAAATTAAAAAATTCTTATATCAGGTGTATAATGTTTTGCATTTTTTTCCGTCCACTTCTCCATTTTAAGATTTTAAATGCTATTTATATCAGATATTTCTTTCTTGAGATTCCCACAAGTTTTTTCCGGTAATTTTTTTAGTTCGCTTATTAATTGTTTACAATTTGCCCCCCTGGCAATAACAATTATTTATCACAAAAAATGGGTACTTCTCTATTATCCCGTCGACCACTTTTCATAACAAAAAACTATCGCCATACTGTAACGCTAAATAAACGGGAGAACGTTGCCATTGAAATATCAAAATAAATAAAATATAAAAATTTAAGGACACAATTGTTACTTTAATGAATGAAATAACTAATAAATCAGTAAAACATAATGAAAAATACACGCAAATGTCGAATTAAAAACCACTTGATGGCATAACAAATACGTATAATGCTTCTGGCATCAAGTAAATGGGACTGTATTTTTGGCGTTTAATCTTAGTTTGGCGATAGTTTTTTGTTATGAAAAGTGGTCGACGGGATAGTAGAGAAGTATCCAAAAATGGCTTAGTTTTGTTAAATTTTTTTGTTATGTATTTTCATTTCTTATTAAAATATCGAAAATGGCAATAAAATTTTATTTTAGCACCGTACTTAATTTTTTAAAATGGCTCAAAAACATGGTTTAATAAACGTATATTTGTAAATATTTTAAAAAACATGTTTTTCCGCTCTCTAGAAAAATTTGTAAGATTCTACAACTACAGCGCCTAGAATACATAGTGTGGAAACCGGCTACAAAATAGTACTAAAAAATTGTATCCAATAAATGTACAACGTTGCTGAAAATATTAGGATGGGTTCGCAGCGCCATCTGCTAGCTCTTGACATTGTATTAGAATGTTTCGGCTGGTGGTAAGTATTTTAAATACTTAAATTATATCATTTTCTCCTCTGACTTAGTGATTTTTATAAGTTTTTTTTTAAATTATGAAATCATGGCTAAAAAACGTGATATGCATTTTTTTTGTCTCTGGTTGCAACATTATCGTAGGCTTCGTAGGAGCACCGTTGCACATTTATAGGCTACAACTTTTTAGCACTTTTTAAAGCATTACACCACTTGCCGGTTTCCACACTATGTATTCTAGGCGCTGTACTACAACTGCCTTTGGCACCAACCAGTACATGATACGGAACTTTTCCCTATTCAGATACACAGAAGAGGTTGGTCACAAACAAGAGTAATGCTAGCAACAATATTGTTTTAACTCTATAAGAGTTAGAAACAATAATGATATTAAATTCCCCGATTAGCTTAGGGCCCGATTACGGAACTTTCTCCTAGAAAAAAAACTGTAGAAGTCTTTTACATTTGTTTCGAATGAAGCTCGATCAACAAAGTATTAATTGATAATACAAACAACACTAATATTAACATGGGGGCAAAAGTTTGAATTTAAGTGTATATATTTGGAACACTCACCCCCCCCTCAACCACCCACCAAAAAAAGAAAAAGAAAGTTACAGAAATGAATTTAAAATGGCGTGAAGCCACCCTTTCTGACATAAGAAATTGGCTGCGAACCCGATTACGAAACTTTCACTTAACTTAATAACATGTATCTAATAGCCCTGAGGACAATTCCCCTTCCCAGTTATACGGACCTTGAGGCTTTTTTAAAAAGCTTGACGCAGTTCGGGTTGAAGAAGTTGAGATTTACTGTCAAATGACATAAACTACTATGAAAATAAAACTGGTGAATTATTATGCTGGTTTATGTATGTATTTAAAAAAATTGCATCTGATTACACTCTTTAGATAAATTACTCCTGTTTGCATTTAATAACAGATAAACGGCTTCCGTTTACTAAATTGTTTAAATATTGGGAAGAGTTGGCGAGAGATAGATAGACGTGTAAACAAACGGGTAGACAGACGGGTAGAGAGATGGATAGCGACAGAGATATGCTAACGGGTAGCGAAACGAATAGACAGACGGGTAGCGAGGCAGGTGCAAAAAAGGGTTGACAGAGGGGTAGTGAGATGGGTAGGGAGACGGGTAGCGTGATGGATAGCGAGACGAGTACAAAGACAACTTGACAGACGGGTAGAGAGAGGGGTATATAGACAGACAGACGTGTTGATAGACGAGTAGTGTAACGGGAAGCGAGACAGGTAGAGACACGATTAAGGAGTCGGGTAGAAAGACAGACAGATACTGAGACGGGTATACAGAAGAGTAGAGAGACAGTAGACAGATGAGTTCGGAGAGAGACACAGCTAAGACATACGAGTAGTTAGACTGGTAGACACGTTTGTAGCAAAGCATGTTATCAATGTGGTTTGAAGTATACGAGTTTCTATAAATAGTTATACAAATAAACAAAGGAAATTTTTTAACCCTTTCAGGGGCAAGCAATTGTGTTCCTATAACGTCGAATTCACACATGTATTTACGAAAGAATTTAGTTGAAAATAAGGAAAAGCAATTTTTCATCTTTTTTCGTCAAAGTTAAAAAAGTAAAATTTAGTTAAAAGTTTCTGGTTCGAATCGGATTAAAATTAGGTAGTATATAATATATACCACCGCCCCTCAAAGGGTTAATTCAAATATTAAATATTTGATTTAATATTTCAATATTTAATATTTTATTTTTTAATATTTTATTTAGATATTTGTCACAAAGAAAATGTTGCAAAAATTAAATTAAATTTGCGTTAAACTACGCTTGCTAAAATACGCTATTGGCTGCAAATCTGATTATGTGACTTTAAAAATATCGTTTTAAAAGATCCGGCGGTTTTTTTTTTAAGTTTTGAGCAATTCCCGCTTAAGAAAATGAGATTATTTGCCAAATGTTATAAAAAAAAATGCATATGAAAACATAACAGTATATGAATTTATATATGATATTTTGTAATTATATCATTTAATTTGCTATTTTTCATATGTTGTATCTTTATCTATCTCTTGTCTATCATATGCTGTATATTCACTTAGATTCTTGTTGATATCTTCTTTATATCGTAATTGTTAACTTTATGTTCTCAGCAATATCACTCAGACTAATCCCTTTGAGGGAAGTCCTAGTTTTATTCTTTTCTATGCACATGAACTGGTGGTGATTTTTCCCACAATGAATACAATTAGTTTTAATTTTACAAGCTTTAGCCAAGTGGTTGGCATTGAAGCATCGAAAGCAAGCTCCTTTTTTTAATAAAGCATCTTTTCTCTTCGCGAGTGTCATTTTCCATACCGCTCTACAATTTTGACTACGGTGTTTAGTTTCGCAAAAGACACACTGTTCTTCCAATTTTTTATCATCTGCATAATACAGTTCGGCCGCCGTAGGAAGGGAAAATTTTTTATCCTTACGATCGAATCTAAGTTCTCTGTTTACTGAGACATCTTTATCGAAAGAAAACCCACTCTTAGCCAATTTGACCTTTTGCTCCATTTCAACTTCAATTTGTAAAAATTTCATTAAAGTATCTAATTTATTAATTCCCTGATCTTTATCTTTATAATTAGCAGAAAAATTGCCAAGATGCCTTTCCCATAATTTAAGAATATCTGAAGGCAATGCTGATTCGACCAATGGATATAAAATCGAAGAATAATTTTCGCTCGATACTCCTAACATTTTTAACGACCGAAGGTAGGTTTCTATTTTATCATACAACTTAACAAGAGACAGTCTCTGGCCTTGTCCCAAAGAATTATTAATAACTAATCCTAGTACTTCGCATATGTATACTTCGATTAAAATATCTGTTCTACCGAACCGTGCCTTCAACGATTGTATCGCCTCAGGATAGCTATCGGTTGTAGGGGGAAAAGAATCCACGATTTCCATAGCTCTAGATCCCTTTTGGGTAGCCTGAATTAGATACTGGATTTTATCTTCGTTTACTATTTCGGGATCTTCGTGGATTTTCTCGAATTGCCCCCAAAAAGATAGCCAATTTTTTATGTCGCCATTAAAGGGCTGAAGTTCCAATTTTGGTAATTTAAACTTTCTTCTGGTGTTCATACCGTCTAATGATAGAGAGGTATCCTGATTGCTCTCTTTCTCTAACCTTTTTATTTATCTAGATAGTTTATTTTTTACCTCCCAATAATTGGTGTTATATTTATCTATTTGTTCGTATTCAGCATCGAATGCGTCTTGTGAACAAGTTTTGTCTTCAGATAAAAGATCCAAAATTTGTTTGTCTAAAGAAGAAAGTTCTTCGTATTTTGATTCTAATCTATCCGAAAGGGATGACAAGCTATCTAAATCATCATATTTAGCCTGCAAATAATCTTCTATTTCTTTTATCAACTTTGTGAAGTTGGAACGCACTGGCGTCCTTGATTTCTTTAATTTTTCCATACTTAATATTGAATTTTCTAATTAATTTTCTAAATCTCTTTTAATTAAATTTCTAATTTCTAATTTCAATTAACTACGGAGCATCCGGTCCCGGCAAGGGATGCCACAATTATGTGGCAACTCCGACTGCCTATATTAAAATTCAGTCTAAGCTGTCGACATATAAATAATCAATTTTAATGTTAATTGATTTCTAAATAAAATTGGTAAGATATAAATTTTCTTACCTCTAAATTCCAATCGGGACATCAGTGCTCAGCGCTGTTCATGATTCCTTATATTTCAGCAAAAACAAACATTCTTGAGAGACGAAAAGACTTGACTCAAAATAAAATTGCAGAGATTATTAAACACAGCTCTATTTAATAACAAATAACACGACGAACACAAATAATTACTTACAGCTTTCTAATTGAGCAACACGCTCTCAAAATATCATAATCACAAACTAAAAACTAAACGTTCAAGTTCTAATAAAAATTGTTCTGAAAAAGTTACGTAATAAACATAATGTTGCGCGCATGCGTCAAAGTCTCACTGTATCTTTTCTGCAAATCGAAGTACATCCCTACCTCTACACTGCGTAGATGTAAATAATTGTCTTTTGATCTTGCATAACTTAAAGCAGAAAAGGGGTATGGATGATGCAAATGAAATGCATTCCAAATTACAACACCAGCAATGACAGGAGCGGTGGAGTAAGTGTATGTGTTCTGACGGGGCCTACTTTAGAGGCGATTAAGTAATTGTGTACCTATATTGTGGTAATAAAGTGTTACAACAAAATTCCAGGAACTTTTTGGTTGCCCCTCGTATATATATATATATATATATAATGAAAATATTGCTATCACAATAACTACCGAAAAAGTAAACCAATTCAAACCTAATTAGTACAATGTATTGATCATTAAAATATCTTGAATGAGTTCGTTAACTAAGTATACAATAGTGAAACAGGAACAAAAATCGCGATCCCAAATTTAACTGGAACCTGCAGGCTATAGTCAAAAACATATACAAAAAATTTGGTTCAGTTATCTGCATAATCTCATACACTTTTGAAGATACAATAGTGAAAATGGAACAAAAATCGCGATCGCAATGCCCCCTTTCGTTGAAATATCCCAAAATTCAACTGGGACCAGCAAGCTGTAGTTAAAAACATTATATGAAAAATTTGGTCCAATTACCTGCATAACTTCATACACTTTTCGATGATACAATAGTGAAAAGGGAAAAAAATCGCGATTCCAAATTTAACTGGAACCTGCAGGCTATAGTCAAAAACATATACAAAAAATTTGGTTCAATTTACTGCATAACTTCATACACTTCTCGATGATACAATAGTGAAAAGGGAACAAAAATCGCGATCCCAAATTTAACTGGAACCTGCAGGCTATAGTCAAAAACATATACAAAAATTTTGGTTCAATTATCTGCATAAACTCATACACTTTTGATGATACAATAGTGAAAATGGAACAAAAATCGCGATCGCAGTACCCCCTTTCTTTGAAATATCCCAAAATTCAACTGGGACCTGCAGGCTAAAGTAAAAAAATATATACAAAAAATTTGGTTCAATTGTCTGCATAATTTCATACGCTTTTCGATGATACAGTAGTGAAAAGGGGACAAAAATCGCGATTTCAAATTTAACTGGAACCTGCAGGCTATAGTCAAAAACAAATACAAAAAATTTGGTTCAATTTACTGCATAACTTCATACACTTTTCGATGATACAATGGTGAAAAGGGAACAAAAATCGCGATCCCAAATTTAACTGGAACCTGCAGACTTACAGTATACAATATTTATGATAATTATACATATACATATACAAATTTAACTGGAACCTGCAGGCTATAGTCAAAAACATATACAAAAAATTTGGTTCAATTGTCTGCATAATTTCATACGCTTTTCGATGATACAATAGTGAAAAGGGAACAAAAATCGCGATCGCAGCGCCCCTTTCGTCGAAATATCCCCAACTTCAAATGGGACCTGTAGGCTGTAGTTAAAAACATATATGAAAAATTTGGTTCAATTATATATGCATAACTTCATACACTTTTCGATGATACAATAGAGAAAAAGGAACAAACATCTCGATCGTAGCGCCCCCTTTCGTCGAAATATCCTCAACTTCAACTGGGATCTGTAGGCTGTAGTTAAAAACATATATGAAAAACTTGGTTCAATTATCTGCGTAACTTCATACATTTTTCGATGATACAATAGTGAAAATGAAAAAAAAATCGCGATTGTACCGCTCCCTTTCGTCGAAATATCCCCAAATTCAACTGGGACGTGCAGGCTATAGTCAAAAACATACATAAAAAATTTGGCTCAATTATCTAAATAACTTCATACACTTTTCGATTATACAATGACGACACACAGATGGACAGACAGACGTTTTGTAAAATCTTTTTTTTTGGAATCTCTGACCCCTACAACATGTAAATCCGTCTAAAACCGGAAGTCGATAAAAATTTCGATTACAATACTTTCTTCTAAGATAGAAGAAAGTAAAAAAAAAGAAAGAAAGAAAAAGAAAAAATAGAACATAAAAATAAAAATTTATTCCCAAAAGCTTCTTGCTTTATATCCCCTTTAATAAAAAGCTACGCGTTGCTGACGACTGTCTTTTTCGCTAATCGTTGCCATAGATTAATCTCGGAAAATGAAACATTTGAAGTTACTGAAAAAAGTAATAGCTCGAAAAGTATTTGACCGAAAATTGTGAGACAAACTGCGTTAAAAAGGTAAAACATTGTATTTTTCTTGATATAAATTTTAAATTTAATGATTATGCCGTTTTTCAAATATTAAATTTCAAAAATTATCAAATTTCACAATGTACCATAACGAAACCTTCACGCATAAAAAGATAATGATAACGGCAATGTGTCCTGACGTGTATACTGGCTTAGCACGAGTCAGAAATTATTGCAGCCTTATTATTCTGTTAAAATATAAAAGTGAATTATGATGTCACTAGTTCATGATTTTTATTTAATTCTCGATAAATACTAGATGCGCCATTTCTTTTTAGTATATATATATTAAATGTAAAAAATATGTTATAAGTTTAAATAAAAAAAAAATAGTTTTCAGCGATGTTCTGTAACCCGGGAAGCCTGGGTTCGATTCCCTGGTCTTCAATAAAAAGAAAATAACATATTTATCATAAATATTGTAAACTTTCTAATTCAAAATTGTAAAATATACAAACGTACCTTTATGTAAAATCCATTTCTGCAAAACTTTGAAGAGGGATTTAATATCTCTCAGAAACTAAACTGAACGAACGCTGTTGTGTGTGATTTGCCTTGATCTCAGTGGCGTGCATGCATATAGGAAATTTCCGATAATTAGCCAAATAGATTGAAAGTTTCTGAACCCATTTATTTGTTGTGAACCTCGTTTTAATCAAGATATCTCTTATTAGATATTTCGAATTATCTCGTTATTCACTCTTCCGTATAATAAAATCTTTTACATGATTTTACATGAGAACGGATCATTGAAATTTGCGAGAACATTTCAATAACAACATCAGCCTCCGTCGCAGTTACCCACCCGTTTGGCAATCATTTTTTTTTTTACTTTCTTCTATCTATAATAGAAGAAAGTATTGTAATCGAAGTTTTTTCGACTTTCGTTTTTTGACGGATTTATACGTTTTAAGGATCAGAAATCCCGAAAAAGATGTTTTTACAAAATATCTGTCTGTCCGTGTGTGTGTTATCATTGTATCATCGAAAAGTGTATAAAGTCGTGCATAGAATTGAACCAAATTTCATTTATATGTTTTTGGAGGCCTGCAGGTCTCAGTTGAATTTGGGGTATTCTGCCGGAACGGGGCGCTTTGATAGTGATTTTTGTGTGATTGTCTCCATTTTTCGTAGTTGTACATTGGTTGCTCGTGCAGCGAAAGGTCTTTCGCATCCGGGGTACTCAGTGATTTGCAAGTAGCTGACATAAAACAGAGTGATCAAATATTTTGATTTTATTGCCGCTGTGACATTGAAGTATTAACATGTATGAGATAGAAGAAAGTTTTGGGATTGGCACATCCGACTAGTTTAAATTTAACAAAGTGAGTTGTTCCAAATTGTTTGTTCTGATTGTTTAAAATAAATTAGTTTATATAAAACAATTTCGTTTGTTAAATAAATTATTTTAATGCAATTTGTTTTCAATATTAAGATTTTAATAGAAAAAATAATGCAATATTTGATACTTACAGAAAATGTCCTCACGACAAAAATTGTGATTGTATGCGCATTTTTTTTCACTAAATATACTATTTGAAATACCACGAACGTCGTAGCTGATTTCGTGAAACTCATGTTTTTCAAGAAAGCAATTAAAGTTTTTAAACTGAAACTCTTTTGGAAATATTCACCTCAAGCTCTTAAAACTATCCATATTTTTATGCTCGTCTATTCTTATCCAAATTTGCAGACTTCTACGTACGATAGATTTTCTTAGCCATCGCCAACAAACAGACAAACAGAAATACAGACACACTGACAAAAACTTTCTTTTATTAAGATAGATAATAATGTTTTCACAACAAATGACTATCTACCCTATTGCTAATAAGCATATGTGATAGTTTTGCTTTATTTTTATTATTTTTTTTATTTATTTATTTGTTTTATTATTATTATTATTATTATTATTATTTGAATGAATTATACGAAATTAACCATTTCAAATTCCATGCAATTCTTTCGTAAATATTGAAAAAAAAACTTATTATTTCGAGATATTTTAAGACTTGCAATCCAGTTAATGTACAGGTGTGTTCGCTGTTCCTCTCATAAAACCTTTTTATATATGCATATATATATAGAGCGAAATTAACTGTTTCTCCATTTACAAGTGAGAAACCATATCTTATTTCTGTAGTTCACTGATGTTGGAGATATTTTTGCAAAAGGTTTAGAAATCTAAAAGTAAGCAAACAATGTAAGTATATATTTATATACATATATATTTGTAGGATTTCAGTTTAAACACTTCATTTCCTTTATAACGTGCAAGATCCTCAAATTAACTGACGCTCTAGTACTATTATTATCCACTAGCTGGCATGCCCGGCGTTGCCCGGGCCCGTGCTAATAACCTTAAAAATACATAAAATCAATGTTGAATGATTTCATATTTTTTAATGAAAATTTATCCAAACGAACTGTAGGACAGTCATTATAGTTATTGTCGATTTAATGTCGATTTAATTTCTGACGTTTTGATATATTAGACTTTCAATTCTGACCAAAAGATCCTGAGGAAACCTAAATAGTATAAAGCGCTCACCCACCTTTCCTCTTTTAAACTCAAAATAATATACAGTATTGGCCAATTTGTTAGTCCCATTCGAAAAAAAAATCCAAAACCTTGTTTCTAAGATGATTGTATTAAAATTAAATAAAAACTAGATGGAACCCGTCAAAACTTGACGCAAAAAAGTACTATAACAATATCAGTAAAATAAGCTTCTTTATTATTTATGAAGGGGCGCGTATAAAACAGTCTTTCAAATATTTTATTTATTTTTTTTTCCCAGTCAAATACAGTACTATTTACGATGCAAACTCCAAACAAACAATCCGTAAATAACTGTGTAATGCAACTCAGTTTGACATTACCACCATATTCCCCACGGCAAGAAAAAAAATCATGGACCTTTGAAGTATATACAAATAGTATATTCCTACTTTCATATCATATTCAGTAAATAACAGAACATAGTAAATAAAGCACACATCTCCCCCCCCCTGTGATAATGCAACCGAATGAGCTCCTATGCGCATGTACATTGCATCTGCCCAAAAGCACCGTCGAAACTCGACGTTAAAAAGTTTTAAAATGATTAAATTAAAAGTTTTAAAATGTCCTCTTTAATCATTGTTTGTTTCAAATCCATATCTTCTAAAACGCATCCATTGTTTTAAGCTAATCAATTTTTATGCAAAGATTGAGACGTTTTTTACAGTAATAAATCTATCTGCAGATGAGGGAGATTTTTAATGTTTTCAAGTGTAATTTATTTGTATGGTTTCTTCGGTTCCTTGACATAATCAGGATGATTATCCCTTTTCCATCACAGTCGGGTATATTTTTCCTCTTATACAGTTGGCAAATGTAAAAAAATAAAAAAATGCAATTCCTAGCATATCCTGATATCTGATGGAACATATTCATCAACGAATGCAACATATCAATTTTATGTTCAACATAAACTAAAAATAGTCTTTTTTTTTTTTTTCCTGACAAATTTTTATTTAGCGCCAAAATGTTCTATCTTATGGATAATCTGATCTTATGATTTATCACTTTTTAAAAAAAAATTATTATTCACTTTTTATGATGGTTAGGGAAATCTATTTTCAATTGTGGCAACTTTCCCAGGGGCTATTTTACATTATTGAAGTAAACTGGTGGTCATTGATAAGATAGAATTGAAAAACTTTTCATGCTTGAAAATTATTTAAAAAGTCGTTAAATTAATCGGCAGTTTTCAAATAAATTTCAATCGAAAGCTAATTTTTTTTCTAATTGATGATGTAAGAATTGAAATTGTAAAATGTAGTAAAAAATAGAAATTTGTAGTATTTCGAAGTGATGCAAGCGCGAGGAAAGCTAAAGCGATAGCGCCTTTGTTGTCACAACTGTTGTACATTTCTAAAAATTGCCACTGTATTTTGGCTGGCGTCCAAAAGTGGAAAAACATTTTTTGACATCGAAAGAGAAATTCACAGTGAAAGAAATAGGACTTTGCGCTAATAAGGAACTGTTAAATGAACTTATAATAAATCTACCAAAATAATTCCTATGAAATATTAGACTTACATTGTTTATTCTAGCTAAAAATACAATAATTATTTCAAGATTTTTTTCTACCATAACACTATTTTTAATAACTTTAAATTTCCTGAAATCCTTTACTTTTGTGATTTTTTTTATTAAAAAAGGAAATCTTCTATCCTATAATTTAAGAAAAAGCAATTGGTAACATGTAATCAAGGTATGCAATCAAGATGAAGAAATCAATGACGGCTCCAATTCTAATCTTTATAATTATGAATGCAAAAATCAGTAAAATTATGTCATGTTAACACAATCATATACATTTTTCTTTTTAGTTTTATCAATGTTAAAATGCACTTCAAGCTAAGCATAACGTCATTTTCACCGGTGCAAACTTTTCACACGTACTGCATATACCTTACATTAATGCTTAAACACCATGCACACAAATATAAATATATTTTGTATTTAATTGTAATGAAAAAATGGCATCAACAAAGTTATAATGCATAATGATAAAATAAACCCAATGAACAATATTCCCGTGACGTCACAATAAATATGAATTTATATTCGCTTATAAAACACGCTGATAAGTATTTTTACCGAAATTTAACTTGCAAATTAACAAATTCGGTCTTAAAACCGCGTGCTTTTAATATTTATTATTTTTCTTTTATTCAACCACAGAGTTTAGAAAATAAACTCTGTGCTTCGGAACAGTAGGCGTTATCCGATTATGACGTCATTAGCAGACGTAAAAGTTTAATTAAAAATTACGGTTAATTAATTAAATTTTCGAACAAACGAATGCACGATAACAAATCTGTGTCCAAATATCTTTCATTTAAAAAAAGAATGATGTAATTTGATGCAGTAGTTTGTTCTCACGGATTGTCGAAAGAAATCGCTTAGCGTTTTAAATATATAGATAATGCACTCGTGGCATCATAATTCACTTTTATATATTAACAGAATACTACGGACGGCTACTATAATGTGTGACTCGTGCTATAGCCAGTATACGTCAGGACACATGGCTGTTATCATTATATTTTTACGCGTGAAGATTTCGCTGTGGTTACTCCATTGTAAAATTTGGTAATTTTTGAAATGCAATATTTGAAAAACGGCATAATCATTGGATTTGAAATTTATATGAAGAAAAATACAATTTTTTGCCTTTCTAACGAAGTTTGTCTAACAATTTTCTGACAAATATTTTTCGAGATATTAATTTTTTCAATAACTTCAAATGTTTCATTTTCCGAGTTTAATCTGTGGCAACGATTATCGAAAATCCCAGTCGTCAGCAACGCGTAGCTTTTTATTAAAGAGGACGTCAGCAACGCATAGCTTTTTATTAAAGAGGATGCTTTAAATGAACGACTTATAAATATTTTGGATCGCGAGATCAAGATTTGAACATCTTCAAAATTGGAAAAGAGCCAGTCTTCTAATTTTTATTGTGAAGCAAGCATCGAAGTGAATAATAGCCAGTAAAGGCGCTGTTAGGCCAGTTGGTTTTTTGGTAAATAAATATATTGTATAAATATGTTTGGCGAGAAGTGTATTAGCTGAAAAGAAATTGCTAGTAAAATATTGTAGAATTATATTTCTAGGACTGTATTAAAGTTCATATTTTGTTATTCAACGTCTATTTGTTCATATAATTCCAGTAAATCAACTATTTATATATCATTTTCTTACATATATATTGTTATATATATGATTACAGTGGCAACACTATTTTTATATAGACGATTTGGCAACAAGACCTTTCATTTTCTAATTTCGATATATCCGCTATGTGTTGTTTGTATACGTTTGTTAATGCTGATTAATGCCTGAATTCTTTTAAAGGTTTATATAAGTTTGTATTCATTTTTAAATCACATTACAATTTAATAAGCATTTGTATATTTATTACTTCTAAATACCTTACGATGGATCAACTCTTGAAACCTGAAAAGTTTGACTTCGATCCCACTTGTGTTGGCGCTGAGGCTAAATGGAAACACTGGAAACGAACCTTTTCTAATTTTTTAAGCGAAATTCAAAACATAACTGAGACAAACAAATTCCCGCTTCTATGTAATTACGTTTCTGCTAGTGTGTTCCTTCATAGTAATTATGCCGTAAATTATGATGCTGCTATTGCCATTTTGGACTCTATCTATGTTACCAAACGAAATGAAATTTATGCCAGACATTGCCTAGCCTCTAAAATACAAGAAAGTGGTGATTCTGTTTCTGAATTCTTACAAACACTTAAGCAACTTAGCAAGGACTGTAACTTTAAAGCCGTGACGACTGATCAATACAAGAGTGAGTACATTAGAGACTCGTTCATTCGCGGTTTAAGGAATCCTCGCATCAGAGAGCGTTTGCTGGAAAACTCCACTATTACCTTAGAAAATGCTTTCGATCAAGCTAGGGCACTGGAACTAGCTGAATCTCACTCAGCATCGTATATGAATACCTCACTTCCTATACCTGTGGCTGCCACAGAGCTTTTTGATCACGTTGAAGATAACCATTCAGCTGCAGCTACGCGACTTCGATCTGGAAAGTGTTTCTTTTGTGGAAATGACCGACATGTAAGAAGCCTATGTCCTGCAAAAGAGGTACTCTGTGGAAGATGTGGAAAAAAGGGACACTATCCAAGAGTTTGCCTATCAAAACCACAGCGTGTCTCCCATAACTCTGCTGCATCAATTCACACCTTAGCTTCAGTGCCAACATCACCTAGTTGTCTTCAAAAATCTATTACCGAAGTCCAAATAAATGGGATAGAATTGAATGCACTATTGACACTGGTAGTTCCCTTAGCTTTATAAACGAATGCTACGTTAAAAGATGTAACATAAAAGTTAAACCATACTTAAAGAAAAAAAATATGGCTAATTCCTCTCTAAGCACAGATGTTAAGGGTTGCGGTGAAGTTAGTATGAATTTGGACAAACATGTGTACAATGGCATAAAAGTACTTATCATGAAAAATCTCTGTGCGGACTTTCTTATTGGTCATGATATTCTGAAGAACCATTCACTCATTGAAATCCAGTTTAATGGCGAGAGACCACCTCTTAAAATATGCTCCCTAGCTGTTGCTCTGGTGCAACCAGTTTCACTGTTCGCTAACTTAACCCCTGACTGTAAACCCGTGGCTACCAAATCTAGGCGGTAATCTGAGGAAGACCGAATATTTATTGCTGCAGAAGTAAAGAAGTTGTTGGAAGAGGGGGTTATTGAACCCAGTAATTCACCTTGGCGAGCTCAGGCATTCGTAGTAAAAGGAGAGCATCACAAACCACGTATGGTAATTGATTATTCTCAAACCATTAATCGTTTTACGATGCTTGATGCCTATCCTCTTCCGAAAATTGAAGAATTAATCTAAAAAATATCAAGATATGAACTATTCAGCACTATCGATTTGAGAAGTGCATACCATCAACTTCCTATTAGTGACGCTGAAAAACATTATACTGCCTTCGAAGCGGATGGTAAATTATATTATTTCCTCCGTGTACCTTTTGGGGTCACCAATGGTGTTGCTTGTTTCCAGAGAGCAATTGACAAGATCATTCACGACGAAGGCCTAGAGGGTACGCATCCTTATCTGGATGATGTAACTGTCTGTGGAAAAAGTCCTGATGAACATGATCGAAACTTAAAAAAAATTTTAACAATTACCAAGAAATACAACCTAACACTAAATGAACAAAAATGTCAGTTTTCTACCAAGTCTGTTAAGCTATTAGGATATACCATAACAAACAAGACTATCAAGCCTGATCCAGACAGGCTTGCTCCTTTGATAAACTTGCCTATACCTAACAATACGGCATCTCTCCGAAGAGCATTAGGAATGTTTGCCCACTACTGCCGTTGGATACCAACATTCTCTAAGAAAATACGTCCATTATTATCAAATCATCAATTCCCTCTTTCAGAGGAGGCTGTAAATTCATTTAACAATTTAAAGTCAGATATAGCCAAAGCTTCATTAGCCGCTATAGACGATTCCGTACCATTCAGAGTAGAGACTGGTGCGTCTAAGTTTGCCATAGGAGCAACTCTCAGCCAAGCGGGACGACCTATAGCATTCTTCTCTAGAACATTAAACAAGTCAGAACTTAATCATTCAGCTGTTGAAAAAGAAGCATATGCAATCGTGGAATCTCTACGTTACTGGCGCCATTACCTGATTGGTAGACCTTTTGAGGTGTTCACTGACCAAAGGTCTGTCTCATTTATGTTTGACAAACGTCATTGTAGCAAAATCAAGAACGAAAAGATCATGCGTTGGAAACTGGAGTTGTCATGCTTCAAGTTTGATATCATCTACCGCCCTGGAAGCAAGAATGCTAATGCAGATACATTTTCAAGAATAACTGCTACAATTATTACAGAAGTGAATTTAAAACAGCTGCATGAGGACTTATGTCATCCTGGTATTGTTAGAATGCATCATTGGATTAGATCCAAAAACTTGCCTTTCTCCCTGGAAGATGTTAAAGGTCTCATAAATTCCTGCCCTGTCTGCTGTGAAGTAAAACCCAGATTCTTTAAAAATCAAGGGAAATTGATAAAAGCAACTTCACCGTTCGAAAGATTGAATGTTGATTTTAAGGGCCCATTGCCATCAAATTCTAGAAATTGTTTCCTCCTCACTGTGGTTGATGAGTACTCGAGGTTTCCTTTCGCAATTCCTTGCTCTGATATTTCTTCTACTACAGTGATTGCGCATTTAAGTAATATTTTCTCCATATTTGGTATGCCAGCATACATACATTCTGACAGAGGACCCTCTTTCATGTCTAGAGAGTTAAAAATGTTTTTAACATCACTTGGTGTGGCAACTAATCGTACCACTGCCTATAACCCACGAGGTAATGGACAGGTCGAACGCTATAATGGGACCATATGGAAAACAATTCTGTTGGCATTGAAAACTAAAAACAAGAAGATTGAACAGTGGGAAGAGGTTCTACAATCAGCGCTACATTCTGTTCGTTCTCTTTTATGCACGACAAGTAATGTAACTCCACATGAACGCATGTTCTCTCATCCCAGAAGGTCGCATAATGGGAGTTCAATACCTACTTGGCTTACTCAATCAGGTTCAGTGTTGATGAAAAACCATTCACGCGCTAATAAATATGAGCCCCTTGTTCAAGAAGTTGAACTTCTGGAAGCTAATCCAGAATACGCTTATGTAAGGTTACCAGATGGACGTGAGACTAGCGTGTCCATACGACATTTAGCTCAAAGAGGGGAAATCGTCGAACCTACCTATGAGAGTAATGATGAGATGGAGTCGCTTGTTAACCGGACCAGTGAAGAGTTTGATGGTCATTCGGAACAATCAACAGAGAGTCGGGACGGAACTGAAAAGAATCCTAAAGATTGTGCATGTCCTGATGAAAGTGTCTGTCCTGACCTACCAGAACAGAAAACTAGTGATGGACAACAGCGTCCCAGACGACTGAAACGTAAACCTGCCTATCTGTCGTATTATGCTGAAAAATAACTTTTCGTGGGGGTGAATGTTATATATATGATTACAGTGGCAACACTATTTTATATAGACGATTTGGCAACAAGACCTTTCATTTTCTAATTTCGATATATCCGCTATGTTTTGTTTGTATACGTTTGTTAATGCTGATTAAAGCCTGAATTCTTTTAAAGGTTTATATAAGTTTGTATTCATTTTTAAATCATCACATTACATATATATATATATATATATATATATATATATATATATATATTGACCTTTATATCGTGTATTCTGTGATGTATCAAATTCACGTCACTTTCACCCTTCTTTCGTAATATTACACTCTACAAACGACATTTTCAAAACTTAGCAAAAAATACTCAAATCTGAATATGTCTCATAGTGAAAATGTCTCCGAATCAAAATTGCTCAAGTTTGAAACATGCATATACTCATTTCTGAAAACATGCACGCACTCAAGAATAAAACATTATGTGCTCATATTTGAGTATGTCCATGTTTCAAAAATGAGTTTGAACTTATTCTAATCATTTTTGAGTATGTCCATGTTTCAAAAATGAGTATGAACTGACTTCTATGTGCTCATTTTTTAGTATTTCCATGTTTCAAAAATGAGTTTGAACCGATTCTAATCATTGTTGAATATGTCCATGTTTCAAAAACGATTATCAACTGACCTCTATGTGCTCAGTTTTGAGTATGTCCATGTTTCAATATTCTGAGTATTTCTGGAATTTCAGAATTGAAAGCATTGGATCGTCAAATTTGAAAAGAAAAGTTTGATAACAAAATGAAAACATCAATTTAATCAGATTTAAAAGTGTCATTTTTTTCTCAGTATATTCTTTTTATTTTTTAAAAGTTCAAGATAAAAGTTTTAGTAATTCAAAATATAGTAAACTCTCTCTTAATAAACTCTCTCAAATACACGACCCTAAAATCTACAACACTCTGAAATGAGCATAAGATGTATGTAAATAATTAATTTCCATTGTTAAAAGAAAAATTTCGATTACAGTACTTTCTTCTATTATAGATAGATGAAAGTAAAAATATATAAATAAATCAAGCTACGCTATAGATTAGCGAAG
Organism: Maratus michaelseni; assembly: GCA_963931845.1. NCBI lineage: Eukaryota > Metazoa > Arthropoda > Arachnida > Araneae > Salticidae > Maratus > Maratus michaelseni. The sequence continues at coordinate 99,341,939 of OZ007590.1, forward strand.
TCGACTGAACCGGAAAGACTTGTTTTATATACATTTAAAATTGTGATCTTGCAGTGGATTTGAATGCATAGAAGTTTCAAAATTTGGGTCATTTAATTTCTAAATTTTCTAGAAAATTCCACATTAGTTTCCCGACTAAATAGCCAAAAACTTCGCCTACACTGCAAAAAAAAAAAAAAAATGTTGATTTGTTGCCAGTATTATACCGTAAAATTAGCAGTAATAAACAGTAAAATAAGCAGTAATGCACAGCGTATTACTGCTTATTTTACTGTTTATTATTGTTAATTTTACGGTATAATACTGGCAGCTGGGATGCCAGTATTACACTGTAAAATCAACATTTTTTTTTTTTTTTTTTTTTTTTTTTTTTTTTTTCAGTGTAGTATTTTGTAGATTTTTGAAACATCACTTTTCTGTCTGTTTACTTTCAAGTTGCTGATATTAGAAGCAGCATTTACTAATAACTGTTTTATTTCATTAGAGTACACTTAATCAGTAAAACTTTATACCATTGTTTTTTTTTAAACAGATGGAAGATTCATCACTGTTAAAGTGTTGTTTTCTCATCCTATTTCTGGTGAGTGTAACCCATTCGCAGTCAGAGCCAGTCGTTCAGACTTCATCCGGTTCCATTAAAGGATCCTTAGTCAGTGTCAATGGTCGCAGAGTTTATCAGTATCTTGGAATACCTTATGCTCAACCACCTTTGGGAGATCTTCGATTCAAAAAACCTCAACCAGTTAAACCATGGTCACAAATCTTTAAAGCTAACAGAATGCCTCCTGCTTGTATTCAGTATTCAGTACGCCCTTTTCCTTGGTACGACTTCGATGATGGTAAAAGTGAAGATTGTTTATATTTAAACATATGGGTTCCCGATATAAAAAATAAGAAATGTAACAAGGCGAAAATACCGGTTATGTTTTGGATACATGGTGGAGGATATGTATATGGATCCATTCGAAAACCAGTTTACAACGGAAAAGCTTTGGCTGCCGAAGGTGGTGTAATTGTTGTTACAGTAAATTACAGATTAGGTGCATTTGGGTTCTTCACGACAAATACAGACGATGCACCTCTTAATATTGGTAAGTATATACACTTAACTCTACCTTGTTTTTCTATTTGACATAGATTGGAGAAGAAAATTAGACATTTGTGTAATTTTCATTTTGATGTTTAATCATTTAATGTATGAATAAAAGATAATTTGTTCAAAGCATTGTGTATAATCCACACTATAATTACTATAATTATTATAATTATTATAATTTATAATTATTATAGTTTATAATTATTATAATTTATAATTATTATAATTCTTGTAATCTATAATTCTTATAATTTATATTTCATATAATTTATAATTATTATAATTATTATAAATTATAATAATTGATCACACGACAAATACAGATGATGCCCCTCTTAATGTTGGTAAGTATATACACTTTATTCCTACATTGTGTTTCTATGTGAGATATTTGGAGATGAAAATTAGTCATTTGTGTAATGTTTATTTTGATGTTTAATCAATTAAGGTACGAATTAAAGATACTTTATGCAAAGCATTGTATATAATTCACACTATAATTATTATAATTCATAATTATTGTAATTTAAAATTATTATAATTTTTGCAATTTATAATTCTTATAATTTATATTTCATATAATTTATTATTATTATAATTCTTATAATTTATAATTATTATAAATTATAATAATTGATCACACGACAAATACAGATGATGCCCCTCTTAATGTTGGTAAGTATATACACTTTATTCCTACCTTGTTTTTAACACTATCCAACAAAGTTGAAAAGTGTTTATGAATTCGGTTTGTCCGTCTGTCTGTCGCCATTCTGTCTGTCTGTCCGTGCTCTAACTCGTGTAAATATACTCGGATTCAATTGTTATATGTTACTGAAGTTTACTATGGTATGTTCGGTACTGAAAATAAAGTGTGTAGCATTTATAATTCATTTACAGGGCTACTCAAAACATTTCTTTTACATTACGGCCTATGGGTAAAAATCATTTGCGGTGTATTTTAACGATGTTACTCTATTTAAAACATATTGAATTTCATATATATCACTGAGGTGCATTACAAGATACTTGCTATAGATTATGGAGTACATAGCATTCATCATTCATTTACAGGGACACACAAAATAATTCAGTTACCATACTGACTATAAACAATAATAGCTGGAAGTACATTTTCCGTTGTTGCAAAGGGTTTTAAATTTAAATAATTTTTTGCATATTTCTTGGTGTGTATAAATTTTATACATCATATACAGGGCTGCACAAAAGATCTCGAGTACATCGTCGTTCATTAACGGAAATTGACGAATGGGAATTTTCAACTGTGTTCTGCGTTTCCTAACTGAGCTCCATTTTAACATACTATGTAGTATATATACAAATCTATTTATATACAGGGCTGCACACAAAAATTTTAATATTTTTCCGATTATTACTGAAATTTGGTTTTCAAATATGTTAAGCGTTTTCCAACTTGGTTACTTAAGTAATTGCTTAAGTCGCGAATTCACCACCAGCTAGCTGGCAGACCATGATTTCATAATGCGGTGAAGTAGAAATACTACAATACTGGTTTTCAGCTTTTATCAAGTAACCTGCTCCAAATTACCTGCTAGCTCTCGGGCTATCAGCTACTGTTGAAGAATATTGTACTCTATTGTGTCAGACACTCACAAAAGCTAGAGAAATTTAATACTAAGAAAGCAAAATTCGAGAAAAAATTTCAGTGAAATATCTGTGTCATGTGTTATCAGATAAAGGTATTAAGACAAACCCTAAGAAAATAAAAACAATTAAAGAATTTTCTACACTTAAGTGTAGAAGAAGGCTTACAGAGATTCTTGTTTATGGTAACATACTTAGCAAAGTTCGCACAACATTTGTCAAGTTTAACTCGTTTATTGAGGCAGCTTCTAAAGAGAGATTCTGTTTGGATATGGGAGGAAAACACACAAAGAGACTTGAGCTGATAAATAAAATAATTATGCAAGCTCCATGCTTGAGATATTTTGATGAAAAGAAGTCTGTATCTTTATCAATTGATGCCAGTAAAAATTCGAGACCAACTCCTGCAAGAAGAATAATTAGTCACATTTGGATCTATATCGTTGACACAAACACAACAGCAATATGCAAATATTCAAAAGGAACTACTAGCTGCGGTATGTAGTTTAGAATATTTTAATTACATATGTGCAAACAGATATTATAAGTACAAACGGATCATAAACCATTACTTGGCCTAAGCAAGAAACCATATGATACTATATAGTGTCCTTAAATTGATTGATTTTAAAATTCAATAGCTTTCAAATGTTGACAGATATTTAAAAAATTCTTGAAAAAGATTTATGCAAGATGTCATACTGTGAATCCTGATTTTGAAATACCAGCAAGCAACAGATGTCCAATCGAGTCAGAAGCAGAAATGTCCAAGCATTGATGCGAAGGAAGGAGGTTAAATATATGGAGTTGGTCCGACTGAGTTCAAAATCGGGTACTAAAAACAAGAATGTATTGGCGAATGAGACCTAACCTTCTTTCGCATCAATGCTGGGTGATTTCAGTTTGGGCCCCAATTGAGCGCCTATAGCTTAAGCCATTATGGTATGCCTCCCTGCTTGGTGGAATTGGAAATTGAATTTGCTTACAGCGCCATCTATCGCTGCTATTTAAAACTAAAACTGGAAATCGTAGTAAAAAAACTCCTAACATCATACATTACTCTCCTGCAAGAATTTTTTAAATATCTGTCGTCGTTTGCAAGTTTTTACATTTTAAAATCACTCAGTCCAATTTAGAACACCAGGTATTTCTCCTCGTCTTCAACAGATGTTATTCGACTTCCTTGAAATAGAAGAGGAACTTATGACATATCTTGAGAAAATTTGAAATGATGGTTGCGCTGTATAATCAGATATGTTAAAACTATTTTAAAACAAAATATTTTGAACAAATTTATTTTTTTAACATTAATTGTCTATTGAAATATCATAATTATCATAAAGATAGTCGTTCCTTTTACTCTTGTGTTTTCCCCAAGAAAATTTTACATCAATAAATACTTTTAAAAAAAAACTAGAGGATCCATCCTAGCCTTCCCGAGTTAAAGAATATAGGTGAAAACCATTATTATTATTATTATTATATTATTATTATTACTGAAAACTCTAATAGTGTTTTTTTACATTTAACATATTTTTTTAGACACCACATATTTTTTGCCCACTATTAACACCAAAAACACCATTTAAATATGAAAAATATCAATAATGTATTCAAATAAAGTTTTGAAAATTTTTAAAACCGATACTTTCGTATTAGCTGCATGCCAGATATTAATAGCCGAAGAAATTGCCAGCGATTTCGCTACTTACAGCAACCTTTCATATTCTGATATTTTCAGTAGTTTAAGCGCGTTGTTCGATTACATGTAAGTTAAATGTGTGTTTTATTTATGTTATTTTCTTTCTTTATTTATTTATTGATGAAGTTTTAATTTTGTTATGGAGTATTAGCTGGGAAAAAAGTTCTGAACTATTTATGTTATAAGTGTAAAGTGGTTAACACTAACCATAAAGTAAATTTCACTCAAGTTTTATAAAAAGTATTTCACACCAGAATTTTTATTTAAATTATTAACTTCAATGAACCAATGCAGAAATTATTGTAGTACCCACGAAGGTCTTCATGCCGCGTCCTCTTACCATCGATGATGATCAATCCAGTAAATCATGGTGCGTAGTAGAATTTTAACTTTTCTATTTAACTTATTTCTGTATGATTTATAATCTTCCGTAATCTCTGTACACGATAGAGAAATATTTTTTTTTTAAATCATGCTTGAAAATTATTTTAAAAAACCATTAAAAAAATGAGTAAATTGAAATACAGTTTTCAAACAAATTACATTTGAATGTACCTTTTTTACCCAACTTCCAAAAATGGTTATGTTTCTGACACGTATCTGGGTATGTATGTGGGTATGTGGATTTCTTTATACCCTCGAAAAAGCCCAACGGCTGGATGAATTTTAATGAATGAAGTCTCCATCGATTCGTCTTAACCTTAACTATCCGATGGTTATAGGCTTGGTTTTTTTTCATAAATTCAAAATGGCAGCCGTAAAATACAAAATGGCGATAGAGACAAAAAAAAATTTACACACCATATTGAGTGGCATATCAATGTATAGGTCTTTCAAAATGAAGACGATATTTCCCAGACTATTTTACAGTCAGAAGCTCCGTTTAAATGTTACACAACCTGAAAGTTGTGTAGGTAGGATCTCCAGCTTAACTGTAACTCTAACCTTCATAGACATCTATAGGCCTCATCAAAACAGTGTTTATAGATAGGAACTAACAATTAAACACAACTTAAAAATCATCAATACAAGTAAATAAAAAAAATAGGTAAGTAATATAAAAAATAGTTTCACATTGATGAGAAATAATTAATTTACAAGTACTTAATTAATTCGCTTTTTACGCGGTCGGGTTTTTTAATTTAATTTTTTTAATTTAATTTACTTGTTTCCTATACGACAAAGTTAAAATTTTAATTGTGCTGTTTAGAAGTAAAAAAAAAAAAAAATAGTAAAAGCGGAATTTATTTGTCAGGTGTTGCCACCGTCAATATAACGTCAGCGTTACTCATGGACATGTTTTTTCCGTGGCGTATGTAATATATTAACACGCATGCCACGGTTTTTGCTTTATAATAAAGATGTAAAAATTGAAATTGTGCTATGTTCAGAAGTTAAAAAAATTGCTGCAAACGCGAAATTTAGTGGTGAGATGTTCTCACCGCCAATATGACGTCAGTGTTACTCGCCGACATGTTTTAAAATACACATTATACGAACTGTATTTTACGTATGTTGTTCATCATGCTGTCATAACATTCATTAGCAGTGTAGAATATTTTAACTTTTAAAAAGTAAATGATTTCTAGAAACATTCACACTTTCATCAGCAAAAAAAGGGCCTCACCAGTGGCTGAGAGGTTCTGCTCTCAAAGCTGGTAGACGGAAAGTGCTGGGTTCAAACACCCTGTCGCGCTCGTCGACCTAACCGTTCGGAGTTTTCCGTGGTTTTCTTCGAACCTTGCAATAAATACGGGTTAGGATCCATTAGAAGGACCCCGATGCAGGGCCTTTCCCCATAGGACCTATATCTCTCGTGTAGATAATCGGCCGTCATAAAATCAACCAACCAACCAGCCAAAAAGAGTGTTTTCTTATTAATATTTTTATGGAATTGCATGAAACTTTTTAAACGTGATTACTTTTTCTATTTTTTTGTTTTCTTTTTCAGCAATGTATGACATGCTAGAAGCGTTGAAATGGGTACGAAAGAATATTGATGGATTTGGAGGTGATCCCGATCAGGTGACTCTATTTGGGGAAAGTGCTGGTTCCATGGCCGTTGGACTTTTTTGTCTGTCCCCTTTGACGAAGGGCCTGTTTAACAGAGCGATCATGGAGAGTGGATCTCCAGCAAGTGTCCTATTTGCTGTCAATACGACCAGTGTGGCGATAAGTCAGAAATTAGCCAGCGCTCTTGGTTGTTCAGATCCACCGATAAATATTTTAACTTTTCCTGATAAAGTGGCTGATTGTATGAGAAGTAAGATATTTATAAAATGTTATATATTTCTTTATTCCTGTATTTCACATCTTTCGAATGAACACGTATTATAAACAGTTACTTAATTTAACTGAAAATAATTAAAACATAACATTTTCAATTGAGAAAAGTACACGTACGTGTCGCTTATCAACTAAATGATTTCAAATGAGTCCCAATAAAGTTCTTTAACCCTTACAGGACCATAAGATGTCCAAGACTAAATATGCCAATACAACACAATATTTTAGCTATTGTGGGTGTAAAGTAAGAAAATATCACCAGAAAAACATAACAGGGTGTATAGGTTTCCTATAATTTCATGGGAAATATTTTTTCCTATGGACCATAAAAGTAAATAAACGAAGAGTTAGGTTTATTATATTGGTATTTTATTTATTGCTTTGTAATACAAAAAACATAATAAAAATTATCAGAAAAGTAAAATAAATAGTTAGTTATGGTATTCTAATTTTCTCAAGTCCAAAACACTTTCAAGATATTATTAGTTCAGCCCGCGAATGTTTTGGTTTTAGCGCAATAAAGTTTGACAGTTCTTTTTTTTATTCGTTCAGAAACACATTTGCCGCCTTGGACATACGTTTTGTTTTGACATTCAGTAAAAAAAATATCGATTCAATAATAATTGAACAATCGATAACGATTTTTGTAGATGGGAAAAATATTTCCCTTGAGCATGAAAGGGTTAAGCATCGGTGACGGCAAAAAATTTTTAAGGAAGGGCAATATTTTGAAACAGATAGCTTGTGGTTCGCAATCATAAATGAATTCGTGGTCAATAGCTTCATATCTTATATTACCTGTATATATATATATATATATATATATATATATATATATGTATATATATAGGGTGATCCCTGATTCATGGTACAAACTTAAAAGGTTGGTACAGGACACTGTAATAATCATTTATTGTATAAGAATCCAGGGTCGGAAATCAATTTATTTAGTCAAAATTACAGGGCATCACACTGCAATCCGAAGTCCCACCTTCGTTTATAACTTTAATAGTAGTGAAGATACTTTAATGAAATCTTTACAGTATCCTTACAATTCATACAAAGATTAGTTTGTTGCGAATTTCTTTTTAATTTCTTCACTGCTATTAAAGTTATGAACGAAAATGTAACTTCGGATTGGAGTGAGATTCCCTGTATTTTTGACTGGTGGATATACGATATTTTTTGGTGGAATAACGTATCAATATAAGTATTTACAAATTTTGAAAGAAAATTTTAAAACTAGTGATAGTTGATTGTATTCATTTTTATCAAGACAACACCCAGAGAAAAGTTTTGTTGAATCAACAAAAATTTGGTTGACCCAACAAAACTTTTTGTTTAAATATAGGTCAATGGAAATTTTGTTTGAATCAACAATTTTTTTTTTTTTTTTTTTTTTTCAATTCCAAAAAAAAATGTTTGTATCGTCAGCAAAAAATGTTTTGTTAATTGAAGTAAAATGGTTCAATTTTACTTGAATTTTGCTAAAACAACGAAAATGTACTCAACAAAACATGTTTTGTAGTTTTAATCAATTCCTTTTTCTGGGTGAATGATCGGAAGAATAAAACCTTAAATTTTAGACTTTGGTTGCTTTATAATCGCTTCCCATGTCATAGATATCACCACCTCAATTTCCCGACTTTTATGTAATTGAAAATTTATTGTCGCATTTGGAAGAAAAATTTTGAAAATCTTATATCAAACACAACAACTTTAGAAAAAGCATTAAAAGAAAAAAGGTAAAAAATTATTCCTAATTATTGCGAAAAATTTATCCATACAAATGGCGGATAAATTGAAAGCTGTCATAGCAAATAAAAGTTTACCAATCAAATATTAAGCTTAAACTAAGGAATTCAAATTACTTAGACCAACAGTTATGTCCGAGTTTTATTTTGAGGTCACTTTTCATTGTTTGATAAACTTTTATTTATTTCAACTTAATGCAAAAATATTTTGCTTTAAGGATTTTTTGGATTTATATGTACTACTTTGAATGAATAAAAACAACTAACTTATAGTTTTGTTTAAATTATTTTCTTGTTATTATAAATCACATCATAATGTGTAAAAAAAGAATTGCCCGAGATTTACTTTGCACCACTGCAGGTCTCTGCGCGCATGTAACTGGACAGGCTCATAACTCATTTCAGACTTCTATTAAAATTTATGGTTTTATGCCAGCATTTAACCGAACCAAAATGGAAGCGTTTAAAAACATTTTTCGGACTTTTACTAGTGATGGGTATAACGATTATTTTGATTATTCGAATGAAAAATGAAAAATGTGTTTCGTTTACGAAACACATTTTTTTTTAATTTTTATCTGGCGTCTAATCTAATTCTAATTAAAATCATAAACTTCTTTTTTTTTCAAAATTTCTGGTAGTATTGAACTAAAAAAAATTTTGAAATTTGACAGATATGCTCCTGCGCATGCCCGAATGATTCATTCGAATAATAAAAATAATCGTTATGTCCGTTACTAAATTTTACCACATTGTTCTGGTAAATGCTAGAATTTGCCAGTGAAAATTAGGTTTTAACAATCTTCGGTATTTTACATTAACAAAAACACTACATAATGTAATTGCACCTAGAATGAGCCATGTACCAGTAGTGAGCCACTAATTTTTAAAGTTTAACAACAAGCCTCCAACGCATTTCTGAAAACTAACCAACTATTATCTGTCCTTAAACTCCTTAGAAAAATAGTTTTTCTTTCAACTGGTGAAGTTTATTTTAAAGAGTATCTTTAAAAACGGATTTTTTGGAAAATTGTTACAGATTTAAGAGACAAGTTTTTATTTAAAATGTTGTTTCTTTAGTAATAAGTTTTATTTTGCATTAATCTGCCGTTGGTATACTCTACAACACTCTAAATAAATTGTTAGCAAGCAGAAAAAATAAAAAATGAGTATTTTTTACTTCAATTTTTTGGTGGATTTGCGCATTTTGGAATGTCTTAAACACGATTTGACTATTTAGGAGAATGTGTCTACACTTTAGTCTATTGATTGACGCAAATTTTTTGGCGCTGTATCTCAAGAAATGATGCACGAAATTTAACCAAACTACAGATTCAGTTAGACAGTGACATAAATTGGTACTGATTAGGTTAGGGTGTATATTTGCCTACCTATTAAGTGGAGCTGCTATGCTGCATTTTCCGCGATTTCCGTGATCTCAAGAACTAACGCACAAAATTTCATCAAACTTCATATTCTGTTAAACCTTGACATATATAGATGATTATTCGGTTTGTGTACATGCCGCCCAACAAGTGGCACTGGTATGCCGTGTCATTTATGAATCCGTGGCATCTATATCTAAAGAACTACTGTACGGAATTTCATCAAACTGCATATTCTGTTAGCAGGGGTGTAGTGGAGAGTATATATATATATATATATATATAGTGGTATGAGCTGGATACCTTCTGCATAACCCGTATACCATCCGTAGCTGTAGCGTCTACTCTTTGATGTATACCCTCTGCCTATACCGTATACCCTCTGGGTTTTTTCTACGAATACACCATTGTCTATTGGACAGGGACATAAATAGATCATGATTAATTTTTTTCTCTCAACAGTGGATGTTGCTATGGTATGCTACACTGTAAAAAAATTGCGTGATGTTCCTGACGTTTACTGTGTAACATTCCTGGATTTTCTCAGATTTTTTCTTCTGATCCGACAATACCGATAAATCTAGTGTAACATCTTCCACAATGTTGTGTAACTTTTTGGAATACTTGAGAAAGTGGAATTTACTGATCAACTGTGAAACGTTCCATATGTTTTGTGTGTAACATTCCTTAGTTTTCTCAAGTATACTTTTGAACTTTTGTGTAACTTTTCGGAATTATTGTAAAAGAGTGATCCGTGATCTGTGTAAAGTTCCATATGTTTTGTGTGTAACTGACTTGTGTAAGTTTCCTGGCATTTCTTTTGGGAAATTCCTGGGAAAACCTGTGGCAGAAAGGTGCCACAGGTTATCTCAGGAACTTTACACCAAATTTTTTACAGTGTATGCTTCGGGAAAGATTCCGAATCGGATCCACAATCAATTGTTGAAATGTAGAGAGCGTGGTTTTCAGTATTTTTAACTCCATTCTTTTAACTCCATTCTTTTAACTCCATTCTTTTAACTCTTACACACTTTTAACCACATTGTTTCCAAAATAGTTCATTTTTGACGCCAACTTTGGGCTGGGAACCCAATTGTGGGATATTAACTCTATGCTTTTGGCGATGAACCTTAACCACATCTTACTTTTTATTTTGTAGAAATGCACCAAATTTTATATTTGAGTTTAATAATTAAAATTTTTGATCTATTTTTAAATTTTAATACCCAATAGTTATTGTTCGGTTCTTCTTTTAATTTACTGATCACTGAAACTTCGTGTTAAATTCTGAGAAATGCCACTATGCTTTATATTCATAATCGCTGCAGCTATTATAAATTTATATATTAAAAATGGTATAGAAAAAGTTTTGTGATAACCACAGCATACTAGTTACAAATGTTTTAGTAAAATGCTATAGCCAAAAAGCAAAAACATCTTTATTTTCGTATTTTGTGAAAAATGTGATGGTAGCAGTAAACCTGGTTAAAATGGTATGAATCCTTCATATATGATAGGGTATATGACGTCCCAAAAATTCTAATATGGTGATAAAAAATGACAAAACCTTTTGATGCCTTTTTATTTTCGAAATCGTACAGAAATTAGTATCAAATAGGAAGTTTTTTAAAAACTATATTAACTAGACGGATGTGCCAATCCCAAAACTTTCTTCTATCTCAGTCATGTTAATACTTCAAAATTCGCTATCACATCGCCAATAAAATCAATATTTTTCGTCATTCTGTTGTACATCAGCTTCTTGCAAATCGTGGGATTACCGGGATGTGATCAACTGATGTATACTAAACTACGAAAAGTCCTTCTGGCCTATACCGACAGGAACAGATAGCATCCCTATTCCTTGGTTTTACGATTGTAGCTAATTTTACTGGAAAACACGAAGCTAAAATGCGTGGAACCCAATTAAAGAAGATTCATTCCCAGTTCTCGTCGACATTGAATTTGAATGAGAATACCGCCAAATTAGTCCTCTACAGCCAAGTTGGCTTCATTTATGGCAACCTATTTTTGTCGCAAATTTGGCGAGAATTTGACGTTGGCGAATATAAATATATAGTGTTAAGCATATAAGAATAGGAACGAAGGTTACAACAATGAAAGAGAATTTGCCGAAACTAAAACTCATAAATTAAACCCGTTTGTGGATGAATTCTGGTGTCTTCTTTGAAAATGTCAGCTACCCTAAAATTTCAAACCGCTATATCTCAGCCATTTTTAACACTTTCCAACCTAGTTGAAAAGTGTTTATGACTTCGGTTTGTCTGGCCGGATGGCCGTCTGCCGTCTGCCGTATGGCCGTCTGCCGTCTGGCCGTCTGTCCGTGCTCTAACTCCCGTAAATATGCTCGGATTGCTCTGCAATTTTTATATGTTATTGTCGTTATCTATAGCATGTTCCCTATTTCAACGGAAGTGTGTAGCACTTATAGTTTTTTTACAGGGACACTCAAAAGAATTCCGTTAAATTGCGGTCTATGGGGAAAAATCATTTACGGTTTATTTAAATAATGTTTCACTATTTTAAACGCATTGAAATTTATATATATCACTAAGGTGCATTAGAAGAAGCTTAATATGGAATAGGGTGTGCATAGCACTTATAGTTACTTTACAGGGACAGTCAAAAGAATTCCTTTACATTACGTCTATGGAGAAAAATCGTCTGCGGTTTATTTAAATAATGTTTCACTATTTTAAACGCATTGAAATTATCACTAAGGTGCATGACAAGAGGCTTACTACAGAATATTGTGTGTATAGCAGTCATCGTTCATTTACAGGGACACACAAGAGATTTCTCTACTGTCTGTTAACAATAATTCCTGGAAGTGCGTTTTAAGTTACTGAACGCGATTTTAAATTTAACTCACTTTTTGTTTATTACGTGGTGTGTATAAATTCTGTAGATCATATACAGGGAAGCACAAAAGTTCGCGAACGCATTTCCGTTTATTGACAGAAACTCCAGACGGAGAATTTTAAACTGTGCAACATGTTTCCTATCTGAACTAAAATTGAGCATCCTATGTAGTATATATACAAATCTATAGATCCTATATAGGACTGAATAAAAGTATTCGGATATTCTTCCGAATATTGTATATGTTGAAAATTCCTGAAATTATGTTTTTAAATATGTTATGCGTTTTCCAAATTGTTTACTTAGATGTTATCTTTCAGCTTATTAAACAGTATGATTTGTAAAATTATTTTGGAAGCGTTGGAAAGTGTTACATAATCTATGCTTGACGCATGATTTTTCGTTCTTGTTTAAGATAAAGGCAAAACAAAAACTGCTCCGCATTTTCCGGAACAAGGGCGAACATTTAACGAAAAAAACTTTTAAAATTTCTAATTTTTTTGTACATCTTTTTGAATTTGAAATCTTTAAATGGCTATCACAGCGCCCCCTTCCGACGGAATATCACCAAATTCAAATAGAACCTGCTGGCCACAGCCAAAAACATAGAAAATTTTTTTTTTAATTATCTGCATAACATCATACACTTTTTGATGATACAATAGTGAAATCGAACAAAAATCGCGATCGCAGCGCCCCCTTTCGTCGAAATATCCCCGAATTCAACTGGAACCTGCAGGCTATAGTAAAAAACATAGAAAAAAAATTTTGTTCAATTATCTGCACAACTTCATACACTTTCCGATAATACAATAGTGAAAATCGAACAAAAATCGCGGTCGCAGCGCCCCCTTTTGTCGAAATATCCCCAAATTCAACTAGGACCTGCAGGCTATAGTCAAAAACATAGAAAAAAATTTTGTTCAATTATCTGCACAACTTCATACACTTTTCGATGATACAGTAGTGAAAATCGAACAAAAGTCGCGATAGCAGCACCCACTTTCGTCGAATATCCCCAAATTCAAGTAGGACCTGCTTACCATAGCCAAAAACATAGGGAAAAAATGTGGTTCAATTTGAAGCATAACTTCATACACTTTTTGACGATACATTGAGGACGAACAGACGGACAGACAGACATTTTGTAAAAACATGTTTTTCAAATTATCTGATCCCTAAAACGTGTAAATCCGTCGAAAACCGGAAGTCGAAAAAAATTTCGTTTACAATACTTTCTTCTATTATAGATAGAAGAAAGTAAAAATATACAGAGAGCGATGACGAAGATAACTTCACCGGGAACCCTGCTTTCGCTTTAGAGCTGTGCAATCTCAGGGAGAAACGCCAATATACTCGTAGCTAGGCCACAGGCAAAAAGACCGTACCCAGAGAACAATGGGGGTGGGGGCGGGGGAGATCCCCAGCCGACTCCGACTTGATATATATATATATATATATTGTGAATCTTAATTTTCTTTGCAAATGAATGCAAAATTTTACTCATATTTATTTTTACCCCTAATAGAGAAGAATGCATGGGAAATTGCCAAGACATTGAATTCCTTTGATCCCAATACTGGAGCTACTTACCTCCCAGTATATGGTGACGATTTCTTGCCTGATATTCCACCAGTTGCTCTTAATACTGGCAAGATGCATAATGTCAGCCTCCTGATCGGAAACAATCGAGATGAAGGATCACTGTTCCTTACATCAGCCTTCCCACAACTCTTTGGTTTCTTCGGGAAGCATCTTCCAGAACTTAATACTTCGATCACAGAAAACATACTGAAGGGTATTTTCAAAGACACTTTGAAAGATATTCCCGCCACAGAGTTGGTAACTCAGACTATTTTGGGAAGTCTGAGCCCGGAAGATTACAGAAAAAATCTTAAAATAGTCTACGATTTTCTGGGTGATTTCTCGCTTGTTTGTCCAGATGTCTACTGCGCAGAAAGTTTCAGCAGATATGGTAATGATGTATACTTTTACTTTTTCACGCATAGACCAAGCCCCACCCCATGGGCAGACTGGATGGGCGTGGCTCATTATGAAGAAGTTCAGATTGTATTTGGATCCCCAGTGAAGGAAAATAAATACACAGATGAAGAAGTCGAATTGAGCAAACTCATGATGAAGATGTGGTCTAACTTCGCTAAGTCCGGGTAAGTTAATGTAACAATAATACTTATTTAGAAACTTACTTAGAACTATTTTTAATTTTAAATATTTTGTCTTATTCTAGCGAAATACGCGGCTTTCAATGCGTGGTTGTTGAAATATGGCAAGTGGTATTTGTGTGCATATTTACATTAGGAGAAATTATACTGCTACAAAATGTTATTATGTCACATTTTGAGGAAAACTCATTCTTGTAAGGCATTAGGTTAACATGATATTTGAATTAATGAGAAAATCTTCATTCCAACCCATTTTCAACCACCTCCTTCCAGAAAACAGATACAATGCAGTATAATTGGTAACTCTGTTTATAATCTATCGTCGTGAAATAATTTTTTTAATCGGTTAAGTAGTCTGAGAGTCTATTTCCTACAAACAAACAATTGTTTCCTTTTTACAGTATTAGTACAACTTGAATCAGCATTAAAATAATAATAATAATAATAAATACCGCTAAGTAATAAGTTGGAAAACATTGGTTAAGTATATTTAACCATCTTTTTTGTGCGGCAAAAGGCTAAATATGCAGTCCTTCCTTACCTATTTGGCAATCATCATCATAAATAAATATTATTTCTGTTGTCAACATCCCTTTTTTATGCATTTACAAAACGCACAACAACGAATGAGGTATAATTAGGAAGTTTTTTGAACCGGCTTCAGACATAATACACTCACATTTCGTTAAAACATGTTTTTGATTAAAAATTGCAGTTAATTAAAAATTAAATCAGCATTGTTTTCATAAATAAAATTAAAGGTTTTCCTCCAACCAATGTTACCATAAAAATAAAATACCGCAATACATCATGCTCAACAATGATTTAAAAAAATAATAGAACAAAAAAGATAAAATGGGACATTGTTGTTGCACGGGTTTATTTTATATTTATGACTAAAAAGCAAAATTCAAATTCAAATGCATAGAAGAAAAAGACGCCATAAATCGATCGAAGCAGTTCTATTTCTCGTGTAGCCTAAAATGCATGATCTGTTATATTAAATTAAATTCTATTTTACATGTGAAGATAATGCAAAACGAAATTAATGATTCTACTTCGAATCAGGATCTTATTCATACTAAGAATTTCTCGTTAATTTACACATCAATAAAAAGTTCTGATAGATAAAACTAATAAATTTATTATTATTACCAAGCAAAAGCCTGGTACAGAAACTCGGATATACCGCCGAGAACTCGGTTCAAAATTACATCACATCTGAATCAGAATTAAAAACTGAAAGACAACAAACGCAAGGGTTACAATAATTATTATTGGCGACGCCTAATCTCGCCAATCAAAACAACAGAAAGGGTGTTTTTACACACTGCCCCCGGATGAACAACCAATTGTTCATCATTCAAATTAAATTTCTAAAAAATTTTAAACTACATTGATAAGATAAAAACAGAACATACTTACAATAAGGAGATTACACTTAAAATCACGGTTTTCAGATGAGTAAATACTGAAACTAAAATATACAAAATAATAGAATTAGAAAACGTTAATAGTAAGAAAATGAAAATAAAATGTTCATTATAATGTTCATTAAAGTCTTATTAGTCCATAATGTCTAGTTCCAGTTTGTAAATCAATTGGATTGGTCTTCTTATCACACCGGAAACAGTCTGAATGGCACAAGATCTAATTTTCGAATCTCTTCCTAAAAACAGTTCTGTAATTCGTCCACATTTCCACATGTGCTTTGGAGTTTTATCCTCATTAATCAACACAACATCTCCAATTTCGAATTCAGTTGGAGTTTTGACTGGAACTGTAAAATTAGCAGAACGCAGTTCTAGTAAATATTCCTGCCTCCAACGTTTCCAAAAATGGTTTAAAACTTGATCTCGATATCTCAAAATTTTTGTCAGTGTTATTTTATTCGATTTAGTTTCTGAAACACAATGAAGATCTGGTAGAGAATTTATTCGCTTGCCAATCAAAAAATGAGAAGGTGTAAGTGGAAGCGGTTCACTGTTTTCTTCATAGACATACGTCAATGGGCGACCATTAATCACAGCCTCAATTTCGGTCAAAGTGGTTTGAATTTCTTCAAATGAGAGACAAGATCTACCGAGAACTTTCTTCAACGGAGTTTTTACCGAACGAACCATTCGTTCCGAAAATCCCCCCCACCAACTGGCTCTTGGAACAATAAATTTCCAAACGATCTTATTTTTATTAAAATATCGTAAAACTTCAGCTTTTGATATTCGGCTCCAAACTTCTCTAAGTAAATTATCTGTTTTGATAAAAGTTTTCGCATTGTCACTATACATAGTTTTACATATTCCTCTTCGAGCTATAAAGCGTTTAAATGCTAAAAGGAAGGTTTCAGTAGATAAATTCGTACATAATTCGAGATGTACTGCTCTAGTGACTGCGCACGTGAAAAGAACGATGTAAGCCTTTTCTTGGCCAGTTTTTGTTTTTACATAAATACAGCACAGGTCTGGAAGGGGGGGGGGGGATTCTATTACACGATCTTTTGGTAAAGGTGCAATTTCCTGCTTTCCAGGAGAAGCTTTAAATTTTGAACAAATGAGGCATTTTTTCAGTACGGATTTTATCAATTTTCGTGCTCTGATTATAAAATATTTTTCTCGTAAATGAGCTAATGTTGTTGTGATTCCATAATGGAAAACCTTTTCATGGGCATTCTGAATCAACAATTTTGTGAAAGTACTGCCATTTGGAAGTATAAAAGGATGTTTTTCCCTTTGAGAAAATTCTGAAAATTGTAATCTTCCCGATACAATCAGTAAATCATTTTCGTCTAATTTTGGATTCAGATTATACAATGCTGAATCTTTATCGATGGGCTTTTCCCTTTTCAAAAAGTCAATTTCGCGATTAAATACAGATAACTGAGTTTGTTTTATCCAATAAATGTCTGCCTTTTCAATTTCTGGAGCTGTCAGCTCACCTGAAATTTTAATTTTACTTTTGTTGATATTATTTAAAAATCTTAAAATCCATGCTGTGATGTTAAGTATTTTTGAAATATTACTAAAATTTTCTAATTTTAATAATGATTCTGGAGGTACAACACCTACTGTACAAGATATTTGGTCAGAACTCAACTTCGATGATTTTCTTTCATTCAAAGCATAGGCGTAGCCTCGGGGGGGCACGAGGGGGCACGTGCCCCCCCAATTTCCTGAAGATTAATTTCTAAAATATGATACAGTCATTTAAGACTTGTCTTGTATTCGCCCAAAAATGGAAATGAAAAAACTACTTTTATTTAAATTTTATATTTCTTCTTCTTTTTTTTTTTTTTTTTTTTTTTTTTACTTACTCAAATATCGGATCAGTAGATAGCACAGCTCTTTTTCTTTGAAGTAATGAGTTTGGTACCAAAAATTGCCGGTTCAAAACTAAGCTGGGGGAAATGGGATGACAATTTTTTTCAGAATTGACTTGTACGTTAATGAAAATCAGGACATTTTCCTTCAAAAATTGGCAGTACAGCCAAAATATGTCTTGTGCATAATTCAATACGTTCCTCTTTCTTATTTATTTTATTGACGGCACTTAATCTTCTACTATACCTTCGTATTTTTGAGATGCAATGATTGTGATTTTTTTTTTCAAAGTGTGAACCTTCTTGAATGAGATGTGAGATGTTTTACGCTAATATACAACCGTACCTTGGTAAACGATGGTAATTCGTTCCAGAAATACCGTTACTATCCAAGGTGCAATCCTCCATGCAATTTTCCAGGTGCACATACCTTATAGGATTAGTACTTTTTAAAATTGTTGATTAATACTTATTTGAAATGTCTTAAAAATTCGATAAATGTCTTTTACTTATTATATTTGTTACAAAAATATTAACTTCAATAAAATGAACCAGCGGAGCTTTCTTCATTTCCTTTGTCGTTTTTTTTTCCCAAGAGAACCTCGAATTAAATGAACCTGGTAGTGGGGCCCAACTGGAGTCCTGCATCGGGTCGGTTTACCCGCACCCGGCCCGCGGTTCGGGTCGGGTCGGGTTGGCGCTCTATTTTTTCGTTGCGGGTCGGGTTCGGGTCGGGTTGACATTCATTTTTTCGGGCTCGGGTCGGGTTCGGGTTGACCCGCTTTTTCAAAATAATATCCAATATTTATTTAGATTAAATATATATTGCGCCACTGAGACATGGGAGGGTAAAAACCATCTTATTGGTTATTTAGCTTTAGCATGATGACTTTGTTCTTTGAGGACACCAAGTTCTGCAAACCTATTTGCATCAAAACCACAAACAACTGCAAGAAGCCCAAAATCAGCAGTTTCACTTTTAAAGAACATAGGCTTTTGAAGGACGAGAGTGATAAATGTGAAGCTAAGGAAACCAATAACAGGGGCTATTTAGACTTAAGTACAGTATTTAAAAATTAGAGATAAATTTTGGGCACATTAAATTTTAAACCTTTACTTTTAATTTTGAATTTTAAAAAGGTTTATTTTTTATTATTTCATATATACAATAAGACCTACATAATGGACACTCCCGAAAAGCGGAAACCTCTATTTAACGAACACTTTTTCAATTCCTGACACTTATATATTTGTACGCTTATACCTTGGAATAGTGGGCATCTCTAAATCTAAGCACATGTAGCAGGTGTATGGTGTATGTGTGCATAAACTATCACAAATACAATACATGTGTTTTTGTGTGTATCATAAATGAAATGTTTTTAATGTGGTTCATATTCTGAGAAAAGAAAAAATGGTTCTTGCCCCGTAAAGAAAGAAAAGTCTATGATTACATTTCTAATATACATTTTTTTTTTCTCATGCAGTAAATTGAATATGTATGTACTCATTCATATTCAAATACGTATTTCCATCTGAAATATAACTGTTGAAATCTTTTGTGAAAATCCCAACAATCCGACTTGCAAAAAATTTATATATGACCCGGAGGACTTTTTCTAGGGTGAACCGGACATGCAGAAAGAAAATTAGGATCATCCTGACCCCCCCCCCCCTTCCACAAAAATAAATAAATAAAATAAACAAATAAATAAATAAAATAAAAACAACCCGACCCAATGCAGGATTCTATTCAACGATCTCGAGGTGTCTGCTATTCAGAGGTTTCACTATATTTGAATATTAAAGAATATAGAAGTGTTCATTTTTCTACATAAAATATAAAATTGGTGTTAAAGATATAATTGTACATTACATTTCATAATAAGCATTAAAATATGATTTATTGTCCTTTCATTGTGGGTTGAAGTATTTCGGGTTCGGGTCGGGTGTGGATTTAAATAAGTCGGTTGCGGGTAAGGTTGCGGGTCGCCAAAAATTATTTTTGCGGGTTCGGGTCGGGTTGCGGGTCAAGGAAATTTTTTTGACGGGTTCGGGTCAGGTTGCGGGTTGTCTTCAAATGAAATTTGCGGGTTCGTGTAGGGTACAACCCGACCCGTGCAGGACTCTAGGCTCAACTGCCGTCAACAGTGCACACCCGTACAGGCTACGTCTGCTCTGGTCTCGAATAAAACTAACCTTGAATTTTTGTGATTTTTTATTCGATCCAGATTAGTTTAATATTTTGAGCCTCGTAGTTCTCTCACGTTACGACGATTTTGTATGCTTTCAACTTTAATTTAATCACAGCAGAGCAAAATTTAACAGTGAGTTGGTTCTTTCCGTTTCGGAAAAAAATGTAAAACATTTGTCACAAAAGGCAAAAAAACACTAAAAAATTCATGAACAATTCAAAACTCGCAGAGGACAAAATTTACTATATTGGTCTAAAAAAAGATTGTAAACGAATTCATTTTACACGTGTTAAAAAATTGCCGCTAACTGCGAAAAACTACAGAAAATCGCATAAAATTTTTTATGCAATTTAAATCGCGAGAAATTTAAAAATCTCAGAGGACAAAATTTACTCTATTTGGGCTGAAATATTGAAACCGGAATTCCTTGTGAAAAAACGCTACAAATTTATCTCTCTCTCTCTCATTTTTTTTAATTATTATTAA
Organism: Maratus michaelseni; assembly: GCA_963931845.1. Taxonomy (NCBI): domain Eukaryota; kingdom Metazoa; phylum Arthropoda; class Arachnida; order Araneae; family Salticidae; genus Maratus; species Maratus michaelseni. Next base: position 99,362,851 of record OZ007590.1, read on the forward strand.
ATATATATATCGCAGGGGACAAAATTTACTATTTTGGGCTAAAAGGTTGAAACTCGACTCCTGTAACAAATGTTAAAAAATTGCTGCAAAACTCGAAAAAAAAAACAAAAAAAACGTTACAATCACATGGAAAATTAAAATCATTGTATGGATACCGAATAAACTTTATTGAAAAGAGAAAAAAAATTACTATATCAGATTAAAGAAATATAAAAGAACATATAAAAGATTGAAACCACTTTTTTTTACGAATGTGAAAATATCTCCACAAAACGTGAAAAAAAATGTCTCTAAAAAAATCCACGAAAAATTAAAAAATCGCAGAAGACAAAATTTACTATATTTTGTTCAAAGATTAAAACCAGATTTACTTTACCAATGCTAGAAAAATCGTCGCAAAATTTGTAAAAACGTAAAAATTGCAAAAAATAATCGCGAACAACTTAAAAATCGCAAGAAACGAAATTTATTTTATTGGGTTAAAAAACTTTTTACGAATGTCAAAAAATCACTACTAAACTCGTAAAAAGTGGGGGAAAAAATCACGAAAAATTACAAATTGCAGACAACAAAATTTATTACATTGAGTTAAAAGATTGTAGCTGGATTCATTTTACGAATGTCAAAAAATTGCCTCGAAGCGTGAAAAAACGCTAAAAAACGCATAACAAATTCGAGAAATTTTCAAAAGTCGCTATACGAATTCCGAATAAACGTTATTGAAAAGAGGCCAAGATTTACTATATTGGGCTAAAAGATTGTAGCCGGCTTCCTGTTACAGATGTTCAGAACTGAAACAAAGCGCAAGGAAAAAAAAAAGGCCAAAAGTTGCATGAAAAATTCAAAAATCGCAGCGCACAAAATTTAGTATAATGGACTGAAAGATTACAACTGGATTTATTTTACGAATGTTTAAAAAACGCAGCGGAACGCGAAAAAACGGCAAAATTTTACTATAATGTGTTAAAAGGACAAATTTTACTATAATGGGTTAAAAGGACAAATTTTACTATAATAGGTTAAAAGGTTAAAACCAGATTCGTATCACAAATGTTAAAAAATTGCCGCAAAACGCAGAAAAACACTAAAAATCACATAAAAATACTGCGAAAAATTTCAAAATCGCTGAGGACAAAATTTACTATATCGGGCTGTAGGATTGAAACCAGATCTATTTACGAATGTTTAAGAAAATCATTGTGGAACGCTGAAGAACGCTTAAAATCACATAGAAAATTCGTGAAAAATCTAAAAATCGCAGATCACAAAATTTGCTATATTGGACTAAAAGATTGAAGTTGGATACAGTTTACAAATGTGAAAAAAAATCGCCACGAAACACGAAATATCGCATAATAAATTTGCAAAAAATTTTAAAATAGCGGAATAGAAAATGTACTACATCTGCTGAAAAATTGAAACCAGATTTCTCGTACGAATGTTTAAAAAATCGCCGCGGAAAGCTAAAAAACGTTAAAAATCACATACAAATTTCGCGAAAATTTAAATAAAGGCAAAGAACAAAATTTACTATATATTGTTATAATATCAAAACTTAATTCCTAACACAAATGTTAAGAAAATGTTGCAAAACGCGAAAAAACTCTAAAAATCCGATAAACATTTCGCGAAAACTTCAAAAAATTCTCTACAATTTCCGAATGTTTAAGAAAGAGAAACTTTTTAATAAACTTTTTTGAAACGAAGACAAAATTTATTATATTGGGCTAGAAGATCGGAATTCTTTTTACCCAATGTGGTAAATTTGCCGTTTTTAACTAAGATACCACTGTATATATATGGATATGTGTGCGTGCGTGAGTGAGTGTTTAATAAACATTTGTGCCCCCCCAAAATTTCCGATCACGCTACGCCTATGATTCAAAGTGCTTTGATTTAGGATGTTTATGTTAAATGGTACCTTTTCAGGTTTTGGCCAACTGTCCTTTGGTAATGATAACCATTCTGGACCATAGTACCATAATTTATTTTGAGTGAGGTTATGTAAATTCTCGCCTCTAGTAAGAAGATCACTCGGGTTATCCTTACCCGGTATATATTTCCACAATTTCGGATCAGTCAAAGACTGTATTTCTACAACCCTGTTAGCCACAAAGGGCTTCCAATTATTGGCTGATCCTTTTATCCAGTATAACGTAATAGTGGAATCTGACCAGATATGCATTTCCAAATTTTGAAAATTAAATACATTTTTTAAATATTTAGACATCCTAGCAGCTATTAATGCCCCCATTAATTCAAGACGAGGGATTGTCAAACACTTAATCGGGGATACTCTAGATTTTGCCCAAATAAGACTGGTCATAATTTCATTATTACTTGTGATATATCGAAAATAAGCTACAGCCCCATAAGCCTTAGGGCTGGCATCGGAAAAAATATGAATTTCAATTGGGTCTGAAAATTCTAGGCCCTGCGGAAAATATTTGCGGGGAACCTCAAATTTATCTAAATGATCGATTTCTGAACACCAATTTTCCCATTCAATTTTTAAATCATCAGGGAATTTTTCATCCCATTCCAAACCCCTTTTCCATGTTTCCTGTAGTAAACTTTTCATACGAATAGGAAATGGTGCGATGAATCCAATCGGATCAAAGATTTTTAACATGGCTTTAAGAACAACGCGTTTCGTTGGATTAAATTTCCATTCATCAGGAAAAGATTGTACATCAAAACGTAAAATATCCCAATTGGTATCCCATAATAATCCCAAAATCTTTAAAGAATTATTCGAATTTTCTTCTGAGTCACATAATTTGTTTTCCTCCCATATTTTTCTAAGTTTAACAGTTTTGAATTTTCGCAAATTCATACCAGCTTCCCTAAAAATATCCGAAGCGGTTGATGATAGGTAAAAAAGTCTTTATCAGATTTTGACCCCATTATTAAATCATCTACGTACAAAGATGAATTCAAGATCTTAACAACTTCAGGATGATCAATATATTTCCGAATATGATATCTAATCGTTGCAGCCAAAATAAAGGGACTGCAAGTTACCCCAAAAGCTGCTCGAGTAAATCTCAAAAGAGTTAAGTTATCATTTTCGTCACCAAACCACAAAAATTTTAAATAATCCCGATCCTCTTCTGATATCCCAATTTGCAAAAAGGCTTTTTCTAAGTCAGCGTAAAATGCAATATTATATTTTCTAAAATTCATTATAACATCAAGTATGTTAGGATTAAGATTAGGACCTGGGTATAAACAGTCATTTAAAGAATTTAAATGCTTTTCTTTAGAAGAAGCATCGAAAACCATCCTCACTTTGGTAGTTAATTTATCCTCTCTTAAAACTGGTCTATGAGGCATAAAATACCCATTCTCAATTATTCTATCAGAGCAGTCTTCTACAATTCCGGTAGTTTTTTGTTCCAATACAATAGCCTTATATTTTTTACATAAGTCTTTATCCTTTTCGAGTTTACGATTTAATTCGTTAAAACGATTCCTTCCTATTATAAAATTATTATCTACTCCAGTTTTCTCATCCTTCCACAATAAACCCGTTTCGTACCTGTTATTTACATATTTTAAATTATTCTCAAATTTATTCACAATTTCCTTATCCATATCTGAAATATTTTCATTTGATTGCGTAATACCCAAAGATTCAATTTCCCATAAAAATTTCAAATCCTCTCTCTCAAGATTTATAACGGACAGATTTAAAACAGATGCGTATTTCAAATTCCTTTTTTCATCCTCATAAAATCCACATAATGAATGTCCGAATAAACTTTCACATAAAAATAGAGATTTAGTTATTTTTTGCACTTTTCCCTCGTGACAGATTTGATAAAAATAATCCGCTCTAATTAATATATTTATTTGAGAATCACATGGCACGGCAAAATTCGACAACTGGTAAGGCGCCAATTTGTCTGTTATCTGTTTGTTGAGAAGTGGGGGATGAATCGTTGCGTTAGAAATTACGTCTGTTACTAAAGCTTCAATAAAAATGAAACGCGATTTGTCTTCAACATGAGATAATTTTAATTGCACAACATCATAAGTTTTTATTTGTGGCTTAATAGCTGCAAAGGAAAAAATCTGAAGTTTTTCTCTACGAATAATTCGTGGATTTAATTTTGAAATTAATTCCTGGGTCACAAAAGTTTTTTGACTACCTAAATCATATAAACATAAGGAAAGTTCAGAATTTATGCCAGATTCCACTTTTACGCAAGCTGTTTGTAAAATAACCTCTTTAAAAGAATTTGCATTTGAATTTACTTTACAATGAGAAATTGAAGTGATTACAGAGTCTGCTGATTTGATTTCTTTCGGGACAGTTTGATTAGAATTCCTATTTAAACAAACTGAAAAATGGTGAAAATTGCTATTACAATATTTACAGTGTTCAGAATTAAATTTACACTTGGCCGACACATGAAATTTTCGAAAACAAAGAAAACAACGACCATGGCTGCGCAATTTATCACGTTTTTGATGAATAGAACAATCTTTACATGATTTAGAATCGTGATCATTTTCACAAAATATAGAAACACTTTTTACATTAGTAGCCAATGCAGAGGCTGAAGGAATGTCACGTTTATAATTATTCAACTGTTTATAATTGTTATTATACTTTGTATTTTTAGCACTAAAACTATTTTCAAAGTTCTGCAGTGTCATCGTAGCTTCTCGAGATTGCACTTCGTTTTTAATGAAGGAAAGAAGATCTTCGATCTCCATTTTTTCAGTATTGGCTCTTTTACGATTAAAATCTAGTGCCATTTCAGAAGGTATTAATTTCATTAAAATCGGGCAGAGAAGGTGACCATAACTTCCGGACGTAACACCAAGAGAATTTAAATTTCTTATTTGTATCTCGCATTTATCATACAATTCTCGTAATTCTTTAACATTCGAAGCATTCTTTACCTGTTTTAAATTTAACAATTTACTCATATGAGCATTGATAACTAGGTCGTTACGACCATAGCGATCTTTTAACAAATCAACAGCAGCTTTGAAATTTTCCTCGGAAAGTGAAAAACCTGCAACAGCATTATAGGCACTGCCTCCAAGCAGGGATTTTAAATATACGAATTTATCAATTGGGGTTAAATTAGAATTCTTCTCAATAGCATTAGAAAATTGCCCCCAAAATTCGAGCCAAGAACTGCTATCACCATAAAATTTGTTTATTGTTAGCTTCGGCAAGTTCATAGATTTCTCTATATTTCCGTTTTGAGAAACGGAATCATTTTTCATAAAATTTTGAAAAGCATTATTTTGGTTTTGGGAGTTGCGTTCATGTAAGGACTTCGTTATTTTGTAACGCAATTCGATAATTTTTTCACTATAGCTTTCTGAGCTTTCGATTTCTTTTTCGAAATCTGCATCGGCGATTTCGTCTTGTATGTCAGAATTTAATTTTTTTTAATGTTTCGTATTTCTCGTTTAACTGATCTTTACAAATGTTTAACATATCAAACTTGTTTTCTAATGACATAGAGTCATCTTCAAGAATTGTACATATTTTAGTACACAACTTTGTTGTTTGCGTTCGTAAACCAGAACGCTTCTTTTTTAAAGTATCTATAGTAGACATATCAATTTTATTTTACAGTTCAACAAAAATATAAATTAGACTGAGCTTACCTCAAGTCTTCAGAGAACCATTTATCAAGAACAAATCATAAATCCAATGCAGACATCAGGTCACGGGACGCCAGAAATGATAATGCAAAACGAAATTAATGATTCTACTTCGAATCAGGATCTTATTCATACTAAGAATTTCTCGTTAATTTACACATCAATAAAAAGTTCTGATAGATAAAACTAATAAATTTATTATTATTACCAAGCAAAAGCCTGGTACAGAAACTCGGATATACCGCCGAGAACTCGGTTCAAAATTACATCACATCTGAATCAGAATTAAAAACTGAAAGACAACAAACGCAAGGGTTACAATAATTATTATTGGCGACGCCTAATCTCGCCAATCAAAACAACAGAAAGGGGGTTTTTACAACATGTATTCAAATTTTTCTTTGTCCTTGGTTTTTCCCGAAGCGGATGACGTCATTCTCTAATGCAGCTAAAATACGATTGTTTTTTTTTTCCTCGCGTGTGCTTTTTGTTATCTTCGATCAGTTTTACTGTAACTTTGATGGAATAAATGAAATGATATTCTAATTTGACTAATGATATTTTCAGATATTTTTATCCCTGATTTTTCTTTAGAAGTTTAAACCAGCATCAAAAAAATATTAGACAGCATAGCAGTGCGAAATCCTCGCACGCGTCCACTAGTATTTACTCTGATTTGAATTCTTTATAGTAGTAACTGGTTCCTGCGTTTTGTCTTATTGCTCAGAAAATTTCTATCTAACTTTGATACGACAAATAATTAAATTTTCTTCTCTTTACATTTTTTAAAGTTTAAATTATTGCTAGTTTATATATTTGCAATTTATTAATTACTAGCGGTCCGTCCCGGCTTTTCACGGGTAGACAATGTGTTGACTACAATGTAGGGTAGAGAAGTGTAGGCACTTTAAAAATGTTAATCTAAATTGGATAAAAGTGGGAGTTGGACAAAATTGCAGTACTTAGAAATTTTTAACTTTAATTAAAAGCTTGTAAAAATGTGATAAATATTTTTTTCTGTTTATGTACATATTGAAACTAATAAATTTATTTTAATATTTCTGAATATACAACATTTTTTCGTACTGTTTCTTGACTTAATCATAATAAAACAGCTGCTGAGATATCACGAAATGTCCTAAAATTTTCGAAACCACACCCTTTAAAACCCTTCGGGGGGGATTTCTAAAATCACTGAGGGGACTTTCTAGCATCGATGAAATACATTTTTAATCATTTTTTTAGTAGATTTGCTTTCCTGATTTTCGCGCTCCTACCTATAACTGCTGCTGAGATATTACGAAATGACCTAAAATATTCGACCACTCCCCTTTAACCACAGGGTTTGTGTGCTCATGATGACATTTCCATCTTGCGCTGTTGTTGCAGCTTTACCGACATATGTGAATGAGAGTTGCCAAGTTGGGTATCGTCCTCGTAGCTCAGTGGTAGAGGCATGGAGATTTCTGCCAAGTGCCCGGGTTCGATTCTCGGCTGGGACATTTTTCACTCTGTCGGCTTTACACTCAGTTCAGCAATGTAAAAATTCGCATGTTTATTATAGCATATTTAGTTTGATAAAATAAGTTTGTATGGTTTATATGCGTATTAATATTATTATTATTATTATTATTTAGTCAATTAAATGATAGTTTCTATCTTTTTGCACCCCAGTGTATTGAATTCGAAAAAATAAATTTATTTTATGAAAAATATTTTTTTTTTCCATTTTAGTAATCCACTTCAGCATGATTCCAAGAAAAGTAACCAAAGTATCGGTAGTCTGCTCCCAGGTGATCTGAAATTGGAAGAATGGCCTAAATATTCTCGACAGACACCTCTTTACATGAAATTAGACAAGAACACACTGAAAGCTAAACAGTTTGGCCTTGGCCCACACAAAGAGAATTGCGATCTATTCAGAGCAATCAACGGATTCCCATAAAATTATGAATGAAAATGTATTATTAATTCTTTAAATTAACGCAAAGCATTATATAAACGAATTTATGTACTTATACAAATTTTGTGTATTTTTACCAATGAATTAATAAAAAATCACATTCCCATTGAATTTGGTTTCTATTATGAAAAGCAAAATTGCCATCAAATAAACACATATTTTACACGTATTTTCCCGATTTTTAAGACATTTATAACTAAAACTATTTTTTACCTTTTTCAGACATTGTAATATTTAGAAATATAATTTGTGATCCATAAGTTTTTCATAAGCGATTTTCTAAATTTTAATTCCTTATTATTAAATGGTCCATAATACAGTACATTGTAAAAATTGTAAACAATTATTATAAGTCTCTTTTTTTTTTCTTTTTCTGCAATGCCATTCTCGAAGTAATATGAATTTTGACTATTTTAACTTACAGCATGAAACTCAACTTCAAATTTATGTTATTTTTAAGCTTTTAGAATTAAGTAGAGCAATTTTGTGATACACAAATGTCTGAAATATAAACTAAAATAATCGGTTTTACGAGGTGTTTCAAATTAAAGTAGCCCTATTTGGAACACTCTCGGGACTCCACCTATAGATGCAACACGCAATGCTTGGATGACAGATATTTCAAATCATGAGGAATCGGTTTATGCAATTAAAAAGTTTTTGTATAGACCGGGAGGCGGCAGCACAGACAATCACCTCATCGAGTTCACGGCTGAAATTCCAGAATTAGTTAAAACTCGATTCGCATATTAAAACGCAATCGGTCTGCCAAGTCATATCTTGGTGGAAAACACCTTAAAACCCGATTTTATAGGTTGACTCGAAGGTTTAGCATTGTGTTTTCCTGCACTCAAAGGTATGAAAACATCAAGGACTGGGAGCAGGAACACACAATAGTAAACCTACGAGCTAACCGCTAAAATCGGGTTTTCCACCAAGATATGACTTGGCAGACCGATTGCGTTTTAATATGCGAATCACGTTTTAACTAATTCTGGAATTTCAGCCGTGAACTCGATGAGGTGATTGTCTGTGCTGCCGCCTCCCGGTCTATTACAAAAATGGCTGATAGATGACGTTGCGAGTTGTACCAGGGGACAAAATTTGCATAACATGCACATGTAAGTGCACCGTATCAGAAATAAAGGCTTACGAACCTTTTCGGAGAATTATTCGACAAACTCGATGGTTCTGTCTTTAAAGAAACGCATGTTATCCTATTAAAATTATTTTATCAAAGAGGTGTAAACGCTTGTAAAGATCTTTGCATGTACAAGAGAGAGAAAGCATTGCTTACAGGAAAACTAAGAGCAAATGGTTTGTGGCGAAAGGTCCTTTGGTCCCAGAAAACAGAAATGTATTTGTTCTTTTATTTTTCTTTACTCTAAACAGTAGGAAGGCAAAAACAAAGGATATTGCAGATGGCAAAATAAAATGTCTAAGAAATATAACAGCTTAGGGTTGATCAGGGCTCGATTAACCTCTGAATCTAGGGAAAGCACTGCATCATTTTGAGGGCCCTTTTCACACGGTAAAAGTTTTCTAAATCCTACATTCATGAACACTCAGAAATGCAATAGACATTATTCTCCAGAGAGAGACTTAGCTGATTTCGGATATTTCGTAAAATAGCTTTTTTTAATAAGTTCCTTGTATATAATGTAGATAGAGTATAGTTGTTAGTATATGTTGAGTTACCGGGAAGATTTCTAACCAGCACATCAGGGTAAAATATGATTGATTAACAGCCTTTTGATCACATTCAAATTACCCGGTTTCCTGAAGTAGTATTGATTTTTTCTTGCAGTAGCCAAACATTCCCTTCCAACAAAATTAAAAACACAATGTATAAAAAGGGGATTAGGGGCATCATTTTGCAGTCATTTTGTGGGCCCTCTTAAATTTTGTAGGGGTAGCTCATGCATCACGTGCCTTTTGGATAATCAGGCCCTGGGGTTTATAGATAATCTTATAAAGCTTTGCTTTTAAAGTACGTGCAGCACCAAAAGTTAGTTGAACCTACTACAAAATTTGTAACATTGTAATTTCCAGAAACGTTTAAAAGTAGTTTATGCAGTAAACCCTTTGATTATGAGCCAGAACTGCGACTATTTTTACATTTTAATCGTACCACAATTCACACAAAAAAAAATATATATATATATATATATATTTATGGTAGATAACTCTTGAAAATGTCCTACAGCCCTTCCCAACCTTTTTTCCTTCACGCACCCCTTGAATGGGCTATTCCTTTCTGAGTACCCCCTTTTATCTGATACACGCCCCAACCCCCCTCCCCTCACTCATCGAACGCAAATATGCTTTTTTTAAATTATTAAAATACTCATTAGTAAATACTCATTAAACAGAAGGAAGTTTTCCTATAAATTAGTGACATAATCCCGCCTATTTGAAAATGAAAATAAGGACCTGCTTTTCAACACATTTCAAAATAAAGCATTAAGAATAGAAGCTCTGACGTAATTAAGGTGTTCTGCAATTATTATTAAAAACGGAACAATAAGATAAATCGAAAAATATTGTGGGAAAGTAATATTGTATAATGATCATTGGCAGTTTCCGCGAACATGGGGTAAATATATAAGAACTCATGCAATATGATTATCGTTAGGCGGAGCTAGTGACATAGAATTATTAATGAATTATTATGTCTAGTGGGCCTTTCCCCTCATTTTGAGTGCAAGAAATTGGTATTACACATGAGACAAACTTTGTAATGCAAAAAGTATCAGCAAAAAGTATCAACTTTCATGTGATTTCCGCCATTACCGATATTATTTTTACGTACCCCCTGCAGATCCTCCACGTACCCCCAGGGGTACGCGTACCCCAGGTTGGGAACCGCTGTAAGTTATAACAGTGTATGGCAGAGATTACCTTTAAAAAAATAGTACGAATAGAATAAAAAAGGGTACTTTTCTTGGCGAGATAGAGAAAACGGAGAGGAAGAAATTTGGCAACATATTTTCTGGCAATCTGTTCACTGTTTCATATGCACAAGCAATTTTTTCAATATTGATAGATTATATTTAATATAGAGAAGCCGTTTATCTATTTTTATAAAAAAAAAACCTGAAGAAAATTACACACACACACACACACACACACATATATATATATATATATATACTAATATTATAAAGGAATAAAGATTGTTTGTTTGTTTGTTTTTTTGTAGGGGGTAATCTCTGGAACTACCGAACCGATTTCAAAAGTGATGGTGGCAAATTGATGGTGACAACCCCTGCTCCAACATAGGCTATATTTTATGTCGGTGCCACTGACCCCAAGGGGGTGCAGGAGCGAAAAACGTTCTAAAATTGCGATTTTTTGTATACCGAAGGAGCTAGAAGTTTGAAATTTGGCATTGTAGTTACTTATAAGATGTAACTGCTCTCTAGGAACAAATTTTTAAAAAAATCGAAATTTAAAAGGGTGAAATAAGCGAAAAGCGTTCAAAAACATTCTAAATTACAATTTCTATGGAATCTCTGGAGCTACAGAACCGATTTTAAAAGTGGTGGAGGCAAAATGATGGTGACAACCCCTGCTCCAACACAGGCTATATTTTATGTCAGTGTCACTAACCCCAGGGGGATGCAGGAGCGAAAAACGTTCTAAAATTGCGATTTTTTGTATACCGAAGGACCTATAAATTTGAAATTTGGCATTGTAGTTACTAATAAGATGTAACTGCTCTCTAGGAACAAATTTTTTAAAAAATCGAAATTTAAAAGGTTGAAATAAGCGAAAAGCGTTCAAAAACATTCTAAATTACAATTTCTATGGAATCTCTGGAGCTACAGAACCGATTTCAAAAGTGATGGACGCAAAATGATGGTGACAACCCCTGCTCCAACACAGGCTATATTTTATGTCTGTGTCACTAACCCCAGGTGGGTGCAGGAGCGAAAAACGCTCTAAAATTGCGATTTTTTGTATACCGAAGGAGCTAGAAATTTGAAATTTGGCATTTTAGCTACTTATAAGATGTAACTGCTCTCTAAGAACAAATTTTTAAAAAATCGAAATTTAAAATGGTGAAATAAGCAAAAAGCGTTCTAAAAACATTCTAAATTACAATTTCTATGGAATCTCTGGAACTACAAAACCGATTTCAAAAGTAATGGTGGCATATTGATGGTGACAATCCCTACTCCAACATAGGCTATATTTTATGTCGGTGCCACTAACCCCAATGCGGTGCAGGAGCGAAAAAATTGTGAAAATTGCGACTTTTTTATACTGAAGGAGCTAGAAATTTGAAATTTGGCATTGTCGTTACTTATAAAATGTAAATCCTCTCTAAGAATAATTTAAAAAAAATCGAAATTTAAACGAGTGAAATGAGCGAAAAGTGTTCTAAAATCATTCTAAATTGCAATTTTTATGGAATCTTTGGAACTACAGAACCGATTTCAAAAGTGATGGTGGCAAATTGATGGTGACAATCCCTGCTCCAACAGCCTCTTTATAAAAAGCTATGCGACGCTGACGACTGGGTTTTTCGCTAATTGTTGCCACAGATTAATCTCGGAAAATGAAACCTTTGAAGTTTCTGAAAAAAATAATACCTTAAAAAGTATTTGTCAGAAAATTGTTAAACAAACTGCATTTGAAAGGTAAAAAATTGTATTTTTCTTCATATAAATTTCAAATCTAATGATTATGCCGTTTTTCAAATATTGAATTTCAAAAATTACCAAGTTTCACAATGGAGTACCATAGCGAAACCTTCATGCGTAAAAGGATAATGATAAGGGAACACAAATTATAGTAGCCTTATTATTCTGTTAAAATATAAGAGTGAATTATAAAATGTCAATATTTTTTTTGATTAAAAGTTCGTTAAGAGAAATTGACCAGCGTAGCGGGCCTAGCTTGCTAGTATATATATATATATATATATATATATATATATATATATATATATATATATATATATTCATATATTAATAAGCATAAAAGTTCATTAGGCTTGTTTACATAGCTGTTTATATCATTAGGCAACAATTCTCACTTTCTGATGCCCACGTTGCGTCAAACTTTAATTAAAATAACAAGGCCCCTGTAGTTGAAAAGTACCAAAAAAAAATCCATTGGAACGTATATGTCCCGATCCGTAATCAAAGGATTAATCATTTTTCTCAATCCAGTGTCAATATAAAATATCGTTTTTCGAATGCTATTAATTCTCTGACAAACAAACATGCTTATATAACAACATTAACATAAACATAAAATGAACTTTATTTTACTTGACGCATGATTTTTAGGATTTCGTTCATCTCACGAAACCCTATTCATCAAGCTTCTCTGTCTGCCCGTCACAGAGCCAGTTCTCAGAAACTGTATAACTTACAGACTTGAAATTTTGTGTTTTTATACAGCTGAATACCTACTGTCACGCTGAAAATCATAAAATTTTGTAAAAATCGTATTATTTTAATATAGAGAGATAAAAAACTAAAAATCTAACAGCCTTTCCCTATTAAATTTTCGTTACAGCAGTTGCCAACAATTAAAAATCCGCAATAAAATTCTTTGTACAATAATTAATTTTCTATTGCACGATTTTCTATTGGAAGATATTTTGAAAGATTTCCACATGAAAAATGAAAATGAAATAAAAAGTTTCACCAATTGAAAAAAAAGATTAATATGACGTCATATTGGTAATAAAACGGAAATTTTCAAACATTTCTCAATAATACAAGGAGTATGAGTAAGTACAGAAAGCAGGTTAATATGACATCATTAGACAATTAAAAACAAAATTAATCTGACGTCATATTGAAAGCTTAACAGACTTTTTCAAATGTTTGAGAATAATACAAAGAGAGTATCAATATGAGTAATATAGAAAGCAAATAGATATGACGTCAGCAAGTGATTATAACATCATATGAGTTTAAGGAACGTATTGAATCATGATAAAAACCCGATTATGGAAATATTGGCATATTTTAACATTTTGAAGGTCTCTATGCAACATGTTTCATTTGAAATTGATTTTTTTTAATATCGCATTTAGTTCACATGACAGATATTATTATGACAGAGTATAATAGCGGGTTTCATCCACTATTCGGCCGGTTCAGATATTCGAAAAAACGAGAAAAATAGACCAGTAAATTTTTACTTTATAAAAAACATGACCTTTTATTTATTTATTTATTTATTGGAAAATAACATTTATTAGGATTTATTAAAGAAAGGATAAAGTGTTTTGAAAGGAATATTAAACGAACGAAACCCTTTGTGCGATCTTCGATCACACTTACCCACTTGGTCATTCTTGTTTATGTTTTGATATTTTCATTTTTGTATGTTTTACACTGAAATAAAATAATATTTTAAATACAGATAAATAAAACATGTCACTTTAATACAAAGTTTTTTTTTTATTATACTAAGGGGATTTGCCCCCTACGACAAACCCCCGTTCTGACACCGAAAACTCTAAAAACACGCTAATTTGATCAACTCTAAAACGATTACTGAAGATTGAATTATAATTAAACGACCAGTAGCGATCTGCTGTAATCGGGTTTTCATTCATTCTCCTTTGACTAAGGTTATTTTAAGGCAGAATCAACTTCTGTCGAAACAGCTAACTACTATTTCTGTCTGATTAAATAAGATCAATTAAACATTTGAAAATCAACTTGTGTAAAATGTTACCATCAATTATTGTTCATAGACCGTACCGTAACCGAATTCTTTTGTGTATCCCTGAAAATAAACGATAAATGCTCGGACACGCCATATTCTATAGTAGGCATCTTGTTTTGTACCTAAGTGATGTATATCAATTTCAATATGTTTGAAATAGTATAATATCATTAAAATACACTGCAAACAATTTTCCTCTCCAGACCATAATGTAACGGAATTCTTTTGAGTGCCCTTGTAAACGAAGTATGAATGATACACTTTTCATTTTCAACACCGAACATTCCATCGTAAACCTCAATAACATATTTCAATTGCATGGCAATCAGAGTATATTTACGCAAGTTAGAGCACGGACAGACGGCAGATAGACGGACAAACCGAATTCATAAACACTTTTCAACTAGTATGTTGAAAAGTGTTAAAAAACGAAAATTTTAACATTTCTGCGTTATCTTATCATTTTATGGCAATTGCATGGCAGTCCTGATATATTTACGAGAGTTAAAGCATAGGCAAATCGAAGCACAGACAGACAGAGGGTCAGACAAAGCGAATTCATAAACACTTTTCAGCTATTTTGTAAAGTACGAAAAGGGACAAAGACATGTAATTTTTATATTTCTTAAGAATCATATGTACAGTCATGGGGGAGAAAAAAGTGATTACTAGCTCTGTAGCAAATAATCGTATAAAAATGTATCTGGTACAAATTTGTTAGCAATAACGCCTTCTAATTAATGTTATACTTAAATTTTACTCAAAGGGTCGTTAACATACATAAATTGTAAGAAACTGTAACATTTTCAAAACTAACACCTAATTTTGGCATCATATTTGGATACTTCGGTAAATTTAACTTTCGGATAACCAAGTAATTTGGGAATTATGAAGGTTTAATGCTTGGAAATCTTGATGTTAAATTCATTTTTAATCATTGCAAAAGAGATCGCAATGCGGGTATTTTTTAAGCATAACTCAAACACACTTGACGCATTGAGCTGTAATTTTGGATTCGCATATTTAAAGCTTCTGGAAATCGATTTTTGTTACAAAAATTCATAGGTTGCAATAATTTTTTTTCAAAAATTAATTAAAATAAATTACGTTTAATTTTTATTAAACGTAATTTCAAAATCTATATTTTTTGGAAATAGAAAAAAAAATCAAATTTATATCTTCGAAATATATTTAAATTTTCTAAATAAAGCTATGTTTCTTATATTGTGTAATACCTTTAAACAAACTTTAAAACAAAAAATTAATCAGCGCGACAGTAAATATAGGTCCTACAGTAGATTAAAACAATTACAACACTTTTAGAAAGAAACCAAATTGCCCCCTATAGAAAAGGCGGAAATAATACTCATCTACCCATGTCCTCTGCAGCCTGAAAACGACGGTGACATTACGAAATTTTACAACACTACCTTACTTAATTCTGTTGGAATGAAGAGTTGGTGAAAATTTCGTCATTTTTTTTAATACAGATCTAGCTGACAATTACAGTTTCATGCATAAGAATGTACTTTTCTTCTATAAACTATTCATTTCAGATACACTGGAAAAAGTGTTGATTTTACAGTATAATACTAGCATCCCAGCTGCCAGTGTTATACCGTAAAATTAACAGTAATAAACAGTAAAACTAGTCGGTGGGGGCCACCGTAATACTTACCCATCATGGATATACATAATTATAAAATATGAAAATGAAACATGTGTAAACTATTTACAAAATGCATTGCAATTTGAATAAAATCGTGGCTTGATACCGTCATAAACTTTAAATGCTCTATTACTGAATTGCGTAAGAGAAACATCCTTATAACTCCAAAATTGAAAATCATAATAACTAACGGTTTACTGCATTGGATTAAGCGTCTTATTTCCAATTAAAATATATCTTTGAATTGAAACTTGAATGAAATACAGGGTCATGAAAAATCGAAGAGTGTGGTAAATAGGATTACAAATATCTCGGCAACTATTTATCCGATCGAATTCATTCTTTATGCAAAATTTATGTTTGTTTGTTTTTTTCTGTCTTTTATATTTACTCCTTAAAATAAACAATTTTGAAAATTTTTATATACCATTTATCAGAACGAATATTTCGAGAGTCCGAAAAAAATAGTTCCGGATAATCGAGGTTACTGAAATTCAATAAACTTCTTCCCATTATTACATACTAAGTACACACTAAATTTCAAGTCTCTATCTCAATTTGTTTGGGAGCGTTTACAGACACACACAGGCAGACAGATGGACAGCAATTTTTTTTTTCTAAAAATGTTTTTCGGAACCTCTAGTGTCTGAAACGTGTAAATCCGTCAAAAATTTTTTTTTTCGATTTTCAAAACGATTACAAAACATACCCTATACTACGTGTGATGGGTAAGTAATAAGCAGTAATACGCTACCGCGCATGCGCCGTAGCGTATTACTGCTTATTTTACTGTTTATTACTGTTAATTTTACGTTATAATACCGGCAGCTGGGGTGCCAGTTTTATACTGTAAAATCAACTTTTTTTTTTTTTTTGAGTGTATTGATGAATTACACGCGTGCTTAAAATAGGCTTTAATAATTGCTATTTTATTAATAAAATTACTTATGACGAAATAAATACCCATAAGATTAAAATATTCTTATCTGTATTTTTTCCGAAAAAATTAAAGCTTTTATTAAGTAACGTTACCTGCTTTTACGCATGTTTTTAACCGCAATATTTGCATAGTAAGCGGATGAGATCGCTTATCTATCAGCTGAATATATAATTTACCGATAAAATTTCTGTTCATGTTTAAAATACTATGTGCTTAAAAATTAGGAGAAGGAAAGGGTATTGAGAAATTTCTTGGAATGTTTGACCGAATCGTTTGCTTTTTATCCGATTCAATCATGAGGGTAATTTTAAATAGGGTTCTTAATACTGAATGCAGAAGACGTGCTTCAAAGTAGCAAGGAAAAGGCCACAGTGGTGAGATTCATCCGCTAAAGTAGTCTAATTCTAAAAATTTAAGGTACTTCTGTTAGCAGATTTACTGATTCGTTAATCTAAATGAATTAATTTAAATAAATATATTAACCCTAAAAGCTATTCAAGTCATGATAAGAAAAGTAGTGTATGTTTATTTATGTAGTTTTACATATGTGTTTAAGTAATTTCAACTTGTAGACGTAATTTTTACTTTTTTAACTTAGCGTATTTCTACAAGTGAATGATTTTGAAATAATGAATGCGGTCAAAGTTATAATTGAAGAGTTTATTGGAAGAAGTTATGTAAAAAAAATTACCTTTCGAGGAAACTGGAGTGAAAGCTTTTTTGTTGTAAATTTTATTGATTCATTTTCTTCTTGGTAGCATATGCTTAAAATGTTATTAGGTGGTGTTAAAGTCTCTTAGAAAAAAATTTTAACATTTAATCTCTAAATATAATAAATTGATAATATTATTTAAACTAATAAATAAAAAATTATTAAATATTTAAAAAAATAATAATGTCTGATATCTCCAAGACTAATTAAAATTTTGTTATTTTCTCTCTACGATATAATAGATTACTCATAACACTCTCATCTATGCAATAGAACAATTTATGATAAAATGTGACGCTACATCTTCCACCAAGCTCTTCAATTGTTATAAGAGAAAATTTTATACGAGCTATACTATTATTAATATTTCATCTTTAAATATTAAAATTGTAAAAATTACTTAAATTATTAAAGAAAAAGTTATCAAATATTTAAAAATAAGCGACATTTTTATACGAGCTTTCTCTGCTGAATCAACATTTAAAATGATCTTTAATTCAGTTAATAATGACTCTCGGTCCTTCCTTTTAAGATATTTATAATCATTGGACAAATAATATAGGACAGAGAAGAAAAATATTTTGATTTTAACTCGCATAAAATCTACATTTCAGGGCTGCCACTGGCGACTATTTTAATATTTCATTCGTACCACTATTTTTAAAAATTGAATTTTGTGGTATACTTATCTGTACAAGTTGATGCATGTCGTTTTCGTATTTCATTTTCATTGTCATTTGTTATCTAAATTCCACTTTTTTATTCAAATGTTTAATTAAATTATATTTATTTTAATTTATCTGATATCATTTGAGGGGGTAGGGACAAGAAAGTGCCAAGCCACATTTTTGGTGAAATAAATCTGACACTGTAATATGTTGCTTAATATTGTAAATTATAATATCCAAAATATAATTTGTTTCTAATGTCACTTTGTGGCAGCATCTGTGACAGGTTTCGTTTTTGCCCCAGATGTTTATGCCCCCAATAAAGATAGCTAATTTACAAAAGAACGAAATAGCAATATCATTAAAGTAATGCCCCATTGTTATTCAGAATATCTCAAATGTTACTAAGACGTTGGTGAAAAAATTTTAGGTTATATATCTTGATTTGAGTATTTGATCAAATTTTCAAATTGTAATATCTCAGAAGTTCAAAAATGTGACTTGGCACTCTCTTGCCCCGACCCCCTCATTTATCATTTTTTTTTCTCTATATAACTGTTATGTAATGTATTACTGTATTACTACATGCCATCTCAATTGGAGTTTTCTACATTTTGTTGTTTGAATTTGATAGTTATATTTTAACTTTAAGTTATTCTATATAAACTAAATATTTTATATCTGTAAATTAGAGATTTGATCAGATTTTGTTGATAGAACTCGTTTGACGTATTTTGATTTCAAAGGTATTATATATATATACAAGGGGTAGTCAAAAAATTCACGGAATTTCGTTGTAACTCTTTAATACCACATTATAATTAATTTATTTTTTTACTACCGTAATTCATAACAGGCAGTGTGACGGCAGTGTAGCTGAAGGTAGGAGTGTGTGGTGATCAGTTGGCGCGATGTCGAAGTTCGAACAGAAGGTGAACATCAATTTTATGTGAAGATTTGGGAAATCTGCTTCAGAGACTTTGTTAGCCTTACAAACAGTTTAAGGTGACAATTATTTAAAGAAAACAGCCGTTTACGAGTGGTTACCGTTAGATAGCCGTTTTGATACCGTAGAAGACATCAAAACCAACGTGACGGCAGAACTTGGGAAAATACCAAAACAGGACTTTCGTCGTTGTTTCCAGCAATGACAGGAGCGGTGGAGTAAGTGTATGTGTTCTGACGGAGCCTACTTTGAAGGCGATTAAGTAATTGTGTACCTATATTGTGGTAATAAAGTGTTACAACGAAATTCCAGGAACTTTTTGACTGCCTCTCGTATTATATATATATATATATATATATATATATATATATAATGCAACTATTGCTATCACAATAACTACCGAAATACTGAACCAATTCGAACCTAATTAGTACATTGTATTGATTATGCGAATTTTTTGAATGAGTTCGTTAACTAAGTATAAAGCTCTACTATTTTGTGTTTACAGGGCACACAAAAGCAAAAAAAACATGCAAAATTTGTTATCACAAAAATTACCAAAATACTCAACCAATTCGAACCTAATTAGTACAATGTATTGATCATGCCAATATCTTGAATGAGTTTTTTAAGTAAGTACAAAGCTCTAATAGTTTGTTTACAAGGACACACAAAATCAGAAAATATGCAAAATTTGGCATCACGATAACGTCCGAAATACTTAACCAATTCGAATGTAAATGGGTCGGTATATTACTCTTGTAAGAATCTTAAATTAGTTCGATAATCAAGAATGTAGTGCCTCTAGTTCAGTTACAGGAACACACAAATGCAACAGATACAAAATTTGTCATCACGATAACGTCCGAAATAATGTACCAATTCAAACATAATTGGTACAGTGTACGTACTCTTGTACGTATCGTGGAATTTTTATTTATTCAAGTATGTTGTTCCTGTAGTTCGTTTACAGGAACACACAAAGTTTTCGATGGTATTCAGAGAATGGTTTCAGTTATATTACAACCTGCGGGCGATTTTTAAACCATGTCATTTTATCAATTTTTTATATAATTTAATCACATCCATTCAATTACATTTGGTAAGCCTAATTTAAAATTTCCATGCAAACAATTTTCTCGCCAAAATAAAAAACTTACAAAGAGTGGGACCAATTTGTTTTGATTTTGAAAAAATCTGATATATGTGCCTTAAAACAAAAAATATATAAATAAATCAAGTTACGCTTCTGACTGAACCGCAAAGACTTGTTTTATATACATTTAAAATTGTGATGTTGCAGTTTATTTGAATGCATAGAATTTTCAAAATTCGGATCATTTAATTTCTAAATTTTCTAGAATTTACACATTAGTTTCCCGACAAAATAGCCAAAAACTTCGCCTACACTGCAAAAACAAAATTGTTGATTTTACAGTATAATACTGACATCCTAGCTGCCAAGCGTCTTACTGCTTATTTTACTGTTTATTACTGTTATTTATGCAGTAAAATCAACAATTTTTTTTCAGTCTAGTATTTTGTAGATTTTTGCAGCATCACTTTTCTGTCTGTTTACTTTCAAGTTGCTGATATTAGAAGCAGCAATTACTAATAAATGTTTTATTTCATTAGAGTACACTTAATCAGTAAAACTTTATACTATTGTTTTTTAAAAACAGATGGAAGATACATCACTGTTAAAGTGTTGTTTTCTCGTCCTATTTCTGGTGTTTGTAACCCATTCGCAGTCAGAGCCAGTCGTCCAGACTTCATCCGGTGTCATTGAAGGATCCGTAGTCAGTGTCAATAGTCAAAGAGTTTATCAGTATCTTGGAATACCTTATGCTCAACCACCTTTGGGAAAACTTCGATTCAAAAAACCTCAACCAATTAAACCATGGTCACAAACCTTTAAAGCTAACAGAATGCCTCCAGCTTGTATTCAGTATTCAGTACGCCCTTTTCCTTGGTGCGACTTCGAAGATGGTAAAAGTGAAGATTGTTTATATTTAAACATATGGATTCCCTATATAAAAAATAAGAAATGTAACAAGGAGAAAATACCAGTTATGTTTTGGTTATATGGTGGAGGATATGCATATGGATCCATTCGAAAACCAATTTACAACGGTAAAGCTTTGGCTGCCGAAGGTGGTGTAATTGTTGTTACAGTAAATTACAGATTAGGTGCATTTGGGTTCTTCACGACAAATACAGACGATGCACCTCTTAATATTGGTAAGTATATACACTTAACTCTTACCTTGTTTTTCTATGCGACATAGATTGGAGAAGAAAATTAGACATTTGTGTAATTTTCATTTTGTTGTTTAATCAATTAATGTATGAATAAAAGATACTTTGTTCAAAGCATTGTATATAATCTACACTATAATTATTACAATTATTATAATTTATAATAATTATAATTTAAAATTATTATAATTCTTGTACTTTATAATTCTTATAATTTATAATTATTATAAATTATAATAATTTATCACGACAAATACAGATGATGCACCTCTTAATGTTGGTAAGTATATACACTTCATTCCAACCTTGTTTTTCTATGTGAGGTAGATTGGAGATGAAAATTAGACATTTGTGTAATTTTTATTTTGATGTTTAATCAATTAAGGTATGAATAAAAGATACTTTGTTCAAAACATTGTATATAATCCACACTATAATTATTATAATTATTATAATTTTAAATTATTATAATTCTTGTAAGTTATAATTCTTATAATTTATATTTCATATAATTTATAATTATTATAATTTTTATAATTTTTATAATTTATAATTATTATAATTATTATAATTTTAAATTATTATAATTCTTGTAAGTTATAATTCTTATAATTTATATTTCATATAATTTATAATTATTATAATTTTTATAATTTTTATAATTTATAATTATTATAATTTATAATTATTATAATTTAAAATTATTATAATTCTTGTAAGTTATAATTCTTATAATTTATATTTCATATAATTTATAGTTATTATAATTTATAATTATTATAATTTATAATTATTAAAATTTATAATTATTATAATTTATAATTATTATAATTTTTATAACTTATAATTATTATAATTTTTATAATTTATAATTGTTATAATTGTTATAATTTATAAGAATTATAATTATTATAATTTTTATAATTTTCAATTTTTATAATTTTTATAATTTATAAATATTATAATTTTTATAATTTTTATAATTTATTATTCTTATAAATTATAATAATTTATCACGACAAATACAGATGATGCACCTCTTAATGTTGGTAAATATATACACTTCATTCCAACCTTGTTTTTCTATGTGAGGTAGATTGGAGATGAAAATTAGACATTTGTGTAATTTTTATTTTGATGTTTAATCAATTAAGGTATGAATAAAAGATACTTTGTTCAAAACATTGTATATAATCCACACTATAATTATTATAATTATTATAATTTAAAATTATTATAATTCTTGTAAGTTATAATTCTTATAATTTATATTTCATATAATTTATAATTATTATAATTTATAATTATTATAATTTATAATTATTATAATTTAAAATTATTATAATTCTTGTAAGTTATAACTCTTATAATTTATATTTCATATAATTTATAGTTATTATAATTTATAATTATTATAATTTATAATTATTAAAATTTATAATTATTATAATTTATAATTATTATAATTTTTATAACTTATAATTATTATAATTTTTATAATTTATAATTTTTATAATTGTTATAATTTATAAATATTATAATTATTATAATATTTATAATTTATAATTATTATAATTTTTATAATTTATAAATATTATAATTTTTATAATTTTTATAATTTATAATTATTATAAATTATAATAATTTATCACGACAAATACAGATGATGCACCTCTTAATGTTGGTAAATATATACACTTCATTCCTACCTTGTTTTTCTATGTGAGATAGATTGGAGATGAAAATTAGACATTTGTGTAATTTTTTATTTTAATGTTTAATCAATTAAGGTATGAATAAAAGTTACTTTGTTCAAAGCATTGTGCATATTCCACAATATAAATATTATAATTTATAATTATTATAATTTAAAATTATTATAATTTAAAATTATTATAATTCTTGTAATTTATAATTCTTATAATTTATAACTCTTATAATTTATATTTCATATAATTTATAATTATTATAATTATTATAATTTATATAAATTATAATAATTTATCACGACAAATACAGATGATGCACCTCTTAATGTTGGTAAGTACATACACTTTTTTCCTACCTTGTTTTTAACACTATCCAACAAAGTTGAAAAGTGTTTATGAATTCGGCCTGTCTGTCCGTGCTCTAACTCGTGTAAATATACTCGGATTGTCATTTAATTGATATATGTTATTGAAGTTTGGCATGTTCGGTATTGAAAATAAAGTGTGTAGCTTTTGTAATTCATTTACAAGACTACTTAAAACAATTCTTTTACATTACGGCCTATGGGGAAAAATCGTTTGTGGTATATTTAAGCGATGTTACTCTATTTAAAACAGATTCAATTTCATATATATCACTGATGTGCACTACAAGATGCTTGCTATAGATTATGGAGTACATAGCATTCATCGTCCATTTACAGGGACACACAAAAGAATTCGGCTACCATACTGACTATAAACAATAATTGATGGAAGTACGTTTTCCGTTGTCGCAAAGGTTTTTAAATTTAAATAATTGTTTGCATATTTCTAGGTGTGTATAAATTTTATACATCATATACAGGGCTGCACCAAATATCTCGAGTACATCGCCGTTCATTGACGGAAATTGACGAATGGGAATTTTCAACTGTGTTATGCGTTTAACTAACTGAGCTCAATTTTAACATACTATGTAGTATATATACAAATCTATTGATCATATACAGGTTTGCACACAAAAATGTGAATATTTTTCCGATTATTACTGAAATCTGGTTTTCAAATATGTTAAACGTTTTCCAACTTGGTTACTTAGATAATTGCTTAAGTCGCGAATGCACCACCAGCTAGCTGGCAGACCATGATTTCATAATGCGGTGAAGTAGAAATACTACACTATTGGTTTTCAGTTTTTATTAAGTACCTGCTCCAAATTACCTGCTAGCTCTCGGGTTATCAGCTACTGTTAAAGAATATTGTACTCTATTCTGTCAGACACTCACAAAAGCTATAGAAATTTAACACTAAGAAAGCAAAACTCGAGCAAAAATTTCAGTGAAATATCTATGTCATGTGTTATCAGATAAAAGTAATAAGCCGAACCCTATGAAAATAAAAGCAATTGAAGAATTTTCTACACCTAAGTGTAGAAGACTTACAGAGATTCTTGGGTGTGGTAACATGCTTAGCAAAGTTCACTCAGCATTTGTAAAGTTTAACTCATTCATTGAGACAGATTCTAAACAGAGATTCTGTTTGAATATGGGATGGAAACACACAAAAAGACTTTGAGCTGATAAATAAAATAATTATGCAAGCTCCATGCTTGAGATATTTTGATGAAAAGAAGTCTGTATCTTTATCAATTGATGCCAGTAAAAATGGAATTCGAGACAAACTCCTGCTAGAAGAATTGGGATCTATATCGTTGACACAAACACAACAGCAATATGCAAATATTGAAAAAGAGCTACTAGCTGTGGTATATAGTTTAGAATATTTTAATTACATATGTGCAAACAGATATTATAAGTACAAACGGATCATCATCCATTACTTGGCCTAAGTAAGAAACCACATAGTACTACATGGTGTCTTTAAATTGACTGATTTTAAAATTCAATAGCTTGCAAACGTTGGCAGATATTTAAAATATTCTTGCAAAAGAGTTATGCAAGATGTCAGACTGTCATTCCTGATTTTAGTTCGAAATACCAACAAGCAACAGGTGTCCAATGGAGTCAGAAACAGAAATGGCCAAGCATTGATGCATAGGAAGGAGGTTAAATATATAGAGTGGGTCCGACTGAGTTCAAAATCGGGTAATATTCCACTAGGAGCAGAAGGCGGGTATGACGTGAAAGTCACGTGATGCCGGAGGGGTCTATTTGACTGATTTAGCGAAAGAAGGAGGATTGAGAGAAGAAACTTCAGGACTAAGTTATTTGAACTCGGATTACCATATCTGGCTAGTTAGCGACTTTTGATGTAGAATGAAAATAAAATTACATGTATAGGTGTTATACAAGAATACAAATTCGAAATTCTTTACCATCGTGATAAGCCAAAAAATTTTTGGAAAATAGGAAGTAGTGAATTTTTATTGGAATGTAGTATTGGAAGTAGTGAATTTTTTATGAATTCATTGTTCATAAAAAAAATTTATTAGGGTATTTTAGGTAAGGACAGTTTTTACACAGTGAGAGCAAAGTGAGCCTTGTGGATTAAATATACAAGCTAATCCATGAGCAATAAATAAAAATTTTCACTGAAATATGCTTTTTTATTCAAGATACTTTTCGCATAATGTTATATCACACACACACATATATATATATATATATATATATATATATATATATATATATATATATATATATATATATATATATAGTGTCAAATGAAAGTTTGAAAACTTTTTCACACTCCGAAACTTTAAAAGTATTTGAATATTATGTATTATTAAATATTAAGTTGCGATGGAGATATTTGTATAATGTTTCGGTGTTATATGAAATATTCAAGATATTTTGGTCAGTAAGATCTCTGGGCTAAATCATATTCTAAAAAAATCCCTGACGGCTCGACCTACAGGCACAGGTAGATTTCGAAGACGCAGACTGTGGGGCACCTGTCTGTTGGGAATTGCGGAAGAAATGACCTTTTTCCCATGATGCGGCATTTGGAAACGCCCACTTCAAATCCTAACTTGTTTGCAGGCGGAGCCGGCAGGGATTTTTTTGTTTTATTGTTTTTTTCTATAAGGGTTGGTCCTATAAAAAAACTTGTCAATATAAAAGTTTTAGATAATATTAAGAGGATTTATAATAAATTTAAGTGGATTTGATATCTTCTGAATTGATAAAGTTATAATGTTTTTTCTTCTAAACCCCCCACGCCTTCCCCCTCCCCCTTGAGGCCATTTCTAATTATATCAAAAATCTGTCATACATAAATTTTCGGCCTTTTTTCTAGAAGTAATAATAACTTTAAACGGATTCGATACGTATCATAATTAAGATGATATGGGTTTTTTTCTGTTTTCACCAAAAGCCCCCCCCCCGCCCCCTTGGTTCGATTTTGCCCATTAACGAACTTGACCGAGATTTCATGCCCCTTGATTTTATGTATCAGTTTGAAAGAAATTTGTGCAGAATTATGGAAGTTATCGTGTCCATAAAAAAGTGACATAGATAGATAGATAGATAAAGTTTTAAACTGGGGGTGGTTTTGGGTTCTGGGAGTCATGATCGGCATAGATCTGCAAAAAGATCTATGCCGATGCTCCCCCCCCCCCCCGGGGCACCCCCTGAATTCAAGACTGCCTTCTGCTAAAGTTTTCCTTTCTGGTGAATTTGTTTTCTTTGCAAATTACACATTTTAAAACCTAATAATTAATTAAGAGTATGTTTTTAGGAAATGGAATTTTGCGAAAGGACCTATTTTATCAAGAGGAATTTTGTGAAGGGACTTGTTTTATTAAATGGAATTTTGTTAATTAAATGTTGTAAAATGTTAATTGAAACTATTAATTAAAAATATTAGTGAAGGGTGTTTGAAATTTTACGAGATTTTTCTTTTCAGAGAATTGGAGTAGGAGGTGGATTTTTTTTTAATGGATGGGGTATTTTTCTGATATGTTAGAGAAGGGATATTTTTCAGTTATGTTAGAGAAGGGATATTTTTCAGTTATGTTAGAGAAGGGATATTTTTCAGTTATGTTAGAGAAGGGTTTATTTATTTATTTTTAGGTATGTTGGAGATTTTTTTTTTTTTTTTTAAGATTAAACGGATTTTGCATAAAAAAGAATTTGACTGAACTTAAGTAATACCATTTACTAAATTATTTTTTAGAGATTTTTTTTTTTTGTTGTTAATTGGGGACCCACCATGACCAACCCTCTATGAAAACAGTTCATAACGCCACAATTTTGCTATTTTTTAATGACTGGTATGGCTATTTTATCAGCCTGCAGGGACGTCTTTCTAAGGGAAAGTGATCTGAATTTTAAAATTTTATTTATTATATTAATTTATTTATTTATTCGTCTGACATGTCCGAATCCCAGGCAATTGAACCGCTTTCAGAAGCAGTATCAGTTTCTGATTCGGATCCAACATCAAAGTTCATTGTTTCAACTGTAGTCTCCACAAGTCCATCAGTTTCCCAATATTCTGTTTCAATCTTTTCTACGTGGCTACAATGTTTTTCCCAGGTTTCTCCAGAGACACTTTTAATTGCATCTGAATTTAGTTCCTTCAGTGTTTTTAAACTCAGATCAGCCTCAACATTTCTTTCCCGAACGTAGCGCTTTACAGCTGCCCAAGCTAATTCAATCGGATTTAAATCGCAATGATAAGGTGGTAATCTGAGAACAGAATGGCCATGTGCTTTTAAAAGTTCATTATTATGATATTTTTTTCTTGGTAGGGAATTCCTTTTTATTAACACAAAAAGTTCAGGTTTTCTCATGGTGCTATCATAAGATATATTTTGTGCATCCAAATATTCACACATTTTAGTTTTTGTGGAATATTTTGTAGGTACTGGATCTAAAATCTTTGTATGGTACGACGCATTATCCATTACCACGACAGAATTACAAGGAATGTTAGGCAGCAATTTTTCTCGAACCCACTTGTCGAAATTTTCATAATTCATCTGGCCGTGGTAATCGCCTGTTGCACAGCCTGCTTTAAATACCAAATCTGCATTTGGCACAAATCCATCTTAGATCCAGCATGCACAACGATCAATCGATTTCCAGCACTGTCTTTTACAAAAACACCAACTTTTTCATCTTGCCAGCACTTGGAAAAACAAAGATTATTATCTATTCAAGTTTCGTCGACATAAATGATGTTTCTTTGACTTTCACGATATTTTTTTATGTCTCTCAAGTACCGGCATCTCCAAGAAATTATGTCGGGTCGTTCGATCAGCAATTTCCCTTTATTTCCAACAAAATTCAATTTGATGCAAGATTTTTCTTAGAGTTTCTCTTTTCCAGGAAAAATTTATCTTACTTTGCAAAACTGGCAACAATAATGAAGTAGTTGGAACTTTTTTATTTGCGTAAAATTCATTTACTGTATTCCGAACGACACATAAATCAAAAGTATCCAAAACTGCATTCCGTTTTGCAGGGTGACTGCGATTTTTTCCTGGAGTTGAAAGCCTTCCATCAGGAGCAGATTTCGACTCACGTTTAATTCTTTGGATAGTTGGAAGAGGAACGCCAGTAGCAGCATACGTACGCTCCTGTGCTTTCTGAATCGGAATGGAAAGAGACGTATATTTTGCTTCATTTTCAAAAAAATTAAGCACATTATTAACACTGTTACGTTCATCAGAACGCAAAGTTTTCCCTTTACGAGACATTTTGTGTTGTTCTGAAAAGAATAGTTCAAATAGAGAATAATGATAATAATAATCAAAAGCGCTGAGAATATAACAACCTTCTAGGACAAAAGAAATTATATGAGTGAGAGGAGATGACAGACGAGAAAGAGAGAGGGGAATGTATATCGCCAAAGGAATGTATGTATACCGCATAATATATTAGCTAAATGTATAGACCAACTTTTATGAAAGTCTCAAAAACATAGCTTGAAAATTCTTATAGTAATCGTCGATAGAATAAGCTCGAAATTCACTGTTCCCAAAAGGAAGCAAAAAGATGAGGGATTGTATCAAATATAGAATGAGAGACACTTCATTCTCATTATGTCAACTTTCATAAGCTAGTATATTTGGATACAACCCCTCATCTTTTTGCTTCCTTTTGGGAACAGCGAAATTCGAGCTTATTCTATCGACGATTACTATCAGAATTTTCAAGCTATATTTTTGAGACTTTCATAAAAGTTGGTCTATACATTTAGCTAATATATTATGCACAGTATATTTTGATTGAATTCGCGCATGCGCAGTGAAACAATATTTAGTGAACCTACTCATTTTTCATACAATTTTTAATATTTTTTAATTCTGATTGCAGGGTATTATGTACAATTTTGTTTGTCATATTTTCTGAAAATAACTTGTTTTTATATTAAAAACTCTGCAAATTTTAAGCAAAAACTTGGTAAAATTTGGGACTGTTTTTATAAAAACCTGAATTTCTCTTCGAGTATACATGCTATCTTCATAAAAATGAACTCAAATTATTACAATAAGCCACTTAATCAAAATCTACAGTTTGAATGCTTTTGCGATATTAGTTTCTAGAGGGTTATCCAAAAGATATTCGTTTTTCTTCAATTTGTTGACGGCCCCTTATGGGGTTCCGGAAAAAAATCTTCGTGGAAATATATGAAGTTTATCATGTTGTTTACACTCCTGAAGTTTCAGGATAATTCCTCATGTATCTTTCCAGATATTTAACAAAACGTCTAAAATCGCAAGTGACCTATCATCATTGGAAATATAGTGTGTATATATATATATACAGTGAAACTTCCATTTAACGAAGTCTCATCGTTACACTTAAAAACTTCGTTATGAAGAAAATTCGTTAAATAGAAATCAACTTAAATTCGTGAAATTTTTCCTTCAGATATAACAAACAGGTATTGGATTCCGAAGCATTTGATTCAGTTTCAATTATGAAACCGTCTTTTACAAAACAGTTGTGTACGGTCGAGGAAATCACGTCACATTCCCAAGCTTTGGCTCAAGCGTTCATCAGTTCTGATACACAGGTTCTCAAATTAATGTTTTCACTATATTATATTTTTTCTGTCTTTTTCAATAATGTACTTCAAGAATTTTTATTATTCCTTAGACTAATGTCTAAAGTTTTGAAGTTGTATTAGCAGGAACAAAAATAACTTTGATGTTCGATTTGCATTTTGAAGCACATTCTTGTGGATGCACAAAGCAATTGTCTATGAGCAATGGAAAGTCAGAATGGTAACTGTCTGACTCTAATTGATATTTTCTGCTTCAATGCATCTGATGCCACTACGTCACTGCATTTTCTATATCATTGAATGTAAAAAAGGGATTTTGACTTCCCCCAACTGTTAGCGCTGGAATCTCGGTTTGAGAGAGTAAAGATAACACGTGTTTTTCTAAGTGTAAAAAAAAAAATTGTTTTATTTAGCACCAAGCACAATGGAAATTATTCAAATATTTCATTTTCGTAGAATTCGCTGAAATAAATTCGCATATCCATCGCAACAGCAACTTCTTAGTTTGAATTACACGTACAAAAGTGGAATAAACTTCGTTATATAGAATATATTTTTCGTAATATGGAGATTAATTTACATACTAATGGTGTTCAAAGTCTAAGTTCTGCAGAAAATTTCGTTAAGTAGAAAACTTCGTTAAATAGGGACTTCGTTAAAGGGAAGTTCTACTGTATATGGATATATAAATATATATATATATAAATCAACATTTGAACGGAGGGTGGTTTTGGGGTCTGGGGGTCATGATCGATGAAAATATATCGAAATTTTCCGGAATTGCTTTCCTCCGAACGGCTGCAATAGGTAGCTTTATACTTTTTTGTATTGAAAGCTACCTAAAAGTAAATGATTTCTAGAAACATTCACGCTTTCATCAACAAAAAAGAGTGTTTTGTTATTAATATGTTTATGGAATTACATGCAACTTTTTTAATGTGATTATTTTTTATTTTTTATTTTTCAGCTTTATATGACATGCTAGAAGCGTTGAAATGGGTGAACAAGAATATTGATGGATTTGGAGGGGATCCCGATCAGGTGACTCTATTTGGTGAAAGTGCAGGATCAATTGCCGTTGGACTTTTTTGTCTGTCCCCTTTGACGAAGGGCCTGTTTCATAGAGCAATCATGGAGAGTGGATCTCCAGCAAGTGTCCTATTTACGGTCAATACGACCAGTGTGACGATAAGTCAGAAATTGGCCAGCGCTCTTGGTTGTTCAGATCCACCGATAAATATTTTAACTTTTCCTGATAAAGTGGCTGATTGTATGAGAAGTAAGATATTTATAAAATGTTATATATTTCTTTATTCCTGTATTTCACAACTTTCGAATAAGCACGTATTATAAACAGTTACGTAATTTAACTGAGAATAATTAAAACATAACATTTTCAATTGAGAAAAGTACACGTACGTGTCGCTTATCAACTAAATGGTTTCAAATGAGTCCAGCGAAAAAAATTTAAGGAAGGGCAAGATTTTGAAACAGATAGCTTGTGGTTCGCAATCATAAATTAATTCGTGGTCAATAGCTTCATATCTTATATTATTACCTATATATATATATGTGTGTGTGTGTGTGTATATATATATATAGGGTGATCCCTGATTCATGGTACAAACTTAAAAGGTTGGTACAGGACACTGTAACAATCATTTACTTTATAGGAAACCAATTTATTTAGTCAAAAATACAGGGCATCTCACTCCATTCCGAAGTCGTGTCTTCGTTCATAACTTTAATAGTAGTGGAGATACTTTAATGAAATCCTTACAGTACCCTTACAATTCATACAAACATTAATTTGTTGCGAATTTCTTTTTAATTTCTTCACTACTGTTAAAGTTATGAACGAAAACGAGACTTAAGATTGGAGTGAGATGCCCTGTACTTTTGACTAAATAAGTGGATTTCTAACCTTGGTTTCCTATACAATAAATCAATTACAGTGTTTGAATTCTCGTTGCACATCTCGTCTGTATTTCAATAATTTTTTTTTTCATTGGATAGCAGAGGTCCATCTGTATGAAGGCCATTTTTAACTTTTTCTATTTTGGTTGCAGGTTTTATATATATACTAGTATATAACCCCGTCAAAAATGACGGATTGTTGATCTGTGTTTCATTTTCATAAGATTTCATACAAACAAACAGCATGAAGATTTATTATTGAAAGGTTTGTATTGTAGAAAAATACATTTTAAAAATGACAAATGATTTCTACAAATAAAAATAATGAGGATATATATATATATATATATATATATATTTTTTTTTTTTTTTACTCAGTATTAAAATTTCTGAAATAGTTCAACGATTGGACAAAACATTCAAATTAAATATTAACAAATGATCCATGTTCGAAAGTTTTTGTAAAAAAGTGTTATCAATGAGTTTTTAAACAGCTTGTCTCACCACATAACTCATTGTTTGATTACATAAGCAAAATTAAATGGAAATTACGCTGTACTATGCATTTCTTATATTTTAATTACGTTTGATAAGAAAGAATCATTTTACAGTATATTACCCATTATCCGGAAATCCAAAATCTGGAAAGACCCGAAGTCCGGAAAGAAAAATTCGAAAATTTTCTAAATTTGTAAATTTTTACTGCAATTTTACATTTTCTGAAAATTTTCGAAAATTTTACCGATTTCTAACTTTTTTTTCAGTCTATTGTGTTTCAATGTTTAATCACTAAAATATTGTTACTTCGGTGGCGGGTGAACACGGCCCCCCCCCTCTTCCCTAAATTAAAAACAAATCATTTTTCTCTCAAATTTTAGTTTAAAATTAATTTATATTACAATTTGTTAGAAACAAAAAATAGTTATGTATTTATTTCATCAGGGGTGATTCTGTTCAAGTTTTCCTAAAAATTTAAGGCATTCGGTTTCGAAAATTTTAGTCTGAAGTCCAAAATTTCGAACATAAATATCTCGAATTTTTAACGATCGTCGCCGAAAAAAATCAATTATGTCTATCGTTCGCAGAAAAAATAGACAATTTCTTCAAAGGATTGTGGAAACAACGTGAATTTCGTCAAAGGATCGAAAAAAACCGCAAATTTCGTTGCAGGATTGCCAAAAAAACGCTAATTTTGTTAACAAATCGCAGAAAAACGCGATTTCCGTCAAAGGCTTGCGAAGAAGACGCAAATTTCTTCCAAGGTCTCAAAAAAATGTAAAATTTCATCAAGGGATCAAAAAAAAAAAAATGGTTAAAGGATCGCAAAAAAAAAACCACGAGTCAAATAATCGCGGAAAAACATGAATTTCTTCAAAGGGTCTAAAAAAAAAAAAAAAAAAAAAAAAAAAAACACAAATTTCTTAATGAACTTATTGAAAGTGTGAGAGAAGAAAGTGTCGAGGAAGAAGATGACCTTAATTTCGAAGTTGAAGCAGACAACGGGACCATCAGCTAGTGAAGCATTTGCCGGAGTTGAAACTGCTTTGAAGGGGATGGAGCGTCAGCCTGAGTGTGACTACATGCAACATCTCACTGTCAAGCGGATGCGCCACTTGGCTGCCCGAAAACGGATGAAGACTGTCAAACAGCTTACTTTGATCGAGATGTTCAGCAAGCAATATGACTTTCATTTACAGTACGATACGTACATACTGTACAGCACTTGTAAATACGCTTACCATGTAAAAGTGTTGCCTTTTTTCATTTAATTATTTAAACGATCGTTTTCTTTAAAAATAGTTTTTTTTCTTCCATTTTAAACATACATACAGTAATTAATTAAAATAGACCCTTTTTTTCGGAAAAAAATCCAACTATCCGAATGGGGTCCGGTTCCAATTGATTCGGATAGTTGGAGTTCTACTGTATATTTAATATTTTTCGTTCTAATTACGCAAACATGTGTTTGGAGAAGGCCAAAAGAAGAGTATACAGAAAGAAACTTACAAGCTACTTTTAAACGTTAAACATGATGGCGGATCGGTAATGATATGAAGATCAATGTCTACCGCAGGACCAGGTAACCTTCATATCATTGGTGGAATAACGTATCAATATAAGTATTTACAAATTTTGAAAGAAAATTTTAAAGATAGTGCTCAAAATTTAGGTACAGTTGATTGTAATCATCGGAAGCATAAAGCCTTAAATGTTAGACTGCGGTTGCTTTATAATTGCTTCCCATATCATAGATACCACCCCCTCAATTTCCAGACTTAAATGTAATTGAAAATTTATGGTCGTATTTGGAAGAAAAATTTTAAAAATGATATATCCAGCACAACAACTTTAGAAAATGCATTAAAAGAAAAAAGGTAAAAAAATATTCCTAATTATTGAGAAAAATTTGTCCATACAAATGCCGAATAAAATGAAAGTTGTCACAGCAAATAATGGTTTATCAACCTTTACCAACCAAATATTAAGCTTAAACTAAGGAATTCAAATTACTTAGAACAACAGTTATGTCCGAGTTTTATTTTGAGGTCACTTTTCATTGTTTGATAAACTTTTATTTATTTCAACTTAATGCAAAAATATTTTGCTTTAATGTTTTTTTAATTTATATGTATTCTGAATGAATAAAAATAACTAAATTATAGTTTTGTTTAAATTATTTCTTTTTTATTATAAATCACATCATAATGTGTAAAAAATTAACTGTCCGAGATTTACTTTGAACCACTGCAGGTCTTAGCGCGCATGTAACTGAACTGGCTCATAACTCATTTCAGACTTCTATTAAAATTTAGCGGTTTTATGCCAGTATTTAACCGAACCGAAATGCAAGCGTTTAAAAACATTTTTCGGACTTTTACTAGTGATGGGCACAACGATTATTTTGATTACTGGGGGGCTCTACGAGCTACGCTCGCCAACCCCCGTTCTGACACCGTATGATTTAAAAACCCTCTGATTTGATCAACTCTAAAACGATTACGGAAGATTGAATTATAATTAAACGACCAGTGACTATCTGCTGTAATCGGGTTTCCATTCATTTTCCTTTGACTAAGGGATTTTAAAGTCGAATCAACTGCTTTTGAAACAGCTAACAACTGTTTTCCTGGTTGATTAAATAAGATCAATTAAAGATTTAAAAATCAACTTGTGTGAAATGGTTAAGTAAACAATATCGCTGCATCAGAGAATTTTATAACGATACTATAGAAAATTGGTTACTTCTCCATTATCCCGTCAACTACTTTCTATAAAAAGAAAAGAACTGTCGCCAAAATATATCATTTAATGCCAAACGTGCATGATCGTGGCGTGGCATTCAGTCGACATCAGATGCGTTACACGTATTAGTTATTTCATCGAGGGATTTTTAATTTAACGTTTACTTGTTGTTGTTTTTTTTCATACTTCTCTATTACCCCGTCAATCAATTTTTCATTACAAAAAAAAAAAAAAAAAAAAAAAAAAAAAAACTATCGCTAAACTATAACGCCAAATAAACAAATAGAATGATTTTGCCATTGGAATATAAAATAAAAATATAAAATAAAATAAAATAAAATAAAATAAAATAAAATAAATAAATAGATAAACAAATAAAGTACAAGAAATTCGAAAAACCCAGGTTTAAACAATAAAATTTACAATATATTAATGAAAACAGAAAAAAAATGATCTTTGATATTTATTTACATTATTTTTCTTAACTATCTCTCTCGGCTGGTGAATAAATGTTTGTGACGTCAGTTGAAACTGATCTATTGTATGTAACTGTTCATCGCAACATTTTTCAATGCCTTTTCTTTTTTAATATCATGGCACTGCCGTTTAAGGATGCAATTGAAATTTTAATTAATGAAATAATTAATAAATCAGTGAAACATAATGAAAAATATATGTATATGTCGAAATAAAAACCACTTGATGCCATAACAAACACATGTAATGTCTCTGACGTCAAGTGAATGTGACGTCACATTCCTGCATTTTTGGTGTTAAATCGCGACCTACGTTATACACGGCCGGTGCATGACGTTTAAAACGTCACATGGAGTGGATCATTTTTACATGGTGGTTGGTGCGAAACGACGCGCTCCCCGTTTTGCACCAATCGCCCTGAAAATATGATCCACTACATGTGACGTTTTAAACGTCATGCATCGGCCGTATATAACGTAGGTCGTGGTTAAATCCTATAGTTTGTCAATAGTTTTTTGTTATGAAAAGTGGTCGGCGGGATAAAGGAGAAGTACCATATTGTTAATGATATTTTAACAATTTATTGGTTATTACGGTATTTTAAAGGTAATTATTAAGTGTAAAAATATAGTTTTTAATTGAGAGGAAATATTATTTACGCTATTTTAACACATTGACGGACAGTAGGAACAAGTAAAGTTCGAAAATTGACACTGGGCTTCTACTTGTACGCCGGTAAATGCACATTTGTGTTGCTATAGCCGTCATGCCAACATAATGAACTTCGCTTTGACGGCTATCGCCGCAAGTGTCCGTCAACGTGTTAAAATGTGCAATAATATGTAAAAGATTTGTCAAAATAAATTAATCTCTCGTGTCAATATAATTTTTAATTGAAATTGTTTGGAAATATTGTTATTTGAGCATTTTAAATATGACGTAGGTTTCCCTACTTAATGCTTTGAAAACGCGTAATAATTTAATTATTTCTCTTTTTAATATTCACGCACAAGTATATTTTTTATTACGTAATTTTCTACCTTTACTGCTTTTAATACGTGATCACTTAATTATTATTTTAAAGTTGTATTTTTGTTTTTAATAGTCACGTGTAAATACATTTTTTAATTGAAAGGGAATATTATTATGTGCGCTATTTTTCAAATTGGCAACAATTCAAATAATGCATTTTATGAAATATGAAATAAATCTCCATCAAAATAATGAAAATTTTGAATAAAAAATTGAAATATAAACTCCAAAAATTACTCAAATTAAAAAAATAATTGCAGTCTGCACACCACAAGCCTGTCAGTCCTTATGAATTATGGTTAAATTCTGTGCACAGTTTTCGTTCCTATAAAATATTTTTAAGAAAACTATTTTGACCAACTTCAATATTAAATATCTTATAAAGTAATTCTTCGATTTCAAAACTGTCTGCTTCAGCGTGTTTATCGAACATTTCTTTATAAAACTACCGATTTTTAAATTTTTATATGTAATAGTTTTCTGGATATTAGTCCAGAAAGACTTCAAGGCTCAAAATCTTCATTGACAGCGGCTGCGGCTGCGGCGGCGGTGGTTACTTTTTTTTTAATATAGAGAGATTCGAATGAATCATTTGGGCTTGCGCAAAAGCATATCTGTCAAACTTCTCAATTTTTTTTAATTCAATTACTGCCAGAAATTAAAAAAAATAATAATAATAAAATAGAAATGAAAAACGTGTTTCGTTTACGAAACACATTTTTTTTTTTCATTTTTATCTGGCGTCTAATCTAATTCTAATTAAAAACAGAAACTGCATTTTTTTTTCTGGTAGTATTGAAAAAAAATGGAAGTTTGACAGATATGCTTCTGCGCATGCCCGAATGATTCATTCGGATAATCAAAATAATCGTTATGTCCATCACTAACTTTTACCACATTGTTCTGGTAAATGCTAGAATTTGCCAGTAAAAATTAGGTTTAACAATCTTCGGTATTTTACATTAACACAAACACTATATAATGTAATTGCACCTCGAGTGAGCCATGTACCAGTAGTGAGCCTCAAATTTTTAAAGTTCTCAAGCCTCCAACGCATTTCTGAAAACTGAAAGAAATATGACTGACTAACTATTATCTGTCCATAAACTGCTTGGAATAATAGTTTCTCTTTCAGTTGGTGAAGTTTATTTTAAAGAGTATCTTTAAATACGGATTTTTTGGAAAATTGTTTTCTTAAAAGAAAAAAAGGGACAAGTTTTTACTTAAAATGTTGTTTGTTTAATAATAAGTTTTATTTTGCATTAAACTGCCGTTGGTATACTCTATTACACTCTAAATAAATTGTTAGACAAGCAGAAAAATTATAAAATGAGTATTTTTTACTTCATTTTTTTATGGATTTGCACATTTTGGAATGTTTTAAACACGATTTGACTATTTAGGAAAATGTGTCTACACTTTAGTCTATTGATTGACGCAAATTTTGGGGCGCTCTATCTCAAGAATTAATGCACGGAATTTAACCAAACTACAGATTCTGTTAGACGTTGACATAAATTGGTACTGATTAGGTTAGGGTGTATATTTGCCTACCTATTAAGTGGAGCTGCTATGCTGCATTTTCCGCGATTTCCGTGATGGCTATATCTCAAGAACTAACGCACGAACTTTCATAAAACTTCATATTTCGCTACATCTTCATACAGATAGATGCTGATCAGGTTTGGGTGTAAATCGTCATAAAGCTAACTCTCATATGCTGTGTTTTCTCGCGATTTTTGTGATAACTATATCTCAAAAACTAATGCACAAAATTTCATCAAACTTCATATTCTGTTAAACCTTGACATAAATATATGATTATTCGGTTTGTGTACATACCGCCCAACAAGTGGCACTGGTATGCCGTTGTCATTTATGATTCAGTGGCATCTATATCTAAAGAACTACTGCACGGTATTTCATCAAACTGCATATTCTGTTAGCAGAAGTGTAGTGGAGCGTATATATAATATATATATAGGGGTATAAGCCGGATACCTTCTGCATAACCCGTATACCCTCCGTAGCTATAGCGTTTACTCTTTGATGTATACCCTCTGCCTATACCGAATACCCTATGGGTTTTTTTTACGAATATACAACTGTCTATTGGACAGGGACATAAATAGATGATGATTAAATTTTTTTTCTCAACAGTGGGTGTTCCTACGCTATGCTTCAGGAAAGATTCCTAATCCGATCCATAATGAATTGTTGAAATGTACAGCGCGTAGTTAGCAGTATTTTTAACTCCATTCTTTTAACTCTTACACACTTTGAACCACATTGTTTCCAAAATCGTTTTTTTTTTTTTTTTTTTTTTTTTTTTTTTACGCTAACTTTTGGTTGGGAACCCAATTGCGGGATATTAGCCCTATGCTTTTGATGATGAACATTAACCGCATATTATTTTTTATTGTGTAGAAATGCACCAAATTTTATATTTGAGTTTAATGATTAAAAATTTTTATCTATTTTTAAATTTTAATACCCAATAGGGGGCGTTATTGTTCGGTTCTTCTTTTAATTTAATGATCACTGAAACTTCCTGCTAAATTCGGATAAATGCCACTATGCTTTATATTCATAATCGCTGTAACTGGGAGGCCGCAACGCTCAACGGCATTGTTCGCCAAGTCGAGTGGCCTCTTTTAGGCATTAAATCGCTGCAGCTTTTATAAATTAATATATTAAAAATGGTATAGAAAAAAGTTTTGTGATGACCAGAGCATACTAGTTACAAATATTTTAGTAAATGCTATAGCCAAAAAGCAAAAATCTCTTTATTTTCGCATTTTGTGAAAAATGTGATCGTAGCAGTAAACTTGGTTAAAATGACATGAATCCTTCATATGTTATAGGGTGTATGACGTCACATAAATTCGAATATGGTGGTAACAAATGACAAAACATTTTGATGCCTTTTTATTTTCGAAATCGTACAGACATTAGTATCAGATGGAAGTGTTTAAAGAACTATTTTTAAAATTTACAGAAAAAGATGACAAAGATAACTTCCCCGGGAACCCTGCCTTCGCTCTAGAGTTGTGCAATTCCGGGGGAAAACGCCAATCTACTCGTAGCTAGACTCGTAGCTAGACTCGTAGCCGTACCCAGTACCGTACCCAGAGAACAATGAGGGGGGTGAAGAGATCCCCAGCCGACTTGATATACATATGTAGAAAGATGATATGTAAAAAGTTAACTTATTTGAATTACTTGAACAACTAGACGTTGAATAACAATATATAAACTTTAATACAGTTCTAGAAAGACAATTCTACAACGCTGCGCTAGTAATTTCTTCACATATAATACACTTCTCGCCCAAAACGTACAATACATTTACTTTCGAAAAGTCCAACCAGGCCTAACAGCGCGTTTATTGGTTATTTCACATTTCGATGCTTCCTCCACGATAGATATTATAAGACTGGCTCTTTTTTCCAATTTTGAAGATATTCAAATCTTGATCTCGCGATCCAAACTTTTTATAACTCGTGCTTTGAAATCATAGATAATAAAAATACCAGAGCGTCAGTTAATTTGACGATCACGCACGTCATAAAGGAAATGAAGTATGTTTAAATTCAAATCCTACACACACACACACACACACATATATATATATATATATATATATATATATATATATATATATACTGTGAAACTTAATTTTCTTTGCAAATGAACGAAAAATTTTACTCATATTTATTTTTCCCTTTCATAGAAAAGAATGCATGGGAAATTGCCAAGACATTGAATTCCTTTGATCCCAATACTGGAGCTACCT
Organism: Maratus michaelseni; assembly: GCA_963931845.1. Taxonomy (NCBI): domain Eukaryota; kingdom Metazoa; phylum Arthropoda; class Arachnida; order Araneae; family Salticidae; genus Maratus; species Maratus michaelseni. The sequence continues at coordinate 99,403,475 of OZ007590.1, forward strand.
ACCTCCCAGTATATGGTTACGATCTCTTGCCTGATATTCCACCAGTTGCTCTTAATACTGGTAAGATGCATAATGTCGACCTCCTGATCGGAAACAATCTAGATGAAGGATCACCGTTCCTTACATCAGCCATGCCACAACTCTTTGGTTTCTTCGGGAAGCAGCTTCCAGAACTTAATACTTCGATCACAGAAAACATACTGAAGGGCATTTTAAAAGACAATTTGAAAGATATTCCCGGCACAGAGTTGGTAACTCAGACTATTTTGAGAAGTCTGAGCCGGACGATTACAGAAAAAATCTTAAAATAGTCTACGATTTTCTGGGTGATTTCTCGGTTCTTTGTCCAGATGTCTACTGCGCAGAAAGTTTCAGCCGATATGGTAATGATGTATACTTTTACTTTTTCACGCACAGACCGAGCCCCACCCCATGGGCAAAGTGGATGGGCGTGGCTCATTTTGAAGAAGTTCAGTTTGTATTTGGATGTCCAGTGAAGGAAAATAAATACACAGATGAAGAAGTTGAATTGAGCGAACTTATGATGATTATATGGTCTAACTGCGCTAAATACGGGTGAGTGAATATAATAATAATACTTATTTAGAAAATTATTTAGAACTATTTTTAGTTTTAAATATTTTACCTTATTCTAGCGAAACCCGCGACTTTCAAAGCATGGTTGTTGACATATGTCAAGTGGTATTTGCGTGCATATTTACATTAGGAGAAATTATACTGCTACAGATGATTTAAATGTTATTGTGCCACATTTTGTGGAAAATCCATTCTTGTACTGCTTTAGTTATCATTATATTAGTTAACATTATATTAACATTACACTGCATTAAGTTAACATAATATTTGAATTAATGAGAAAATCTTCATTCCAACCCATTTTGAACCACCTCCTTCCAAAAAACAGATACAATGCAGTCTAATTGATAACTCTGTTTATAATCTATCGTCGTGAAATAATCTTTAAAATCGGCTCAGTAGTCGCAGAGTCTATTTCCTACAAACAAACAATTGTTTCTTTTTTACAGTATTAGTACAACTTGAATCAGCATTAAAATAATAATAATAATAATAATAAATACCGCTAAGTAATAAGTTGGAAAACATTGGTTAAGTATATTTAACAATTTTTTTTATGCGGCAAAAGGCTAAATATGCAGTACTTCTTTACCTAGTTGGCAATCATCATCATAAATATTATTTCTGTTATCATCATCCTTTTTTTATGCATTTACAAAACGTACAACAACAAATGGGGTATAATTAGGAAGTTTTTTGAACCAGCTTCAAATTAAATTAAAAAAAGTGTAAAAAAAAAAAGTCGCCAGTCCTGACACAAACCTTAATCTATAATTAAAAAACACGCAAATCTTATTGATTTTAAAAGAAATCATTTTAAAATATAGATTTTTTGTTTTAACCCTTTAACGGATAAAGCACTTCAATTGCTGAATGTTGAAATAAATGATTGATACCGGAAATTATGATCAAATTTATTTGTATATAAGAAAAAAGCGATATTTCACTTACATAATAAATGGAAAACATTTCTATTAAAATTCTGCTGTCATTGTTGAATTTCGTAATTAAACTTTTGTGGTTTCCTAGGGAAACCAATGAACGTTAAAGGGTTAAGCAAACATACGAAAAGACGCCAAGAAAGCCTCTAAAAGGCGCTATGGCGCACGCGGGCGCCACGTTGGACAGCTCTGATCTATATTTATAATTTGATTTGGGCATGATAAATAATTTATGTACACTACATTTTTCGCTATATCAATATTTATACTTTAACTAACTCATCCGCCCGGCGTTGCCCGGTCCCGTCAAAAATTAATACGAAAAGCAAAATCACTCTAAAAATCGCTGCAGGAAACCGTTTCTCTGGTAACCCTTTCGTCTTTTGGAAGTTAAATAGAGAGACGGACACCGAAGCGGAAGTAAATTCAATACCACCCCCTCAAATGTTTGGATCATTTGATTCAAAGCGGGTCAATTTTTGGTCAAAATTAAAAACTTACCGTCCAATTTTCACAAAATTTACATTTTCGGAATTCGAAAAATAAACTATTTGCATACTGAGAGTATCTTATCAGTATCTCTAACAGTTTTCTTCTCGAGGGTGAGTGAAAATCACTATATTGCGTTGTCTGGGATTATCAAATCGGTAAATTTCTTTTGCGGTTTCGACAAAAATAGCCATTTTCGGCGCATGCGTACGAAAATCTTTTAGTTCCACCGCCAGAGATTCATTCACCGCATTCAGTTCTAAACAAATTTCTGTAAGGTGTCACCGCTGCCTACGGCACCGTATAGAAGGCGTGCTGCGCACACGCTGCAACATCTTTTGGTACCAGTTTCTACCACCAGGGGCCGAATTCTGTTCTAAACAAACGTCTTTCCGAACGAAACTCCGGCACTCTTTCCCGCTGCCTATGGCACCATATAGCAGGGATGATGGAAATGGAAAAATAATATATGAAATAAACTCTTGGTGGATTTTGTTTATCCATCAAGAGTTTATTTCCCATCTATTATCCGTCAATCAATAGAAATCTATATGCGTAATGAGGACATTTGCAATGAATCAGACTCATTTGCATTACCTAAAATGTGGCGTAAGTTATTTTTCAGATTTAAAAAAGGAATAAGGAAATATTAATTTCCATGTTTACAGTTGACTATTTTAAGCACCTGCTTTTTACATATATGATCTCGTGATTTTGGCTTGTCAAGTTTATTTTAAAAAAATTGCGAGGATAGTTTGTTTATCGATCTAGATCTTGATAATGGCGCCGTGTAGCGTTGAAACATGTGCCGATCTTTATATTAAAAGGTTTTTATAACCCTTTAGTGTTTCTGTTTGTATCACTTAAGCATTTTATATATTTTTTTAAAACAATTACTTTTCAGGAGCGAAACTTGCCCAAAACAAATGAATGATAAACATGTGAATTTTTACATTGCCAAACTGAGCATAAAACCAACAGAGTATATGTCGTCTCAAATTTGCCACAGGGTTTGTGTACTCATGATGACATTTCCATCTTGCGCTGCTTACCGATATGTGTGAGTGAGAGATGCCAAGTTGGATATCGTCCTCGTAGCTCAGTGGTAGAGGCTTGGAGCGTTCTTCCAAGGGCCCGGGTTCGATTCCCGGACATTTTTCACTCTGTCGGCTTTACGCTCAGTTCAGCAATGTAAAAATTCACATGTTTATTATAGCATATTTAGTTTGATAAAATAGGTTTATATTGTTTATATGCGTATTAATATAATTATTATTATTACTTAGTCAATTAATTGATAGTTTCTATCCTTTTGCACCATTAATTCATTTTATGAAAAATATTTTTTTTTTCATTTTAGTAATCCACTTCAGCATGATTCCAAGAAAAGTAACCAAAGTAGCGGTAGTCTGCTCCCAAGTGATCTGAAATTGGAAGAATGGCCTAAATATTCTCGACAGACACCTCTTTACATGAAATTAGACAAGAACACACTGAAAGCTAAACAGTTTGGCCTTGGCCCACACAAAGAGAATTGCGACTTATTCAGAGCAATCAACGGATTCCCATAAAATTATGAAAGAAAATATATTATTAATTCTTTAAATTAACGCAAAGCATTATATAAACGAATTTATGTACTTATACAAATTTTGTGTATTTTTACCAATTAATTAATAAAAAATCGCATTCCCACTGAATTTGTTTTCTATTATGAAAAGCAAAATTGCCATCAAATAAACACATATTTTACACGTATTTTCCCGATTTTTAAGACATTTATAACTAAAACATTTTTTTTACCTTTTTCAGACATTCTAATATTTAGGAATATAATTTGTGACCCATAAGTTTTTCATAAACGATTTTCTGAATTTTAATTCTTTATTATTAAATGGTCCATGATACAGTGCATTGTAAAAATTGCAAACAATTATTATGTCTCTTTTTTTTTTCTTTTGCTGAAATGCCATTCTCGAAATAATATAAATTTTGACTATTTTAAGTTACAGCATGAAACTCAACTTCAAATTTATGTTATTTCTAAGCTTCTAGAATTAAGTAGAGCATTTTATGATACACAAATGTCTGAAGTATAAATTAAAATAATCGGTTTTACGAGGTGTTTCAAATTAAAGTAGCCCTATTTGGAACACTCTCGGGACTCCACCTATAGACTAGGGATGTAACGAATATTCGGCCACTATTCGGTATTCGGCCTATTCGGCCCTTTTGCCGAATATTCGGCCCTTTTGCCGAATATTCGGCATGGCCGAATATTGAACCGAATATTCAGCCGAATACCTGTAGCCGAATATAATTTGATATTTTGCCGAATAGTTGAATATTTGGCCGAATATTCTAGGATATTTGGTTAAATAAGTTCCAGAAAATCAAAACAAAATGTGATTTTAAATATTTTCAACAAACAATATTAAAAAATTATATCTAAATATTAATTATTATAAGAAAAAGAAATCCTAATACTTATGCAATTTTAAAGCTTCAAGACAACTTATAAATAACTTTATATAATGATATTACATAAATAAAAATATTTTTCTTGCTGCATATTTAGGCATCATCTGAATCTAAGTAAGTATTGCAACATTAATTTCTTTTACATTAAAATGAAAAATATATACTGCATTTAAAGTTTAAATCTCTTCAGTGAATTTAAAAATATTAACTTTATATCTATTTTTTTAATCTGATTTATAATGATAACAGTTTCTTAAACAATAAAATTCATAAATATTAAAAATAAATATTTTACTGTCTTGTAAAAATGTTTAATCTTTCACAAATTAAATCATTTGTCTAGTTTTTACTTTTATTTTTAAATAAAAAAAATTAATAAATATAGGACCATATAATTACTTTACTAATTAAAAATTAAACATTAGATGTTGATTAAACAAACTAATGAGTTTGATACATTGAAAAGAAAAAAAACTATTACCTATACTGAAAAAGCATTTAATAAGTTACTTCAAAATAACATACAGGGTAACAAAATAATTTATCACTGTAAAGCCTGAAATTGTGATGCAAAAATAATAACTTTTCAGCATTTTCAAGAAGTCCGTTTCGTTTGGTTTCATATATATTACCAGCTTCAAAAAACAAACGTTCACTATATACTGTGCTTGCAGGAGCTGAAAGATGATTTCTTGCTAAATTTGCAAGCCTTAGAAAGTTTTCTGCATTTGTTTTTCATCAGTTAAATGGACACTCTGTCCTAGCTATTAGATGTTTATCAAAATAGCAATCTACCTCTCTTAATTTATCTGCTGTATTATTATTAACTTCATTTGACAAATTTGGCAGTGATGGCTTCATATTTTTTATTTATAAAAAGCAATCCCAAAATGAAAATGAAATTATATTTTTAAAAAATCACCCTTTTCTTGACATACAGAATGTAAATTTACAAGTTTGAGTTGCATGAGAAAGGATATAAAAAGACAGAGGACACATGCTTGTTCTTATTTTGGGGGGTTTAATGATTTTACTAAAATAAAAAAAGTTTCATTTTTACAGAGGTAATAAGTTTCTATTTTAGGTAAAAAATATATAAATTACTAGAACTATCTATGGATTTTTAAAAAAATATGAATTAAATTATTATTTACATTTTAGGTAGCTTTCAATACAAAAAAGTATAAAGCTACCTATTGCAGCCGTTCGGAGGAAAGCAGTTCCGGAAAATTTCGATATATTTTCACCGATCATGACCCCCAGACCCCAAAACCACCCTCCGTTCAAATGTTGATTTATATATATAGATATATCCATCTATATATATAAAAGAAAGTCCTTTCTAGCTAGATGATCAACGCACAGCCAAAACTACTGAACCTACAAAGACGAAACTTGCAGGAAAAATACTTCTTAGTATGTAGAGGTGCACTAAGACGGGATTTTCAAAAACTCCACCCCTAAGGGGGGTAAAAAGGGGATCAAACTTTAAAAAAATTCCTTAAAAATCGTGTATTATAGTTACGCGACAAATGATAACATATTTTAATGTATTTTTGTATGCTGAATCGAATAGTATCAATTAAATACTCCTAAGTCAAATAGTTCGTGAGATATTGCACATTTTTCTAATTCGGCGAAGTCTTTGACGTCAAAATCTAACAATTCTAATAATACAAGTGAGAATTTCTGAAAATATATCCGTTACTATAGCAATGGAAGAAATTAAATACTCATAAGTCAAATAGTTCGTAAGATATTGCACATTTTTCTAATTCGGCGAAGTCTTTGACGTCAAAATCTAACAATTCTAATAATACAAGTGAGAATTTCTGAAAATACATCCGTTACTATAGCAATGGAAGAAATTAAATACTCATAAGTCAAATAGTTCGTAAGATATTGCACATTTTTCTAATTTGGCGAAGTCTTTGACGTCAAAATCTAATAATTCTAACAATACAAGTGAGAATTTCTGAAAATACATCCGTTACTATAGCAATGGAAGAAATTAAAATTAAATCATTTTGTTATTTAATTCTTTTGTTTATTTTTACAGATAGAAACATTAACTGTTCAATTGGGAATGGAATATTATTCTTACGGATATTTATGTTCTACAAACATAATAACGATTATAATTCTACAAACGCCACGATTTAAAATAAAACGTGATTGCTAAAATAAAGTTTTGAAGGTCTGTTTAGTATTATATATTGCTTCTTTATTTTGTTTTCAGTCTTCAGCCATGTTTCCCCTTTTCTTTGGGTAATTAGTTATTCATACGATTTCGGGCTAATTTTCCTCGATCAGATACCTCGCCAATTGGCTCTTTAGCTACCATGCTGGGTACTTCTCTGTTATCCCGTCGACCACTTTTCATAAAAAAAACTATCGCCAAACTGTAACGCCAAATAAACGAGAGAACGTTGCCAATGGAATATCAAAATAAATAAATAAATAAAATATAAGAATGTAAGGACACAATTGTTATTTTAATTAATGAAATCTATACTAATATTATAAAGATTGTTTTTTTGTTTGTTTGTTTGTTTGTTTGTAGGCGGTAATCTCTGGAACTACTGAAGCGATTTCAAAAGTGATGGTGGCAAATTGATGGTGACAATCCCTGCTCCAACATAGGCTATATTTTATGTCAGTGCCACTACCCCAGAGGGGGGGGGGCAGAAGCAAGAAACATTCTAAAATTTCGATTTTTTTATACTGAAGGAGCTAGAAACATGAAATTTGGCATGGTAGTTACTTATAAGATGTAAATGCTCTCTAAGAACAAATTCTAATAAAATTCGAAATTTAAAAGGGTGAGATGAGCGAAAAGCGTTCTAAAAACATTCTAAATTACAATTTCTATGGAATCTCTGGAACTACAGAACCGTTTTCAAAAGTGATGGGTGCAAATTGATGGTGACAGTCCCTGATCCAACATAGGCTATATTTTACGTGTGTGCCACTACTCCCAGGGGGGTGCAAGAGCGAAAAACATTCTAAAATTTAGATTTTTTTTACACTGAAAGAAATAGAAATTTGAAATTTGGCAAAATAGTTACTTATAAAATGTAAATGCTCTCAAGAACAAATTCTAAAAAAATTCGAAATTTAAAAGGGTGAGATGAGCGAAACGCGTTCTAAAAACATTCTAAATTACAATTTCAATGGAATCTCTGGAACTACAGAACTACAGAACTGTTTTCAAAAGTGATGGTGGCAAATTGATGGTTACAGTTCCTGCTGTAACATAGGCTATATTTCATGTCAGTACCACTAATCCCAGGGTGGTGCAGGAGCAAAAAACGTTCTAAAATATCGATTTTTTACACTGAAGTTGTTAGAAACATGAAATTTGGCATGATAGTTACTTATAAGATGTAAATGCTCTCTAAGAACAAATTCTAAAAACATTCGAAATTTAAAACGGTGAGATAAGCGAAAAGCGTTCTAAAAACATTCTAAATTACAATTTCTATGGAATCTCTGGAACTACCGAACCCTTTTCAAAAGTGATGGTGGCAAATTTTTGATGACACTCTCTGCTCCAACATAGGCTATATTTTATGTCAGTGCCACTAATCTCAGGGGGGTGCAGGATCGAAAAACGTTCAAAAATTGCAATCTTTTTTATACTGAAGGAGCTAGAAATTTGAAATTTGGCATTGTAGTTACTTATAATATGTAATGCTCTCTAAGAACAAATTAAAAAAAATATTTGAAATTTACAAGGGTGAAATGAGCGAAAAGCGTTCTAAAATCATTCTAAAGTACAATTTCTATAGAAATCTCTGGAACGACAGAACCGATTTCAAAAGTAATGGTGGCAAATTGATGGTGACAATCCCTACTCTAACATAAGCTATATTTTATGTCGGTGCCACTAACCCCAATGGGATACAGGAGTGAAAAATGTTTGAAAATTGCGACTTTTTTATACTGAAGGAGCTAGAAATTTGAAATTTAGCATTGTAGTTACTTATGAGATGTAAATGCTCTCTAAGAATAAATTTAAAAAAAAATCGAAATTTAAAGGGTGAAATGAGCGAAAAGCATTCTAAAATCATTCTAAATTACAATTTCTATGGAATCTCTGGAACTACAGAACCGATTTCAAAAGTAATGGTGACAATCCCTGCTCCAACATCCCCTTTAATATAAAGCTATGCGTTCCTGACAACTGGGTTTTTCGCTAATCTTTGCCACAGATTAATCTCGAAAAATGAAATATTTGAAGTTACTGAAAAACATAATGGCTCGAAAAGTATTTGTCAGAAAATTGTTAGACAAACTGCGTTTGACAGATAAAAAATTGTATATTTCTTGATATAAATTTAAAATCTAATGATTATGCCATTTTTCAAATATTGAATTTTAAAAATTACCAAATTTCACAATGGAGTACCATAGCGAAACTTTCACGCGTAAAAAGATAATGATAAGGGCGACGTGTCCTGACGTGTATATTTGCTATAGAACGAGTCACAAATTATAGTAGCCTTATTATTCTGTTAAAATATAAAAGTGAATTATGAAATGTCAATATTTTGTTTGATTAAAGGTTCGTTAAGAGAAATTGACCAGCGTAGCGGGCGTAGCTTGCTAGTATATATATATATCTGACCTATGTCATACGATAACGCCCGTATTTATGAATCGATTTTGATGAAACTAATTGTGTGTATTAAGGTCACTAATGTCTCGACCGAGTTCGTTGGCCAACTTGGTCTGCCATCTTGTTTCAAGATGGCGGCCATTTAAAGATTTAAATTAACTTAAAATCTAAAATAAATATACAAAAAATTTAAAAATTCAAATTTATTTTTTAATTAAGTGTTAGGCCTTGGTATAAGGATTCCAGAGCATTTTTTGGTTTACCTCTATCTTAAAAAATGGCTGAGATAGAGCAGTTTGAAATTCTAGGGTGGCTGACATTTTGAAACAAAACAGCACATTAACGTGATTACTCGCAAATTATTTTCTTTCATTGTTGTAATAATTTTCCCAATCATACGCATAAAACTATATATTCATATCCGTTAGCGCCAAAATTGACGACATTGGAGACAAAATTGGCAAAATTGGCGACAAAATTGGGAAAGTTTGTGACATTTGGCGAAATATCACCAAATTTGGCGACCAAAATATGTCTTTATAAATAAAGCCAATTTGGCTATTGCTCAATAATTTGGCGAAATTCTTATTCAAATTCAGTATTAACGAATCTTTTGTAAACGTTTCTTTGCATTTTAACTTGCTGTTTTCGTGTAACATTAGCTAAAATTTTAAAACGAAGATATAGGAAAGCTACCTTTTCCTCCCGGTACAGGCCGGAAGGACTTTTTGAAAGTTAAATGTTATCTTATTGGCATCAAAGTATTTCAAATATTACAAAAAATACATTCAGCTGTTATGATTTTTGAACACTCAAACAAAAAAATTATTTCAATTAGTCCTTAATTTAATTTTTGATTTTAAAATTGAAAAAATTAAATAAACAATTAAAATAATTTTTTAAGTCCGTATTTGGCCTAAAATTTGGCCGAATATTCGGTATTCGGCTATTCGGCCAAATCACTATTCGTTACATCCCTACTATAGACGTAACACACAATGCTCGGAGGACAGATATTTCAAATCATGAGGAATCGGTTTATGCAATTAAAAAGTTTTGTTACAAATGACTGACAGATGGCATTGCGAGTTGTACGGACAAAATTTGCATAACATACACATGTAAGTGCCCCGTATCAGAAATAAAGGCTTAGGAATCTTTTCGGAGCATTATTCGAAAAACATAATGGTTCTGTCTTTGAAGAAACGCGTGTTATCCTATTAAAATTCTTTTGTCAAAGAGGTGTAAACACTTGTAAAGCTCTTCGCATGTGCAAGAGACAGAAAGCATTGCTTACAGGAACACTGAGAGCAAATGGTTTGTGGCGAAAGATCCTTTGGTCACAGAAAACAGAAATGTATTTTTTTCTTTTCTTTTTCTTTACTATAAACAGTAGGAAGGCAAAAACAAAGGATACTGCAGATGGCAAAACAAAATGTCTAAGAAATATAACAGCTTAGGGTTGATCAGGGTTCGATTAACCTCTGAATCTAGGGAAAGCACTGCATCATTTTGAAGGCCCTTTTCACACTGTAAAAGTTTTCTAAATCCTACATTCATGAACACTCATAAATGCAACAGATATTATTCTCCAGAGAGGCTTAGCTGATTTCGGATATTTCGTAAAATAGCTTTTTTAATAAGTTCCATGTATATAATGTAGACAGTGTATAGTTGTGGTACGTATAGTTGTTAGTATATGTTGAATTACCGGGGAGGTTTCTAACCAGCACATCAGGGTAACATATGATTGATTATCACCCTTTTGATCACCTTTACATTACCTGGTTTCCTGAAGTAGTATGGATTTTTTTCGTGCGGTAGCCAAACTTTCCCTTCCAACAAAATTAAAAACACAATGTATAAAAAGGGAATTAGGGGCTCCATTTTGCAGTCATTTTGGATGCACTCTTAAATTTTGTAGGGGTAGCTCATGCTTCACGTGCCTTTTGGATAATAAGGCCCTGGGGTTGATAAATAATCTTATAAAGCTTTTCTTTTATAGCAGGTGACCACCTACAGAACTTCGCAATCACTTTGCAGTAGCTTTGGATTCGGTCACTAGGAGGAGGAATATTGAAGATGTGTAGCAAATAGCAATGAGAAGGTATTTCATTACTAATGTCAATCATTCAACAAAGGTGTTTCCATACTTTCACATGAACGTCCGGTTATTTTTTAACCATAATTTGCCACAGATATAAATTGGTGATGGAAATGAGTATGATCAGAAGTTACCGTATTTTTTGGCATAAGCATCTGTGTACGCGCCGCGTCTTCAAAAAATTTCTGAAATAACATCGATATTCATCAAAATCGCTGCACTGGTGCACACTCGCATCCAAAAAATTATTTAAATGCACATAAAACGCTTAAATACACATTTTAAATTTATCTTAATAACATTTTATTTCGGTGCATGTGCATAAGAACTCAGGTATTCAGATAAAATTTTCAAAATCAGAATTTTTAGTGTCAGTTCTAAATACGTGTAAAGTAGATTTATTTAAACAATTATTTTTCAATTTCTGATGTATCTGTATTTTGTCATTAGATTTCAGAATTTCATAAATTTTCTTAAAATATTTCTATCTTTTGAAAAGCCGAAATTACAGTTAAAACTTCTACTGAATCTCATACTTCTGCATCGTATCTCAATAACCTCATACTAACTTCATTTAATTTTTATTTTCTTTTAAATACATAAGAAGAAAGTAATGAAATCAAGAAAATGTTCTACTTCTGCTTTTTGATGGGCTTTTGCGGGATGCCCTGAAAACGATTTGACAATTTTTGGAAAATGTCTGTCTTTTTGTGTGTAATACAATTTTTGTGGCCGTTCTCAAGAACTAATGCACTGAATTTCATCGAACTTCGGATTCAGAGTCTAGGACTATCTGCATTATAGGAATTATAGGAATCTGAATTATAGTAATTATATCTGAATTATAGGATGTATATCTGAATTATAGGAAGTATATCTGAATTATAGGAATTATCTGAATTATAGGAATCTGAATTATAGGAATTATTAGGACTATCTGAATTAATATCTTAGACTTTGTTTAGTCTTGGTGCTTTTTAGCTTTGAGTGTATATCACAAAGCAGGTGACTCTATTATGCTACATTTTTCACGATTTCCGTGAAAGCTATAAATCAAAAACTAATACACGGAATTTCATCAAACTACATATTCTATTAGACTTAAACATAAATAGTTTCTGATTAATTTTTTATGTATATCGCTCAACAGTTGGCGTTACTATACTGTGTTCTTGATGATTTCCGCGACAGCTACATCTCAAAACCTACTGCACGTAATTTCAACAAAATTCATATTCTGTTATACCATGGCATAAATTGATGCTGATTAAATTTTTCTGTATGTCACTCAACAGGTGATGCTGTTATGTTGCGTTATTCACGATTACCGTGTCAAAGCAACCAAACTTTCTTGTCTTTTCACGACAAATAAACATATGTGAACCAGATTTTGATGTTTAAATAAATGACAAAATTTACTATAATGGGCTAAAACATTGTACCGGGAATTCTTTCACGAATGTTAAAAATCGATGCGAAACAAGGAAAAAACCCTCTAAAAATCGCATTGAAAATTGCGAAAGACAAAATTTACAATACTAGGCTAAAGGTTTGAAATAGAATTCTTTTTACGAACGCCAAAAAATCACAACGATCAACGCATTAAGAATCGCTAAAAAATCAAAAATTGCGGAGGAGAACATTTACTATATTAGACTAAAAGTTTGAAACAGAATTAATTGATATCAAGAGAGTGCCACATAGATACGGGATACATTTAATTAAATAAATTTTCTGCTTCAAATGACGTTTATTTGATTAAAAAAAACAGAAGGTTTGCATTTATCCCTTGAGATCGTTCTTCATAATGCTTCGAAAGCCTTAACAAGAAAAACAATTAATGAGGGCGATAAATTACACTAGGCCCATGGGGGCATTTAAAACAGAAATACCGCCCAATTCGTAAAAAATATTAGTACAGTAGAACCTCGATCGATCGTTTCTCAAGGGACCATTCGTTTCAAACGATAGTTAGGGGAAAACGATTCATGCGGGTCAACATAAAATATTTTCGTGTGAAAAAGTATATGGCATAAATAAATTTACATTGAAACAAATTTACATTGAATTTACATTGCATAAATTATTACATTGAAATATAGAAAAATTGAAGGAGAAAAATACTTACTACAAAAAATTTACGAAGCAGAATAAAGAGAAATATATCTATTTATTTACTAGAAATATTGGGAAATTTTACCTTGTACACACTGTTTTCTTCTTAACCCAAACAATAAATTTTCGACATTAGTGACATCTTTCTGCTCTCTTTCACTTAATGCATGTGAATAAAGAAAATTTCTCATTGTTTCAAATCCTTTAAGTGCTTCAACAAACGTTGGAACTGGTTTTATAAGACACTTTTTCTTAAAAACCAGTGTATTTATTTTATTATTAGAAGGCGAAAAGTATTGACATTTGCGTCTTCATCGGTATCATCATCCATTTTTTCATTCTCTGCGATCATATATTTAGCAGAAATCAAGCCACATGTCGCAACCTCTTCATCAATTGATGCATAATCGTCAAAGGTGATGCTCGAAACATTTGTCCCAAACTGTGATAAATCATTTTCCTCTTCATCGTTAGCATAAGCAGTTACATTTTCGAGTTCTGTGACATCCTTCTTAGCCTTATTAAAAGAATTAATTATAGTTTCTTGGGTTACTCTCTCCCAGGCAGATACAACGAAATAAATGGCTTGTAAAACATCATTTTTGATGCTACTGTTGCATTTTCCTTCATCTATCATAGCTAGAGCTTTTCTAACTAAATTCTTTCTGTAATGGCGCTTGAAACTGTGACTAATCCCCAAATCCAGGGGTTGAACCCTACAAGTGCAATTAGGGGGATAAAAATGAAATGTCACATTTTTTAATGAGGACATATCCGGAGGGTGCGCTGAACAGTTGTCAATGAATAAAACTACTTTTTTTCTATTTTCCAGTTGCCTTGTCAAAATCATTAAGAAATTCAGAGAAAATTTTATTTGTCATCCATGCTCTTGAATTAGACCGGTACGACACAGGTAAATTTTTGATGTTTTTGAAACACCTTGGCTTTTCTGACTTTCCTATTACAACAGGCATTCTTTTATCGCTTCCATCGCTATTTGTGCACAGTAAAACAGTCAGTCTTTTTATAGAATCTTGCCTCCATTACAAGCCTCTCCTTTTAGTGCCAGAGTACGGTCCGGCAAACATCTATAAAAAAGCTCCGTTTCATCCGCATTGTAAATGTCACGAGAATCATATCCTTCAATTAATGCCGGTAATTTGGAAAACCAATCTTGAATCACTCTGTTATCAAAAGCTGCGCTTTGACCACCCAATTTTTTAAATTTTAATCCATGTCACTCTTTAAAGCGTGAAATCCATCCACTTGAAGCTGTGAAATTTTCAATACCTTTTAAAGCAGCAATTTCTAGGGCTTTTTCCCGCAGAATTGTTCCATCTATTGGAATTTGTGATTCTCGAGCTTGACGATACCAGTCATACAAAACAGTTTCTAAATCTTTGTATATTGATTCTCGACCAGTTTTTCGTTTTTTTTTCGCCGAAATACCGTCCTTATCAAACTGCTTTCTAATTTCGGCTTTTTTTAAAATTATAGAATTCAATGTTGAAGGTGATAAATTTAAACGTTTAACGATTTGACCTCTTTTGCAAACGGATGTTTTCTACTTCTTCAATGATACTAATTATTTCCTCTAAAGTACGAATTTGTTTAGCCATGTTAGTCACAAACAAGTGTAAAATAAGGAAAACAATAGACAACAACAATAGCCTATCACAGCCAAAACTCAAATGAGAGCCCAGCGTAAAGTGACAATGTCTTAACTTCTAGAAGCTATGACGTTTACATCTAACCCCCGCCTTCTCTGTTAATCATTCACTCTTTCAACATTTTCAAAAAACATACGAAGGATCTACTGCCCTCCTTAATTTCATTGGTTGAAAGGCTTTCATCCTTCCTCCCTCCCTCTCTCGCTCTTAAGGTGACTACTTTAATAAATACAGATATCCGATGCCACGTCGTTAACTAAAACTAAGTTCTTATTCTACTTTTTATAAAGACAATTCACTGCTCATCATTTTACTTTTTTTCTATTGCAAACTTTTTTCATTACACCTGTACACTGGAGTACCGCATACATAATGGCACGTTTACGCCCGTTTGGGGATTGCATTTAAAGATCACCACAAACTCATGGAATCGCTCTCAGTTTACCAATACGCCCGTGCATCCAAGGTCACAATTGGAACAACTTTTTTTTTTTTAAACATGAATACAATGAGATAAATTCTCCATTTTTTTCGAAGATCGATAATTTTTTGAACAATAGATGCGGGAATCTGCATGTTTCAAAAACGACCTAAGATGGTATAATTAACATTATTTAAATAGTATTCGTGACGGGACCTTTAAAACTAGACGATACATACGGGATAACGACAGATGCGGGAACGATGGATCGAGGATCTACTGTATATGTACTCCATACTTAAAGAATTATAGTTCATCCTATTATTTTATTTGTATTTCTTACTATGAATATCTTATTGCTTGTGACCTGACTTTTTAAATAAAAATAAGGTTTTCAAGCAAAGTAAGAATTAATATATGATTTTTAAACTTTAAAACAATGTTTGGCGGAACTTTTTTTAATGACAAGGATGCGCACCAATTTGACTTGCTCCAGGGCGCTGAATAGGTAGCTACGCCACTGGGCGCATATGAACTACGCTCGCTAAGCTCAATTATTTACTTTCAAAATATAATGGATCACAAACTAATAGATTTTGAATTCAGAGCTCAGAGCATACCATTAATATCCAAATGAGTCAATTGATATAATATTCACATAAATCAAGAATTCTAGGCTGAAAATTAAGCAATAATTTCTAGTACTTCTATACGTTATTTTTTTTAATATAATGCATATTTCTTCTGAGATAAAATTGAAAAAACTAATTGAAGCAAATATGATAATATTCCTCATGTAATCTTTAGTTGAAAAATTCCGAACTGAAATTGAATGAAATTTTCAATTTCACAATCTCTCATCAAAATTTACCGAGGGAAATCTTTATGTACTCCAAGAGCCATAAATGTAGTTTATAGATACACGTGTATTTATTTTTATCCTCAGTAAACCCAATACTCGTGTTTTTCAATACCTCAACTATCCATTATAAATCAAAAGAAAGTTGGATCCATACAGGAAATGACCACTTTTATGCCTTTTCTTGAGGATAAAAATGGCAAAAATAAATAAGTATAGTGTTTTTACTTGGACATTTCGACTAGCATAGCTACTAAAGTCCTTTTATAAATACAGGTGAATTTATTTTTATTCTCAATAAACTCAATGCACGTAACTCAAGGCCGTATTTAGGTACGTGTATCATGTGCGACTGCACAGGAAGGCAAAATATAACTAGCATTGAAAAAGATGTTAATAACTTTTATTGCTGTTATCATAATGAAAACTCATTAGATTCATGTTTTGGTATTAAAATAGTACTATTAGTGCACTATTTCCCTTTGAAATTGCTTGCACCTTATGTAAGGTACAGTGAGGTGTAGTTTCAAGTATACTTTCTGATTTATATTTATATTACTGTGAAAGAAATTCAATAGGTAATAACAATGATTATATTTTCTATTGTTATATCGAATATATACTTATATTTTATTTCAGTGACTCTAATCTCACATTGTTACCTAACTAAATATTACAAACAGCTTATATTAAGTCAAAATGATATGGTTAAAGATGTTATAAACTTTCTTAACTTAAAACAAGAACGAAAAATCATGCGTGAAGCATAGATTATGTAGCACTTTCCAACGCTTCTAAAATAATTTTACAAATCATTACCGTTTAATAAGCTGAAAGATGACATCTAAGTAAACAATTTGGAAAACGCATAACATATTTAAAAACATAATTTCAGGAATTTTCAATATATACAATATTCGGAAAAATATCCGAATACTTTTATGTAGCCCTGTATATGATCTATAGATTTGTATATATACATAGGATGCTAAATTTTAGTTTAGTTAGGAAACGCGTAGCACCGTTTAAATTCTCCTTCTGGAGTTTCTGTCAATAAACGGAAATGTGTTCGCGAACTTTTGTGCTGCCCTGTATAGGATCTACAGAATTTATACACACCACGTAATAGACAAAAAGCTAGTTAAGATTAAAATCGCGTTTAGTAACTTAAAACGCACTTCCAGGAATTAGTGTTAACAGACAGTAGAGAATTCTTTTGTGTGTCCCTGTAAATGAACGATGACTGCTATACACACACTATTCTGTAGTAAGCCTCTTGTAATTCACCTTAGTAATATATATAAACTTCAATGCGTTTAAAATAGTGGAACATTATTTAAATAAGCCGCAGACGATTTTTCTCCATAGACGTAATGTAACGGAATTATTTTGACTGTCCCTGTAAAGTAACTCTAAGTGCTATACACCTACTATTCCATATTAAGCTTCTTCTAATGCATCTTAGTGATCTATATAAATTTCAATGCGTTTACAATAGTGAAACATTTTTAAAATAAACCGCAAATGATTTTTCCCCATAGAACCCAATGTAACGGAATTCTTTTGAGTGTCCCTGTAAGAAAACTATAAGTGCTACACACTTCAGTTGAAATAGGGAACGTGCCATAGATAACGACAATAACATATAAAAATTGCAGAGCAATCCGAGCATATTTACGGGAGTTAGAGCACGGACAGACGGCCAGACGGCCAGACGGCCATCCGGCCAGACGGCCATACGGCCATCCGGCCAGACAAACCGAAGTCATAAGCACTTTCAACTAGGTTGGAAAGTGCTAAAAAGCTTAATAATAAAAATAAATCATTATTTGACACTTATGATAAAATAACTGTTTCTAATTTTCTTTACTAAATATATTTATGCATTATAATTCATGCTATAATGAGAGCTAATAAATATGTTTATAAAAATAGTTTCTTTAATTACATACACAGAAAATAGTTATCCTCACATAAGAATAAAAATAAAAAGTAATCAGCAATTATCAGCAATCAAGCCAAACTATGTGGTTATAAAAACTACACAGTAAATTCAATAATTAATTCATTTAAATAATTTGGTGATTTTATACAAAAATATGTAAATATTAGAGAAAGTTGGGTTCGTGGTGAGTATATGTTATATACAGGGTGGTTATTAATTAACGTGAGGTGTTTAGAGCCCGCTAGCGAGTAAAGTATTGGACGAAACATAACCAAATTTGATGAGCATGCATAGTAGACCATGGGATTTCGAATTCTAAAAAAATAGTTCCAAAATTCGCCCCTAGGGACAATTTTGGCGCTTCGAAAGTGTATTAGTGTAAATATTGAATGATTAAATGTCAAACAATACAGTACACATCAATTTTATTTACAACAAGTGTTTTTTACTTACAAATTAGGTTCAATATGAGCACCATTGGTATATTCCAAGAACTGCATACGATGCACGACGTTTCAACTGCTGCTCGCAGCAAATCAGAGTTGATTTGCCTCACTTGTAACGTTATTCGATCTTTCAACGTTGCGATATCGGAGCCATGTCCTTGATAAACAACACCTTTAAGAAATCCCCATTGAGATCGGGCGATCTCGGTGGCCATGCCATAGGAAATGCACGACTAATGATTCTACTGTCAGAAAAATGTTGCCGCAACACACGCTGTACCCTAAGTCCAATGTGGGGTGGTGCACCATTCTGCATGAATATGGTCTAATCGAGACATCCTGGCTGCTGTAGTTGTGGAATCGTGAAGTTCTGTAGCATATCTGCATACCTGGCAGCAGTAACGGTACAGGTCACTGGTCCACTTGCTCCATTTTCCTCATAAAAGTAAGGACCGATGATAAAGGATGCTGTAAAGCCACACCACACTGTGACTTTTGGCGATTGGAGAGGCTCTTGCACACAAGCGTGCGGAATATTCGCAGCCCAAATGCGGCAGTTGCGGGTGTTAATGCCACCGTTCAAATGAAAGTGCGCTCCATCACTCCATAAAATCTGCCACGGCCATGTAGCATCAACTTGCATGCGTGCTAAAAATATCAATGGAAAATCCAATCGGGTGGCCGCATCGCCTGGGAGCAATTCTTGAACAGAAGAAATTTTGTACGGATAAAACTGTAACATATGATGCAGGATCTTCCTCACCGTTGAGTATGGAATCTGCGTGCGCCGAGATACTGCCCGAGCGCTGCTGGTACCTCGCATATTTTCCGTATCCTATTCGACAATAGCAGTTGCAACTTCGTCAACTTGTTGCTGACTAGTCATTTTGCGTCCTTGGCCTGGTTGCCATGCTAGAGTCCCTGTAGTTTCAAATCGTTGAATCATTTTTCGTAAATTTGTTATGCTCATCGGTCCTTTTAGCAACTTCTTTAATATGCGAAATTCACGAAGAGCAGCATTTCAATTCTCGTTCCGTTGATAATACAGCTTGACTAGCAAAGCACGGTCCCGTAAGGTAAGAGCTATCGCCAAGCAGTTGGTCTCAGAATGATGGGAAGTTGGCCTAGCCTTTCCTTTTGTACTCATGATCGCTACACAGAACGGATTTTATGCAAATTAATGCATTTTAGTCGGTAAACAGCGCCAAAATTGCCCCTAGTGGCGCTTTTTTTTTTGGAATTTGAAATCCCATGGTTTACTATACATGCTTATCAAATTTGGTTATGTTTCGCCCAATACTTTACTCGCTAGAGGTCTCTGAACACCTCACGTTAATTAATAACCACCCTGTATATGTGTGTATGTGTATATATAATTTAGCAAAAGAGTATTTGGTCTGCACTAACACCCCCCACCAAACAAGAAAACATGAAATATAAAACTGCACTAAAAGAAAATGCTGAAACAATCAAAAAGGCTGCGGCCTCGTCGGTATTGGGTTAATGTCAGAGCTGCTACGCATTCAGAACAGAAATTATATTTGAAATGTATATATTTGCAGTGGTAGGTTTCGGCCAGAACGCTGCGTAGCAAAATCAAACTTTTCGAAAATATATTTTAAGATCACATACCAGACGCTCACCGACCGGGCACTCGCCACCAGAATAAATGAATTACCGTACCAGGGGAAAAAAATGATAGAAATATGTTAGTGACAATAGTACAAATGAAGTGAATGTCAAGTGAATAAACACACCTTACCAACTCAACCATGTTGCTACATCAAAAAGTAAAGTAAATAACAAAATATACATAACCCATTCTCCAGCAAGCAATAATAATTCATTCGCCATTAAACACATCCTTCATCATTAAAACCGTCTTCGCCTTAGATCATACGAGTCATTTACGAACTCAATCAATGGCAATCAATCAATAAAGGCCGTCTGCAAAAAACGAATACTGTTTTTTATATAAAATTGAGAGGAATAGTGCTTTGTAAAATAAATTACTTATAAATAAAACAGATTTTTACTAGTACAAATTCTAAGAAAACGGTATATTTGTCTGATAATGGTATTTATATAGATACACTGCATTTCAAATGATATGAATACTAAGTAATTTTGAGAAATCATGCGGAAAATTTATAAATAAATCATCAGAAAACACTCTTCCAAGAACAAGTACATTAATCTTACATAATAAGTACATAATGACAAAATGAAATTAAAACTTTAAATTCATTGGAAATATAAATTTTCTAAAAAAAAATGGTGTTGCAAAATGATATGAACACTGGTCGAAATTACCATTAAACGGGTAAGTACAGAAGTATCGAATGCCACTTCGAGAAGAAGAAACCGAAACATGCAAATTTGTTTAGTATATAAAAACACTTCGCAAGCTTCAAAACTGCCACACTTGACTGCAAAGTGATTTATAAAACTAATGTGACATAAAAGAGCTTTAAGCGGATATGAGAAATGAAAATTTTTGACCTTTCAGGATCAAGGACTTTCAGAAAGAGCTAATTTAAAGAAATTGAAAATATCTCCAGGTGTAATGTTGAATTTCCTTTTTTACAAAAGTATAGTGGAAAAAAGAAATCTGCAGGACGTCCGTCAGAGCTTTCCAAAAGGGTAAAAATGGCCATTGTAAAGAGACTGAGCAATGGGAAAATATGTTTGGGAGAACTGAGAAGAGATCCACTGATAGCGATGTAATAAAATACTTTGTCAAGAGCAGCCAGCAGTCTAAAAGATGAATTACAAGAAAAGAAACCCCAACAACATATGAATAACAAGTGGGTAAGTATGATCGAAGATCGCACAAAGGGTTTCGTTTAATATTCATTTCAAAACACTTTATCCTTTCTTTAATAAATCCAAATAAATTTCATTAAAAAAAAAAAAAAAAAATGTCATGTATTTTATAAAGAAAAAATTTACCGGTATATTTTTCTCGTTTTTTCGAATATCTGAACCGGTCCGATAGCCCCTGTCATAATAATATCTGTCATGTGGACTAAATGCGATATTTAAAAAAATCAATTTCAAAATTAAACATGTCGTAAGAGACCTTCAAAATGTTAGACGTCAGATTAATTTTCTTTTTAATTCTCTAATGACGTCATATTAAGCTGCTTTCTGTATTTACACATACTCATACTCCTTGTATTATTGAGAAATGTTTGAAAATTTCCGTTTTATTACCAATATGACATCATATTAATCTTTTTTTTTTTCAATTGGTGAAACTTTTTATTTCATTTTTATTTTTCACGTGGAAATCTTTCAATAGAAAATTAATTATTGTAGAAAGAATTTTATTGTGGATTTTTAATTGTTGGCAACTGCTATAACGAAAAATATTTTAATTTAATAGGAAAAGGCTGTTAGATTTTTAGTTATCTATCTCGATGTATTTAAATAATACGATTTTTTCAAATTTTATTATTTTGAGCTTCATAGTAGGTATTCTGCTATAAATACATAAAATTTGATGACTTTAAGTTATATAGTTTCTGAGAACCGGCTCTGTGACGGACAGATAACGAAGCGGGAGTAATAGGGTTTCGTGAGATGAACGAAACCCTAAAAAGCACAAGTAAAATCGTCCTAGGATTGAACGAAAGATCACATGTCCTGGAAGTTTGAATATAAAAGATTAATATATTATTTGATTAAAAAATATTAAATTAGGAAGGTCTTGATGTTTTATCTTATTAGTGGCATGATTTGCTGAAAGTTCCTAAAATGTTTTCAAAAAGGCGGCAGAATGGAGGCTCACTCATAGTTTGGGCTGCATTTGGATTTGATGATAAAGTCAACGTTTTGTTTCCCTCTTCCCGAATTAATGCATTAAACTACTTGACACTTGCTGTCTTTTACTGAGGCAAGTGGCGGACCTTTCTGGATGTTTCAGCAGGACAATGCATTCATTTACATGGCAAATAGCAGTTGGCAAAGTTTCCTGAAGAATAACGTCCATGTGATGTCATGTCCATGTGTTTCTCTTGATTTAATCCAATGGAAAACGAGTGGGATCTACGGATTAGAGCAGTTCATTCAAATGAAAAACAATATGCCTCAATTTCAGAATTAAAAGCTGATATCATCTCCTATCGATAAGAACTCGACCAAACTACATTAAGAAGATTTCTCCGCTGTATGTCTAATCGTGTTCTTGCATTAATTAAAAAAATATGGTACATGCGCTCGTTACTATTCTATATTTTTCGTCAGTGTTCATATCATTATGCAACACCACAAAATTGAGAAATTCAATTTCCTTAATCTAAAAATTATTTTTTCATTTATATTTTGTTATAAAACATAAATATTTGTTCTATTTCTAACATTCCTGAGTCTTAAGTTTCTTTTGTAGCAGTATTTTATTTTTTAGGCTTGAAAAACTGGGTGTTCATATCATTTTGAAACGCGGCATTAATGAATTTTAGAGAGACCAGAGAACAAGATAATTAACTTTAACCCTTTCAGGGGCAAAGTACTTCTATTCGTAAAATGCTGAAATTAATGAATGACATCAGAATTTACAAAGAAATTTAATTGAAAATAAGTAAAAGCTTTTCTTCTCGTACTTAAAAAAAGGAAATTTTTCACTCCCAAATGTGCTAATGTGACATTTAGGGATTAAAATTAAGTGGTCCAAAAACGAGCCACAGCCCTTCAAAGGGTTAAACGCAAAGCTGTTTCTTTTATCATAAATTGAAATCTGTTCTGTATTTGCAAGTAGAATTTTTAGATCAAGATAATATGCAGCAGAACTATTCAATCTTTTCAAAACTAAAGACTAGAACAATTACTTTCTTTATATTTATACTTTAACATACATTCAAAACTTTCTTAAATAAGGTCTTAAAATTTCCTATTAAAATTATTGCCAGTACAATTAACATACCTGCAAATAAACCTATATTTTATACGAGTAGTAATTTTCCAACTGGACCAAAAATGTCCGGGCCAGGATTCGAACCTGGGATCGCTTGGCTGAAGCCGCCACGCTCTACCACTGAGCTACCCCGGTCGAATCTGGAGGGCATAATTCATCCAGTTAACCTTATTGATCAGAGAATCTGGTCTGATATTTTAATCAAATTTAAATTGATGATCAAATCAAATGAAAAGATATTTGAAATGTAAAATCAAATTTTCAGCCAAGCGATCCCAGGTTCGAATCCTGGCCCGGAATTTTTCATCCAGTTGGAAAATTGCTACTCGTATGATTTATTTACCAATTTGAAATAATTGTGTTAAAATTAATCTAGTGTAATCACGTATCCAGCGTTTACTGGAGTTCCTTTACCTGCGATCTTTTCTGTTGAGCTGATTAAAATATCAGACCAGATTCTCTGATCAATAAGGTTAACTGGATGAATTATGCCCTCCGGATTCGACCGGGATAGCTCAGTGGTAGAGCGTGGCGGCTTCAGCCAAGCGATCCCAGGTTCGAATCCTGGTCCGGACATTTTTCGTCCAGTTGGAAAATTACTACTCGTATGATTTATTTACCAATTTGAAATAATTGTGTTAAAATTAATCTAGTGTAAACCTATATTTTATTGGTACTTTGTGAAATTTAGGAGTAGTAAATAAAAATGAAACATACAAATTTTTATTTTGGGGCAAAGTAATCGTAGTCAGCTTAGAGAATGTCATATACTTATTAATAAGTGTGCACAAGAGATTTACAGATACTGTACGTTATGCTGTTATTTAATTCTGTATATCTTCAACAGGTATAAAAAATTAAAGTGCGTTTCAATCTGTTTGCGATTAGCCTACATGTATATATATATAGATAGATAGATAGATAGATAGATAGTGATTTTTCTCAGTTTGTGTGTTTTCAAAATATTAGTATGTTCAAAGTGACAAAACATCAATTTCAATATATATATATCTCAATCGACTTGCTTTTCTTCTCTGATTGTTTCTTGTGGTCCATTGTATAAAATAAAGAATCGCATTAGCATTAAAAGAAAAGCTTTTTTTTCGGGCTCGGAAATGTAAGATAAAATTGAGTTTTTTAAAATTGAAATTTTACATATATCTGGACATGGACATTTTGTAATTATGGCCCCTACAGTTGTAAAGCATACATGTAAGAAAAATATTTTTTAAAAAATTGCAAAAAGTTTAAAATTGTAAGAGAAGTTCGTTTTTAATTTATTTTTCCAATTTTACCATAAGAATTGTACATTTTTTTTCTCGATTAATTACTTTTTCTTCAGAAATTCACTTAATATGTCAAAAATATATTATATATATTTTTTTAATTTAAAAGTGATCAAAGGGAAAAGTTTAAATGAATTAAACTGTAAAAAAAAATTCCTGAGGTTACTAAAAATTTTTTAGTAAATTTGTATTCCACGAATTTTTTTAGTAACCGGTATTATAAACCGGAATCGTTGCTAGCTGTTTTCTAGTAATTCTTACAGATTTTCTTGTAACTGAGTAAGAATACAAAATTTTTTTTAGTAATTGCAAGGATCAGTGAGAAAAACTAATATTTTTTTAGTAGATCAACCTTTTTTTTTTTTTTTACAGTGTGGAGTTACCACCATAATCAGTGAATAAAACCCCTGTTGGATATTCAGACTGAAAATATTAACATACTATAGTGTAATATATAAATAGCCTCAAATGTAAAATTTAGGACTTTTCTACACTGAAAACTGAGATATCTTACTTATAATAAAATCCGAAGGCAAGAAAGTGTCTGTAACCAATCCGGGCTGGACCACTCTGGTCTGCGAGTGGACAGTAGTTAAACGCCATGTTAGGCTTACTGAAAAACATATGGTAACACATGAGCACTAAATGATAATTTCTTCTACTTGAAATAATATCTGTTCAGCATATTTTCGCATAAAACATGTATATTATATCCAGTTATAATGTTTTAAGTTTTAAATTAAAAATAACAGATTAAACATCGCATTTACTGATGTAAGCAAACAAATACTGTTGCCATTCAGAATCATAAATCCCAAAATCTAGAATAAAAATGAATGACTCTGACCGTTTCATTAAAATATCTGATTATGCTCTTAAAATATTTGTAAAAGCATATTAAAGTCTTTAAATATATTAAAGGATTTCTTTAATTTATTTCTGTTTTTTCCTGTAAGTACTTTTTCCGAAATAGCCGTGATAGCTTTTATAGAGAGGCTTTTTTGCGATGATCCATCAGCAATTACATTTCGTTCCGAAGTACTTATCTGGCGCCATCTATTGACAATAAATATAAACGAGGTTTGTGTTGTTTTTATTTGATAATTGATAGTTGATATTTTATGTAACATAATAATAAAGTTGTAAAATAATATAAAATGCATGTACGCATATTTTTAAACTAAGAAAAATTCAAGGTGTATTGATTTATTTTAAGATAAACTTTTAAAAGCTGCAGCTTAATAGCATTTCTTTCTTAAAAATATAACTTGGTTAAATCAAATTTTAATCGCCTAGCTAATATCCAATTACATCTGAAATTTTACTTGCATTGTAAAATGAATATTTCTTATGAAACACAATTAAAATATAAGGAATATGTAGTACCGCATACCACATATGTTAATTATATCAATATCTACATCAAATTTTGATTTTTAACATAGTAACATTTAAACCTAACTTTGTAGTGAAAAAAAAATTGTAATTTAATAAGAGAATGTGAAAAGATATTTTTCAGGTATACTAATGCATTTAATAATTTCAATTTACTTATGAAATAAAATAAGAAGATTTTTAATGATCAAAATTTATTATAGATTTTTCAGGCATATTTTTAAAATAAGACAAAATCGGGTTTTACTTTGATGAATACTTTTAAAAGTTAAAGTTATATAATCTACTTTCATCGTTGTATTTATTTTAACTATTTCTTCATTACTGGATAACTTTGTTTTTTCTGTCATTTTAAATGGGATATATTCCTACTGTGAATAGCTAATATCCATAAACATGCAATTTTCTGTCTCTTTTCATGTCTTTCTGCTATGTAGTTGTTTTTTCATGACTGGAAAACTTTGTTCTTCAAGAAATATTAAAATTCAACTGTATTATACTATTAACTTAGACAATTTAAAACGAACAAAATTTTAATGTTTTGTGCAATCGTTAAACCATTTCAGAATTTGCATTTAATTTTTCTTATGTAACCAAACAATGAGCTGTAAGTCAAGTTCTTTAGAAACTCATTAATATATATATTTTTTTTTAAACCTTTCGCACATGGATTATTTTTTAAATATTTTTTAATGTTTCGTCCAAATGTTGAACTATTTCAGAAATTGAATATTGGGTAACAAAAAATCCTCATCATTTGTATTTGTAGAAATCATTTGCCATTCTTAAAATGTACTTTTCTGCAATACAAACCTTTCAATAACAAAATCTTCATGCTGTTTGTTTGTATGAAGTCTTATGAAAATGAAACGCAGATCAACATTCCGTCATTTTTGACGGGCGTTATATACTAGTACTTCTATATTGTTTATCGCACAAAAACATGGCATAGCAGCGTCTCTTAAAGAGTGATAAAAGCCAAAATTTAACCAGCATAATTTTTCATAATAAATATTCATAAAATAACAAACATTGCATAAGAAACATAATAAACATTGCATATTAAATTTGGTGCAATTCAATCCCATAGATGTTGAGATATAGCTATTAGGGAATTTGTGAAGAAGATTGTTGTCAGGGATTTTTGTTAAGTGATACACAGCAAAATCTAATCCTCAACAATTTTTGTCAAAATTTAATCATCAACAATTTATGTTAAAATCTAAATAAGTATGACATTTCATGGAATTCCATACATTAATTCTCTAGTTATAGCAGCCATAAAATTTGTGAAACACCCAGACAGATATTTTCAAAAAATAATCAAATCATAATCAGGACATATCAAAGCACATAAAACAAACGAAAACCAAAAGTCGAAAATTTTCATAGATACTTTCTCCTTGTAAAAATATAAGAAAGAAAAAAAATTAATAAAGAAACTACGGAAATGTTTTTCACTTAATGAATTTGTACAGCTTAGATATTATCACAGTTATTCTATTTGGACAGCTTTTGTTTCGTCTTTAAACTTCAAGATCTTAGTATATGTCGTATTAGTTTTTATTTTATATCTAAGTTTGAGTGTAATGTTAACTGGAACTCCTGTACATGACAAAGAGAAATTGAATGAACGATTTCCCTCTTCTGTGATTCTAATTGTGTGATATGAAATTTGTAATATGAACTTCATCATTTGGTTTTGCGCTACCGTAAGTATTAAGTTTTTTTCCGAACTCTTAACATGTTTATAAACAATATCAATGTGTAAGAAACTATACATTTAAAAACTATTTCTGAAATTTTTTATTTTTCTCAAGCGATAAAATTTCCAACGCAGCCTGTTTTTTGAATGTCTAAAAAAGTCTTGAAAATATAGCTTCCTAAGTTTTATTAATAGTTATTACTTCAGTTTAAAATAATTTTAGATGAAGTTTTTATTCAAAGAAAAAAAAACTGTACCTAACTTATTGTTAAGTTATAAACAAAATATTTTCATTTTTCTATAATGCAGTAATGCAGTGCGCAACACAGAAATGTCATCCAACATTTAAAAAAAATGTTTTAAAAGTTTTTTCTTTTCTTTTGTTTTTAATAATGATTCTATATTTTATTGTTATATCCAATTTCATCCATAAAGGATCAATAAAACTAAGTAATATTTAAAAATAATTTTACAGTCACAACAGAACCCTACACCTGTATTGTGTTGTACATGCATTTAACTAATTATGAAGTTTAATGGAATACGGTGCATTAGTTCTAGAGTTACAGCGCACACAAAATATGCGTGATACAAATCGTATTGACGAAAATGAATTTTTTATGGGAAGTCGTCGTAATGCTACAACAAATACAATAATATAGAAGAAAGTTTGGTGATGGCCGCTACGTATTACTTTAGCTTTCAAATTTAGCTGTTTAAATGACTTAAAAAAATATATTTCTAAACATCATGAACAACATAATTTTTATTTATTTTAATCTAATTATTTGTTTCAATAGTTTAATTAATTTGTTCTAATTATTTAAAATGTTTACTTTTTAATTCCATGCAACTAATTTAACTTTCATCCTCGAAAAATGTAACTAATGTTACTACATTTCCGTTTAATAGAGTGAATAATAATAACTGTTTCATCAGAAAGAACTATTAATCTATATTGCTGAACACATTTTCTAGGAAATAAAATCTTATTAACTTTTGCCATATTAACTTTGTTCGTAACATGTTTAGAATCTAAAGCAATTTGTTTGGACTTTGGGGTAAATGATTTTATTTTGTAACCTCTATTACTTTAATTTCAGATTTAAATAGTGTTTTGAAGTTAAATATTTTTTTTAATTTTTTATAAAAATAGATAAAATAACATTTTAACAACAAATTTATTGATTCGTGTACAATTATTGAAGATATAAAATTTAAATTATTAAATGCTACATCTGTTAAAATAATTTTATATTTTTTTACTCCAAATAAAATTTTAAATGCATATATTTTAATTTTAAAATTCAATTTTTTGATTGTTGGTGCAAATTTTATAGAGGTTACATACACATTTATGCAATATTATTATTACTAGGGGATCCAACTCGGGCTTCCCGGGGTTACAGAACATGTGTGAAAATCTTTATATATATACTAGGGGGCCTACCCCCTGCGAGCTACGCTCGCCAACCCCCGCTCAGACTTCGAGGCCTCTAAAAACATGACAGCGTGCTTTATTTTATAAATATTGGTAAATCTGTAATTGAGTTGCCATGCTGTTAACGTTTTAATGGGGCATTTTTTGATTATCATGGCCTCATACACAGCTGTTGCGACAACTGACGCGACTGTTTTCGGGAATGATAAGTAAAATCAATTACAACGTGAAAACCAACTTGTATAAAATGGTTAGGTTTAAATTGTGGCTACCTCTCGGACTTTTATAAGAACGATCTGTATTCTATTCTTCCTTTGCGTTTAAGGATGAGAAAAATTCCATCTGCTTGTGAATAACATTAAGAACCACGGTATTGAAAATTACTATGTTATAGACATTTTCAGTAACAGGTTTTAATTTTCTCCCTATTTTAGTGCACCATCATGCATATTTTCATGTTATTTTAAATATGTAAATTATTTTTTTTTAATTAATATGTATATACGAATTTTCTAATAATTATTGATCATACAAAATTAATTAAATATTTTGTGCATGTATGCCTGCATTTATTCGGCATCAATTGATGAGATATTTAAACAAATTTGCTATCCCCGATAATTTTACACCATGTTATGTCACTTGAATATTGTCCATAAGAAAATCGGGTACTTTTCCATTATAGGATCCTTTTCTTTTAGGTTTGGCGTAATTCGAGCTTCAAAAAGGGATAGATTCGTTAATATACATAGATTTGTTGCCAAAAGTTATGAAAACAAACCCAATAAACTTTTGGTGCTTTTCTATTATAGGGGTCTTGACGCTTTTTTAAAAAGCTTGGCGGAAAAAACCAAGCAGGATAGAAAACCAAGCAGGATATTTTATTCTTCCGTTCAGTTGGGCAATTATTATTTTATATATTAGTTTCAAATATACAAATTAATGATTTTATAAAGTCGTTTAATTAAATTTTACAAAAAAAATAACAAAATCATATAAATAAATAATAATTACTATTAATTCCTTTTCCTCCCTTTCTTTTGCGTTTACCTTAATGACGTCATTTGGACAAATTTATTCAAAACATTTTCAGTTTATAAATTAAATTAAATGCTGACAGACGATTGAATCCTGACGATAGAAATGTGATTTTTTTTTTTTCAGATTTTACTGAAAAACATAATTTAATCACAATCTTGTCTTCATTATCGATTGAAATAAAAGATAAATCCAATTTCAATTTGAAAATGACGAATAAAAAGAAATCAATAATCCCTATCGGGATCCTTTTCAATTTTTTTCCCTTTTTTGTCACAAAAAAACTGAGTAATTAGTTGCCATCATTACAGAAATGTCATTTAAAATTAGAAAAAAATTAATATCTCGAAAACTAATTCCAATTTCAAAATTCTATTACCAGTTTTGACATCCGCGGATTTTTATGGACAATTGGTATTAATTTCACCATCAAGCGTTTAATATTTTATTAAAAATAGCCCCTGAAACATAATCAGTCGTTTAATCAGTCGTTTCATAAAATCGTTTCATAAATTCGTTTCATAAAATTGTTTCACAAATTCGTTTCATTAGGATTTTATATATATAGGGTAGATATATATAACTGTAATTCGTTATATTCTTTTAGATTGCCTACTAACAACTCCCGAAAAGCATTTTTATATCAAAAATATCAATAATGTATTCAAATAAAGTTTTAAGAATTATTAAAAGCGATACTTTTTCATATTAGCCGTATGCCAGGAATTAGTAGCTGAAGAAATCGTCAAGGATTTCGCTACTGCCTTTTTAATTCTAATAATTTAAGCGGTCGCGCGAGTTCGATTACATATCTGGTTAATTTCTGTTTTAAATATTTTATTTTGTTTATTTATTGATGAAGATTTAATTTCGTTACAGAATATTAGTCGGAAACAAATGCTGAACAATTTATATTGTTTTAAGTGCAAACGGATTATTATACTTCCGTAATCGCTCTACGCGCGATAGAGATATTAATAAAGAAAATCATGCTTGAAAATTATTTTAAAAACCATAAACAAACAGCAAATTGAGACACGGTTTTCAAACAAATTGCATTTGAAAATACATTTTTCGTTTCTCTATTCAACGGTGTAAAAATTTAAATTCTGCGATATTCAGAAGTAAAAAATAAATAAATAATTGCAGTAAAAGTCGAATTTATTAGTCAGGTGTTTCCACCGTCAATGTGACGTCAGCGTTACTCATGAACATGTTTTTATCACTTTCCAACATAATTGAAAGGGATTATGGATTCAGTTTGTCTGGCCGTCAGTCGATCCGTCCGCTCTCTAATTCGCGTATATACTGGGATTGCAATTTAATTGATTTTCTATTGAGATTTACCATGGCATGTATGAAATTGAAAATGAAGGGTGTAAAATTTATAGTTCGTTTACAGGGTCACTCAAAATAATTCCGTTAAGTTATGATCTATGGGTAAAAATCATTTGATCGAATATTTTAGTGATGTTGCACTATATCAAACGTGGTGAAATTGATTACATCACTAAGGTGCCCTATAAGATGCTTCCTATAGAATATGGTGTGCATAGCATTTATAGTTCATTTACAGGATCCCACCAAAGAATTCACTTACAGTACTGTCTATTACTGTCTATGAGCAATAATTGTTAGAAGCGCGTTATGGTATGCATTAAATTTAACTATTTATTTGCATATTGTTTGGTGTGCATGAGTTCTATAGATCATATACGGGGCTACACAAAATCATTTGCGTACATTTGCGCTTATTCGCAGAAATTGCTGAAGGGTTATTGCCAATTGTGTTATGCGTTTCCTAACTGAACTAAATTTTAGGATATCATATAGTATATATAAAAATCTATAGATCATATACAAAGTTGCATAAAAGAATTCATCAAAAGAAATCTGCATAAAATTTTTTCGACTGCAGATGGCAATTGATGAAATTGTGTTTTCAAATGCGTTTCCCAATGCGTTATGCGTTATCCAATTGTTTACATACACATCCTCTTTCACTTTATTTAACGGTGTAGTTTTATTACAGTATTCTGAATACGTTGGAAAGTGTTTCATATATACACCTGACGCATGATTTTTCTTTCATTTTGCTTTATAATATAGATTCAGTAAAATCTGTATCTTAAACACATTTTTGACCAGTCACGAGTATATTCGTGTTTGCATAGCTACCAACTTCTACGTATTTTTATTACCACTATTTTTAAATAATAATCTTCGTCTTATTTAATCGCAGATTATTTTATAGACCCTTATCTAAAAAAAAAAAAAAAAAAAAAAAAAAAAAAAAAAACTTTTTTTTACATACTTCCACAATAAAACCGAGTACAAATAATTCCAGATAAAATTAATTAATTGCATCCAGATTCTTTAACATTTTTTTAACATAATAGCACAGCACATATGAAAATTAAATGATAGCATTTTAAATAACTTCAAAGACCGTGCAATTATAGAATATTCTCATTTGTTTTTTAAAATGGCTCGCAGTGAGCCGAAACATGTCAAACAACCTAATAAAAGTTATTTTATGTTGTTAATTTGTACCTTTTAGCATTTAAAAGAAATATATGAATATTATATTACTTGTTGAATAATCTTCATTTATCGTTTTATTAACAATAGATGAAGACCTTAAAGCTACCACTGTTCTGTTTCATATTTCTGTTACTCGTATGCAGAGCAAGATCACAGTCACTTACAAGAATTATCAAGACATTATCAGGCCCTGTACAAGGAACTACAATCCGTCTTCGTGGAAATTCAGTTGATCGATATTTGGGGATACCTTATGCTCAACCACCTTTGGGAAGACTACGTTTTAGAAAGCCAAATGCCGTAAAACCATGGACAATGATACTGACTGCTGATAAAGTGGGTCCAGCATGCATTCAATATTCTGAACATTCTTATCCTTGGTATGACAACGGCTTTAAAAGTGAGGATTGTCTGTACTTAAATATTTGGGTTCCTCATTCAAGCATTAATAATGATAATTGCGAAAAAATACCAGTTATGTTCTTTATTTATGGGGGTGGATTTACCGTTGGATCTAATAAATTACCTGTCTACAACGGTCTGGCTATGGCTGCTGAAGGTGGTATAGTTGTTGTGACGATTAACCATAGATTGTCTTCGCTTGGATTTTTCACAACTGGTACTGAAGAAGCACCTGGAAATGTAGGTAAGTAGCGTGGAGTATTCTAGATTATTTTCCTTCAGAATTTTTCATTAAAAATTTAAAATTTTGTGTGGTTTTTTCCTGTTGTAATTGCTTTGAAAGACTTTATATAATTGTATTATATATATAACCTTTATTTATCTATCTCACATTTATTTATAAATTTACACAAATCAAAAGGCATGTATTTTGAGATTTTAAAATGGCTGCATTACAAATATATGTTCTCATTTACCATGAACCATTTATGTATAACTGGTAAGAGTGATTTTATCAATTTTTAGGTGCGTTCGTAATTATATAAATACGTAGCACCTATAATCATCGTCTGGTCCGTCCGTCTGTCCGCATATAGCAGCGCAAAAACTACCCAACAAAATGGTTTGAAATTTAATATATATATAATCTTTGCAGAACTTTGTCGAGTCATTTCAAATTTTATGAAAATAGAATCAAAGCTTAAAAAGATATTAATAAAAATATTTATTAAGTAACTCGATTTTTTTTTAATTAGTACTTCTTTGTTATAGTAGCTTTTGAGGATTAATCGTCAAGCGACCGAGATGTTTCATTCTATTAAATCCTATCACACGTAATTAATTCAATGATATCACATGATAGGTATAATGATACTAGGTTGCCATGGTGATTACGTCTTATTTAAGATGGAGTCATATTATTTCCGTATTACTGAATTTAAAAACCGAATTTGTAAACTAAAATAGTTTAATTATAGCAATCCTATAATCTACCGTCATTTTTTGGATAGATGTTTCCGGAAAAATAGATATTAAATGGAAAAAAGTCCAAATATGTATTTCAAGTTCTGAAATTTTCAATGCTAGGCTTAAGTTTCCCATTGGAATTTTCAGTAAATGTCAACAAATTATAAAATGTTGGCAACTTAAAATGTACTTATTTTATTACGGAAATTAATCATATCATAATAACAGACGATATAATTAATTCAACTGAAAATAGTTATAGTACGAACGCACCTCATTTGACACGTTTGACGTGCAATTTCTAACTTGTTAGATCTGACATGGCAAATAGTTTCAGCCTTGAAATCGCCAAATAAATCGCTGTAACCGAACTCACACAAAAACAAGAACGAAATATCATGCATCCGGCATAGGTTATGAAACATTTTTCAACACTAACATAATATTATTAAGAAATTCCATTTTTTCCTAGAATGAAATGAGACATCTAAATAGGCCACAAAAAAAAAAACACATAACTCAGTAGAAATCCATCTTCAGCAATTGCTGTCCATATCCGATAATGTGAGTGTGTAGTATTTATAGGATTTATACACACCACAAAATACACTCAAAATTATACAAGTTTAAAATTCTATACCACAGCGAAAAACGTACTTCCGGCAATTATTGATTTTAGTTAGTCAAGTAACCGAATTCTTTTGTGAAACTCTGTAAATGAACGGTAATTGCTTTACCTGTACTCCATAATCTATAGAAAACCTGTTGTAGTGAACTTCGGTGATTTCATTATGTTTGAAGTATCATAACCTTTAAAATGCAAAGTAAACGATTTTCCTCCAAAGATCATAATGTAATGGAATTTTTTGTGAGTACTTGTATACGAACTATAAATGCTACACACTTCATCTTCAATACCGAACATTTTACAGTAAACCTTGATAACACATAAAAAATTCCATGTCAATCCGGGTATATTTACGAGAGTTACAGCACGGAAAGATAGACAGACAAAGCGAATTCCTAAACACGTTTCAACTTTGTTGGAAAGAGTTAATAACAATATACTTTTATCTTCTTTTAAAAATTATTATTTCACTTCTGATCCATTGTACTCAAAAAGGAATAATACTTATTTTCACTCTTGTAAACGTCTTTTCGTTTTTTTCTGAAAAACTTTATATATGAGTTGTGTCATTTTATAAATAAATGTGGGATATCTAAATTAGAGCTACTAAATACAGGGTGTTTCACTACCAGACCGACAAACTTGCAGGAGGTGTAGAGGGCACAGAGACGACTCGGAATTACATAGGAATGCAGGGTCGAAAATGCCGTAGTTGCGAGCTATGGTTCAAACAAGCAGAGAAAAAGAACAGAAACATCAACACATTAATGGGACAGATAACATTTTATTGACTACAGAAGGTGCTCAAAATTACTACCAGAAGTCGTCGGGCAGGCTTGACAGCGGTGTCGCATGAATTCACTTACGTTCTGGAAGATTCCTGGTGTGTCGCGTATCCTACCGGCAGCTACAGATATTCAACGCGACACACCAGGAATCTTCCAGAACGTAAGTAAATCCATGCGACACCGCTGTCAAGCCTGCCCGACGACTTCTGGTAGTAATTTCGAGCACCTTCTGTAGTCAATAAAATGTTATCTGTCCCATTAATGTGTTGATGTTTCTGTTCTTTTTCTCTGCTTCTTTGAACCATAGCTCGCAACTACGGCATTTTCGACCCTGCATTCCTATGTGATTCCGAGTCGTCTCTGTGCCCTCTACACCTCCTGCAAGTTTGTCGGTCTGGTAGTGAAACACCCTGTATATATAGCAGCCTTAATCTAAATTGATTCTTTTCCTGCATCACATTTATTTCTATCTAGCCCTTTACGACATACTGGAAGCTTTGAAGTGGGTGAACAAGAACATTGCTGCATTTGGAGGTGATCCCGCACAAGTGACTTTATCTGGTCAAAGTTCAGGTGCCGTAACAACAGGGCTGTTTTGCGTGTCCCCTCTCACTCAGGGACTCTTCAGGAGGGTTGTCATGGAGAGCGGATCACCAGTTCAAATCAGGGCTGAAAACGTTGCTGTTAACCTCCACAAGAGCCAAAAGATAGCAGAAGAAGTTGGATGCGCTGATGAAGTCACTACTGTTTATGACGATCCAGATGAAGTGGTAAACTGTATGAGAGGTAAGAAGAGCTTACGCTGTACTTACCCTTTATCAGGCTAATGTTTCCAACTGTTAGCATCGAATTATAATATTTAAATCTTATAGAATATGTTTGCTTAAACACGTTACACGTACAACTGTTATCCTCGCAAAGGAAGACCGATAAATTATAATTCAAATGTTTGCAATTCGTTGGCCAATTTGTGCACAAGAAAATTTCCAGTTAAAATATTTGATGGACTTTTTTATTAGTAATATTTATGTATATAATTTAATAATATAACTTTTTCAGAATAGGAAAAAAAATATATATATATATATAAATATAACTATGTCATCTTCAAACCGCTGAAGTGTGTTAATTGGTGAAGAATAACTGGTCCCCATAATAAATACATTTGGCCCCTTAATAAATACATTCGATCTGTCATACAGGTGCGTGCTCATATAACTTATAAACTATTTAATAACAATTAAACAATAAAAATATTCCCACTTTGGTTATTAAGTACTGTTCTGATTTTTTGAGTTACTATTATATTTCAAAAATATTTTTTGCCGTTTTTAATTGCATAAAAATACTATAAATTCTGCGCTTAAATAAAGATTACTACAGTGAGTTTAGAAATTATAAGACCACTTTGATTTTGAAAATTATGAAATAAATAAAGGTTCTAATTATAATTTAAACACATGAGATATCAAAATACAACATATTTATTAAAATTAGTTTGCAATAATTTTGAATAATGCAATAAATAAATATGTTAACAAAAATATAAGCAATGGTTGAAAAATACACTGTTAACAAATTATAAGACCACTTGTCTAAAAACAAAAATAATATGTAAGTTAATACGATATTGGTCCTCCATTTTTCCTTATAACCTCAAATGTTGGCCTCATTTTTGGCTCTATAGTGTATATTAGAAAAATACATTTACAATTTATTTTTTATCTTTCAGAAAAAAATGCTTTCGATATCATCAAACCTGTGACGAATTTTCCTTCTGTGATTGGCCAATCAATATTCCCCAATTACGGAGACGAGATTCTACCCTTAAATCCCCGAATAGCAGTCATCACCGGTAAATTCCACAACGTCGAAGTTCTCATAGGAAATACTCACGATGAAGGATCTAACAAGCTTATCGGATTTAATACCACTTTTTTCGGTCAATATGGAGAGAAAAATCCTAAAATAAGCAAAAGTCTTGGTATATCCTTAATGAAAGATATTTTCAAAAACATTTCCTTTAAAGATGATATAATTCAGTATTACTTGGGAAATCTGAAAAATCGAGATTATGACAAAGTTCGTGAACAAGTTTATACTGCTATTGGGGATTACAGCATCCTGTGCCCGACGACATATTTCGCTGAAAGTTACAGCCAGTGTGGAAATCGTGTCTACTATTATTTTTTTACGCACCGCTCTTCAACTTCACCATGGGCAAAGTGGCTGAAAGTGCCACATTTTGAAGAATTACCATTCGTGTTTGGAAGTCCAGTGTTGCATCCTAAAAAATATACTCGAAAAGAAGTTATTTTTAGTTTGAAGATGATAAGAATATGGTCTAATTTTGTCAAATACGGGTAAGTGAAAAAATCCTCACTCATACGCTTACACTTTTTAAACTTTTCAGAAGTACGTTTCTTTTCCTTTTATTGATTACCGTAGAAATAAGGGCTTCTTTTTTTTAAGTTCAACCTTTGAAGCAGCCTGCAATTTTGTCATCTATACATTCCCTACATGTTGAAAAAATGATTTAAAACATTGATGGTACTAGTTCCCTGATTTACCTCAAGTGCAACTTTCATGAATACATTTTTACTACTCATGCAGTTAAATACAAAAATGTTTATACAGGTATTTCACTACCAGACCGACAAACTTGCAGGAGGTGTAAAGGGCACAGAGACGACTCGGAATCAGATAGGAATGCAGGGTCGAAAATGCCGTAGTTGCGAGCTATGGTTCAAAGAAGCAGAGAAAAAGAGCAGAAACAGCAACACATTAATGAGACAGAAAACAATTTATTGAAAGGTTGTACTACAGAAGGTGTTCGAAATTACTACCAGAAGTCGTCGGCCAGGCTTGACGGCGGTGTCGCATGGATTCGCTTACGTTCTGGAAGATTCCTGGTGTGTCGCGTATCCTGCCGGCAGCTACAGATATTCAAGCGGCGAGGCAGGATACGCGACACACCAGGAATCTTCCAGAACGTAAGCGAATCCATGCGATACCGCCGTCAAGTCTGGCCGACCACTTCTGGTAGCAATTTCGAACACCTTCTGTAGTACAACCTTTCAATAAATTGTTTTCTGTGATTTAATGTGCTGCTGTTTCTGTTCTCTTTCTCTGCTTCTTTGAACCATAGCTCGCAACTACGGCATTTTTGACCCTGCATTCCTACGTGATTCCGAATCGTCTCTGTGTCCTCTACACCTCCTGCAAGTTTGTCTGTCTGGTAGTGAAACACCCTGTATATGAGCAAAATCCCTGACTCACATATATATAAGGGTGTAGTGCTAAAAAGTAAAATTTATTATCTTTTTTTTTTTTTTTTTTTTTTTTTTTTTTGTAGAAATAACATACGCTTGTAGAAATATAATCGCTGATTTTTTTTTCTAAATCAGACATGAAACCAACAGAGTGAAAAAGTGAGGGCGCGAGGGGCAAGCAGGTGCTCGTCCAGGTAGCTTAATGGTAGAGCATTGGCGCGCAATGCCAGTAATCCTGCTTCTAATCTAAACTTGGACAGTTTTTCACTCTGTTCGTTTCACGCCAGATTTAGCAAAAAAAAAATCAGCAATTAAAAATTCTTCTAGTTAAGTTTATTGTTCAGAGTAATCAAAACAAATTTTTAGCAGTCCCCAGGTTGACACAAAAAAATACGTATTCAGATTGGACTCACAAGGAGAGGGCCAAGCTTGGTAATTACAAAATTTGATTATTTTTATATATGTTGCAGAGTAGAAGCCCCTTAGTCCAAGGTTCAATGAATTTTATATAACGCTTCTTAGTTCACAAAAAATAGGTGATCTAATAATATTATATCAAAACTTAAATACCTACTTTGTAACGAGTTTACTAGGTTGGTCGTAGCTCAGTTGTTATGGCATCTACTTGTTGATCCGCCGCCTCGGGTTCGAGACTGGAATGCGCTACATTTGATTTTCTCATTTTTTGTTTTATAAATATACTTGTAATTAATTATAAACCAAACTAAAAAAGAAATAACCGAAGTCTGTTGTGACGCCCTCTATTTATAATAAAATAAAACATTTTCAATAAAATAAAAATAAATTCAGAAAAAAGATAATTGAGAAATAAAAATAATTCAAAGCGCAAGTGTATGTATTACAAATTTGAAAATCTTTAATATTTCAAAAAATATATTGTAATTTAATTGTTTTGCTAATTTTTAATATAATTAGGCTTTTAATTTAAAAAACAAAGTAGTATTATCATCGCATTGACTTCCCTTGTTAACCATTTGAGTGCTGAAAATTCAGCCTATAATCCGCGGAACAAACAATTGTGTTTCAACCCAGAAATTTTATCTTATAAAATGTAACTCACTAGATTGCTGTAAATACTTCAATTGTTGAATAAAAATTAAATGATTTCAATTATTGAATAAAATTTCTGGGTTGAAACAAAATTTGTTTGATCCGCAGATACATTGCGGCTCTATCGCGATTCATAGCACTCAAACGGTTAAGGCAATATATAGATGATGTTTCTTTAAAATCACAAATTGACACAATTGTTCAATATCATTGCATCGATAAAGAATATCTATATATATAAAAGCCGTTCTTGGTATGTATGTATGCTCCTTATACAAATCTACAGTTTTTGTCCGATTATAACGAAACTTGATGTACACATGTTTTAGAACACGAGTAAAATTACTGTCAACTTAAAAAAATTCTCAGACAATTCTTTACCCGTTTTTTTTAAACATCTCCCATAGTTTTTCATTACAGAAACTATTTTTTTTTTCAATTTCTAATGCAATTTTTCCCGTTGCCATTAAAAAAAAAGAAACTGCATATAGACAATAGTTTTGTAAAACAATAAAAATTCAGATTCACTCACTATAATTTGAAAGGCGAAACTGACGTCATTCAGTTAAGATAATGTGATTTTTTCGCATATAAAAATATTACTATGAGTGCGTTTAAATGACATAATACATTTTTATTTAAATGTGTTTGGAGATATAAATAAACAACTTAGCTCCTAATTTTATAAAGGTAAATTGTTTCCATTGGTTTGTTAATATTAAAGTACATTTTCCAAGAAATAAAAACATATTTTTGCATATTCAAACTTCATGATTCAATTTATTCTACATAGACAAAAATCGTCTGTCAAATATGGACATTTAGAAATCATTACATCGTAACTTTTATCAGCTTTAGCTTCAACCAAGGAGGCATATTTAAGCTACTTGGATTTAGGTGGACAATTATTGTACACTATAAATAAAAATTGTATTTCAAGGAAATAATATAGTATAGTTTCCATTAATTATTCTTTTAAAGATGCGTGTTAAAACAAAAGGGATTAAAAGTAAAAGGAATTGAAAATAATGTTTTGCATAAAAAAAAACCAATTTCAAAACGAAACTTTAGCAAATTATGTTTAAATTACATTGTAAATATAATTTATTGGTAAAATTTAGTATTTAATAATAGTAATGTATTTTTCTATGAGTACAATAATATTGGATTTCTTTAAGCGCTTTTATGCGTTTTAAATAGATACTAGATGGTACCCGTCAAAACTTCACGGAAAAAATTACAATAACAATATTAGTAAAATAAGCTTCTTTATTACATAATTAGGGATGCTTATGAAACAATCTTTCAAATATTTTATTTTAAAAAAAAATTCCCCCAGTGAATTACGTTATTATTTCCGATGCAAACTCCAAACAAACAATCCGTAAACAAAATGGAAATCAGTTTGACATTACCGCCCTATTCCTCACGGCAAGAAAGAAAATTTCCTGAACCTATGAAGTATCATACAAATAGCATATCCCTACGTTCATCTCATATTCAGTCAATAAAAGAACATGTTATATAAGGCACACATCCCCCCCCTTGTGATAATGCAACCGAATGAGCTCCTATGCGCATGTGCATTGCATCTCCCCAAACGCACCGTCGAAATTCGACGTTAAAAAAAGTTTTAAAATGTTTTGATCAAAATTTTTAAAGTGTCTTCTTTAATCATTGTTCGTTTCAAATCCATATATTCTGAAACGCATCCATTGTTTTAAGCTAATCAATTTTTATGTAAAGATGAAGAATTTTTTTACAATAATAAATCAATCTGCAGATAAAGGAGATTTTTAATGTTTTCAAGTGTAATTTATTTGTATGGTTCCTTCATTCCTTTACATAATCAGGATGATAATTCTTTTTCCATAATTAAGAGAAATAATGTAAATAAATAAATATCCAAGATTATTTTTGATTCTGTTTTCATTAATATATTGTAAATTTTATTGTTAAAAGTTACTGATAAATGATACTTTAGTAAATGGGGCTTTTCTTAATTATTTTATTATTATCTATATATATTTAAAACGCTAAGCGATTTCTTTCGACAATCCGTGAGAACAAACTACTGCATCAAATTACATCATTCTTTTTTTAAATGAAAGATATTTGGACACAGATTTGTTATCGTGCATTCGTTTGTTCGAAAATTTAATTAATTAACCGTAATTTTCAATTAAACTTTTACGTCTGCTAATGACGTCATAATCGGATAACGCCTACTGTTCCGAAGCACAGAGTTTATTCTCTAAACTCAGTGGTTGAATAAAAGAGAAATAATAAATATTAAAAGCACGCGGTTTTAAGGCCGAATTTGTTAATTTGCAAGTTAAATTTCGGTAAAAATACTTATCCGCGTGTTTTATAAGCGAAAAAAAATTCATATTTATTGTGACGTCACGGGAATATTGTCCATTGGGTTTATTTTATCATTATGCATTATAACTTTGTTGATGCCATTTTTTCATTACAATTAAATACAAAATATATTTATATTTGTGTGCATGGTGTTTAAGCATTAATGTAAGGTATATGAAGTACGTGTGAAAAGTTTGCGCCGGTGAAAATGACGTTATGCTTAGCTTGAAGTGCATTTTAACATTGATAAAACTAAAGAGAAAATGTATATGATTGTGTTAACATGACATAATTTTACTGATTTTTGCATTCATGATTATAAAGATTAGAATTGGAGCCGTCATTCATTTCTTCATCTTGATTGCATACCTTGATTACATGTTACCAATTGCTTTTTTTTTTAAATTATAGGCTAGAAGATTTCCTTTTTTAATAAAAAAAAATCACAAAAGTAAAGGATTTCAGGAAATTTAAAGTTATTAAAAATAGTGTTATGGTAGAAGAAAATCTTGAAATAATTATTGTATTTTTAGCTAGAATAAACAATGTAAGACTAATATTTCATAGGAATTATTTTGGTAGATTTATTATAAGTTCATTTAACAGTTCCTTATTAGCGCAAAGTCCTATTTCTTTCACTGTGAATTTCTCTTTCGATGTCAAAAAATGTTTTTCCACTTTTGGACGCCAGCCAAAATACAGTGGCAATTTTTAGAAATGTACAACAGTTGTGACAACAAAGGCGCTATCGCTTTAGCTTTCATCGCGCCTTACATCCCTTCGAAATACTACAAATTTCTATTTTTTTACTACATTTTACAATTTCAATTCTTACATCATCAATTAGAAAAAAAATTAGCTTTCGATTGAAATTTATTTGAAAACTGCCGATTTTTTTAAAGTGATAAATCATAAGATCAGATTATCCATAAGATAGAACATTTTGGCGCTAAACAAAAATCTGTCAGGGAAAAAAAAAAAAAAAAAAAATAAGACTTTTTAGATTATGTTGAACATAAAATTGATATGTTGAATTCGTTGATGAATATGTTCCATCAGATATCAGGATATGCTAGGAATTGCATTTTTTTATTTTTTTACATTTGCCAACTGTATAAGAGGAAAAATATCCCCGACTGTGATGGAAAAGGGATAATCATCCTGATTATGTCAAGGAACCGAAGAAACCATACAAATAACTAAAAATACACTTGAAAACATTAAAAATCTCCCTCATCTGCAGATAGATTTATTACTGTAAAAAACTTCTTAATCTTTGAATAAAAATTGATTAGCTTAAAACAATGGATGCGTTTTAGAAGATATGGATTTGAAACGAACAATGATTAAAGAGGACATTTTAAAACTTTTAATTTAATCATTTTAAAACTTTTTTAACGTCGAATTTCGATGGTGCTTTTGGGCAGATGCAATGCAC
The DNA here is from genome assembly GCA_963931845.1 of Maratus michaelseni. Classification (NCBI taxonomy): domain Eukaryota; kingdom Metazoa; phylum Arthropoda; class Arachnida; order Araneae; family Salticidae; genus Maratus; species Maratus michaelseni. The sequence continues at coordinate 99,447,417 of OZ007590.1, forward strand.
ATTGGCATAGGAGCTCATTCGGTTGCATTATCACAGAGGGGGAGGGGGAGATGTGTGCTTTATTTACTATGTTCTGTTATTTACTGAATATGATATGAACGTAGGAATATACTATTTGTATATACTTCATAGATCCATGAATTTTTTTTCTTGCCGTGGGGAATATGGTGGTAATGTCAAACTGATTTGCATTACACAGTTATTTACGGATTGTTTGTTTGGAGTTTGCATCGGAAATAGTACTGTATTTGACTGGGGAAAAAATTAAATAAAATATTTGAAAGACTGTTTTATACGCGCCCCTTCATAAATAATAAAGAAGCTTATTTTACTGATATTGTTATAGTATTTGTTTGCGTCAAGTTTTGACGGGTTCCATCTAGTTATTATTATTTTTCTTTTTTTGAGATTTAATGGCAACATTCTTCCGTTTGTTTATTGGGCGCTACAGTTTGGCGAATTATTTGAGGTACTTTTTGGTTAGCAGGGCGCCAATGAAGTATATATGTATATATATATATATATATGAAACAAATTAAAAAAAAAAAAAAAAAAAAAAAAAAAAAAAAAAAAAAAAAAAATTTTTTTTTTCGCCGTTGACTTCATTAAGACTATAATTCTGTGTAAATCCCATTATTCTAAATTATTTTCTCGCTCCAGTATTCGATTGTCAAAATTACATCTAGCGAAATATATAGTTTATTCCAAATTCATTCTCTTAAAAAATGGCACTGATAGAATGTTCTATTAAATTTACGCACTTTTATTTTCTTTAAATAAAAAGCATCCTAGAATCTAATAATTCAAAAAATACCCATTTCCCAGCTAAAAATATTTTACTCTTTTGAAATAACAACCTATGAATTTCTTTTCTTTATTTTTTATTTCCCTACGATTCCTGACAAAATATTACTTTTCAAATTCTGAAAGATTTTAATCTCAATGTAAAAATTATTTTGGCATATTGCCATACTTGATAAAAACATATGTACTCCTTTTCTCTCTGCTTTTATTTATTCGAAGGAAGTAGAAGGCACGAGATTGTTCTAGAACATTTTTTGGCGCGCTTTTGCCAGCTTCGGTAAGTTCACTTCGATATTAATTCGCCGAAGAAGTTAAGCCGTGAGCGTTGATTGGCCTAGAGGCTTTTTAGATAGAATGTATTCTGGCGCGCTCGGAAAATGATATACGGTTTTTTTCCCGCGTTTAGAGCAGAATGTTCCGGGATTTCGGTGGTGGATGCAACTAGTCATGTACTTCCTAAATCTTCGAAGGTTCTCCTTGGCCGCCGATTGATTTTTAAAGAATACCTGCCTGTACTAACTAAGATGTCTTCTTATATTTAAATTTAAATCATCAAGTTTCGCCACGACCCTAAATTTAGCAGTGCATGGAGTGAGTTTTCAATAGAGTAAAGCTTAATCAATTAATCTTTAAATTTTTCGAATAAAGTGTGAACTGGAACGAACTGCCTCTTCTCTGTAGCTTATACGTACACAATGAAGTAAGTCTCGGTGCTCGACTGAAAATCTCCTCGGAGAAACCTCCCTTGCCTTGAATAGGAGTCTACAAAAGTATGGTGACTCCAGTTAAATCGTCACATATTGAATTTTTTTAGTCGACAGGATGTTGACAGTATTCTTACATTAGACGAACATGATTTTGAGACATTTTTTGGAGTCTAGCGAATATGCTACAAGTTGTGCTTTTGTTCAAACATTTTGCCGGTGCGTGCAGACAGCAACTGTCGCGACGGATGGAACGATGTTTTGGTATGATGTAATCAAGATTGAAATATGTGTGTATAGCGGATTTGAAGTGTGTATCATCGAATTAAATGGAAATTTGAAAAGACTTATTTTATGAGTTGCGGCAAGTAAATAAAAAAAAAAAAAAAAAAAGAAGACGTGGCAGTGTAAGTTATTTTTTCATGATTGATATTTTATTTTGTGACTTTATGATATTTGAATATTTTTATGTGTTTTTTTTTTATTTTATTGTTTATGATTATTTAAAATTCTATTGTTATTTAAATGATACTTAGATCGGGGCTTTGTATAGATAATAGAGTACCTTCTTATATTTATATTGGTAAAAGTAATAAGAATATGGATGAAATTAAGATGATTGCATTTGACCCTGATTCGGGAATGGGGATTCAGCAGTGGCTAGAATATTTCAACCAAATTTGTAGAAGAGAAAATAAGAATGAGGAATGGAAATTTAATCATATATCTCAATATCTTAAAGGTGAAGCTCTTAAAGTGTATGTTAATGATTGCTTAAACTGTGATAATTATGAACAAATTGTAAATATTTTAATAGAGAGATTCATTGACTTAAAATGTCCAAAATTTTCTGAATTTACTACACTTAAACTTGATAAATTGAGTGATTTAGAAGCATATTTTAGAAAAAAAGTAGAGATAGGTAGGCAGTTAAAATTATGTGAAACTATTCTGTTACAAGGATTGACGGATGGATTACGACCAGAATATCAAAATTCCATCAATGTCAATCATCCTGAAAATACCACTGACTGGTATAGAGTTGTGAAACAATTTGTTGAAGTTTCTCCATCGCTCAGTACTCGACAACCAATCAATCAACCATATCGTCAGCCAAATTTTTCTGCTCCCCGTTTCCCAATGCAATCTTTTCGGCAAAATTATCAGCCTTTCCGACCACCTAGGCAAGAATATGCTCCTCGGAATTGGCTGCCAGCACGACAATTTAATCAGAGATCTCCTAATTATAGGAATCCTGTACAAAACAATCATTTTCAAAACCTTTATCCAAGCAGACCATGCAGAATTTGCACCAATAAGGGGGTCAGAAATGCTTACCATTGGGAAAGAGAGTGTGTTTTTATAAGTAATACTACTCCCTCTGATACTCAAAATGCTTCTACTTTTAATGGTAATCCTGGTAATGAATGACAACTAATAGTGTATGGGTACACCCCTAGTTATAATTTACCTTGTATTGTGGATAGTGGTTCAACAATTGCCATTTTACCATTGAAATTTGTAAGAAAACTTAATGCTAAAATTGAAAAAATTCCTACTACTATTATTGGTCAGGCAAAAGGGTTTATGGAAATTAATCAGAAGTGCAGAGTGCTCATCAGGGTTGGGAAAATTAGTAAATGGATAGATTTTCTAGTATGTAATATAGATCTAAATTATGCAATATTGGGGTTAAGAGAATGTTCAAAATTTGATTTAACAATTAATTGTAAACATTGTATTGTCAAACAAGGGAAAATAATTGTAAATAGAGGTGTAGCCATACAAAATGAGAAAGCTTTGCATTTTCATATTGTTGATGTTAATAAAGTACAAGTGAATAATGAAAGTATAAAATGTGAAAATGACAGTAGTAATTTTGAAAATAAGTATGATCATTATAACAAGTTTAATTTTTATCAAGTAAATAACAATTTTGAAAGTAATGAAGAGCATAATGATTTGGATTTTTATCATGATGAACAACTAAATTTTGAGAACTGTAGTAATAGTATAATTATGCAGTCAAATAAGGAAAATAATGACTATGAAGTGCAACCAGATTATAGAAGACTCATGACTCCTCAAATTTCTCGCGAAGTTAATATTTCTAATTGTGAACTAATGGGGGAGATAAATTTGATTCAAAATGGGGATTTAAGGGAATTAATTCAAAATTACATGGATATTTTTGCTAAACATAAATATGATGTAGGTAGAATTAATATTGAACCACAACGCGTTTATCTTAAATCTGACCTACCAATATCTTTGAGGCCTTATAGAACTTCACCAGCTGAGGAAAAAGAAATTCAAAATCAAATTCAAGGATTGTTAGAAGCAGGATTAATTAAAGAGAGCAATAGTCCTTATTCGGCTCCTGTCACTTTGGCTATGAAAAGAGAGGAAGGCAAAAAGACTAGGTTATGTATTGATTATCGAAAATTAAATGCAATAGTAAAAAATGATGCCGAACCATTACCTCGTATCGATGGGATCTTGGATAAATTGAGTGGTGCTCAGTATTTTTCAACTTTGGACTTAGCCTCCGGCTACTGGCACATACCCATACATTCCGCAGATACTGAGAAATTAGCTTTTGCTACTAGCTCTGGGTTATTCGAATGGTTAGTCCTCCCATTCGGGATAAAAACGGGACCCCCGATTTTCAATAGAACTATTAGAAGAATCCTAAATAAATACAAAATAGATTTTGCTTGCCACTATTTCGATGATATTATAATTTTCTCCTCCTCTCTAAAAGAACATCTTGATCATTTAAATCAAATATTTAAAATTTGTCAATTAGAAAACATTAAACTCAAATTATCCAAATGTAAATTAGCTCAGACTAAGATTAACATTTTAGGATATGAAATTTATGATGGAATTATAACTCCTGCAAATGCAAATATTGAAACTATAAAGAAATTAAAACCCCCGACAAATATTAAACAATTGCAAAGTTTCCTAGGATCAATAAATGTTTATCATAAATTTATAGATAAATATGCTCAAATTCGACAACCTCTTAATAAATTACTTAGAAAAGATACAATATGGAATTGGACTCCAGAATGTCAAGATTCTTTCAATAAATTGAAAGATGCTTTAATCCAAAAACCTATTCTTAAAATTTATGATGCAAAATTACCACTTCATATGTTTGTTGACGCCTCACAGATGGCAGTAGGTGCAGTGCTTAAACAACCAGATAAAGAGGGGTTTCTGCATCCAATTGCTTACCATTCAAGGAATTTGAAGAGTTATGAACAGAATTACTTCATTACAGAGTTAGAGTGTTTAGCAATTATTGACACTCTTGATAAATTTTATCATTACTTTCATGGAGTCAGATTTACCATCCATACTGACCATGCATCTCTAGTTTGGTTAAAAAATGTTAAGAATCCTAGAGGAAGATTATTTAGGTGGTCTTTAAAATTAAGCATGTTTGAGTATGAAATTAAGTATGAAAAGGGGTCAACAAATGTCGAAGCTGACATGTTGTCCAGAAACCCTGTAACTTTTTTCAACCAACATATTAATTTATTGTTAGATAAAGATGAAATAATAGAGATGCAGAATAAGGAAAATGTAAATGATAGGAAATATCGATCAGAGAATGGAATAATCATACTTAAAAAACATGGATTTCGAAAAGTGGTAGTACCAATGGCTTTAAGAAAAAAATTATTACATATTGCCCATGAGAATTATGGACATCTAGGTATACAAAAAATGCAAAATTTAATTTCTCCAAACTATTATTGGCCTAATATGACAATAGATATAACCCAATATGTAAAACATTGTGACACTTGTCAAAAAAATAAAAAACCCAAAACAAAAAGATTTGGCTTACTACAAGCCCTACCAGCCACAGATCAACCTTTTGAGTGCCTCTCTATTGATACTGTGGGTGGATTTAATTATTATAACTCGACAAAGAAATTTTTACACATAATAATAGATCATGCCACAAGATATGTCTGGGCTTTTCCATCAAAAAATGTTACATCAGCCACATATATTAATTGCTTAAAACAAATTTTCAATAGTCAGGTTCCCCAAATAATACTCAGTGATCGGCACAAGGCATTCCGGTCACCTCAATTCAAAAAATTCCTCAAGACACATAACATTAAACAAAGATTTACCTCTTCACATCATCCACAAACGAATGGGAAGGTTGAAAGGGTTAACCAGACAATAGTCACTAGATTAAAATGTAAAGTAAACTCAATCTCATCTAAAATTCCATGGACTCGATTATTAGAGCATGTCATTCAAGAATACAATAATACTCCTCATTCCATAACTAATTTCCCACCAGCATATCTATTTTATGGCAAATTACCTTATAACTCTCCTTTAAATCAAAATTATTATCCACCTGTTCAAGAAGCACTAAAAATTGCTAAAAAACGTACTAAAGAATTTCATTTCAAAAATAAAAGGTTATATGATAGAAAATTTGTTGAGTGTCCTTTAAAAGTAAATGATTTTGTAATTTATGAAGAATTCAAATATCCCAATACTAGGAAATTAGAACCCACTTTTTCAGGTCCATACAAAATTATAAACAAACTTTCAGAAGTGACTTATGAAATAGACAGATTTAATTATGAAACTAAAGCCAACTCAGTAATTGTACATGTGTCTAAATTGCGACAATATTATTTTCCAGATGACTTCAAATTATTTCATGAAGATACACAAAAACCAGCACAAACAACTTCACATACAGGTTCACAAAATCAAACTAAAGTAAAAACAATAGATTAAACTCAAATTCTTTTAAATATCGCTTATTACCATAATTTCAACATTATCAGGTATGTTCTTGGGTCGACACAGGAATATTACTTGTTTTTGAAAGTTTTTGAGGTTAGGTAGACAACTTATGCAGGCATAAGATGTGTATTATGATTTTAGGAATTTTCAAATTGATGTTGAAAAATGAAATTAAAATTTATATATAATTACAGGTTTTAGTAAATATAAGTTATATTATTTAATGGATTCACAGAAGCTATATTTATTTTGTTTAATACAATAAAGGTCTTGAATTATTCTTGAATGCTGATATTCTGTATTAGTCAGAGTTGATATTGTGATGTTGTAGTAAAATGTTAAGAGAGATTAGTTGAAATTTAAGGATTACAATAGTATAAATAATAGTTTTATATTCCAATTCTCTGTCACCTATCTATCTAACAATTATTATTATTATTATTATTTTTGCTTATTACTTAAAAAGTGTAAAAAGAAGAAGAGGATTCTACACTTAAATTTTGGTAATTAGCTATACCCGATTATGTCATAGATTTTTTAGTAGTCAAAAGAAGAGTATCAGAAAGGGATATTATTGTTCACAATTGTTGGTTGAGTGAATCCTATCTAAATATTTGGGCATCTAAATTATTTAGTATTGGAAAATAATGTAGAGTTAAATTTTTTTTTATATAGATTTCGGCTAGCAAAAAATTATTTCCTTATCCTTTCAAGTAAGGAAACAAACATATTTTGCTATGTATTTTTTTTTTTTCCTCAACCAAGAATTTTATATTGAATGTAATATTTACTGTGATATATTATATTGTTAGAGTAGTTATTGAAGTCTGTTGATATTATTTATTTTGAAAAGATTTATTAATGTTATTATTTATTAAGAGAAAATATTAGAAAAAATGTTGAGAGAGATTTAGAGTTAATATTAGAGTTATTAGAGTATTAGAGTTTTATTTACAAATTGAGTAAACTGCTTACAATGAAATGTAGTTATAAAATATATGATGAATTAGAATTTTTGTACCAAGGTTGTGATATTTCAAAGTAGTATGTATACCATGTTGTGCAATATGGACATTTATTAATTCAAAAATTTTACTGATTGCGACAAAAAGGATAGCTATCGAATGAAATGAATTAGCTCTGGTCTTCAGTGTGACCACAAAAAGAGTGGCACCACAGATTAGAGTGGGGGTAATCCCAAAACCACAATGGAGAAAGACTGAAATTTAGTCAGAACTGTTTTGAGACTGTTGTTGACTGCTGTTGTTGTTCAAACAGTGACTGTTTAAGACTATTGAAACTTCAGTATTCAGTTATTCAGTATTAGTATGATTAAGTTTTTCAATAGTATTCTGAAGAATACAGTTTTTTCAATTGGTAATATTTTTCAGTTTTCAATGTAACTAATTTCCAACTTTATTATTTATTATATTATTTATTATATTGATTTATTATTTATTACTATTATATTATGTTGGTAATATTATTATTATGTTAGTTATTTCTTAGTTTATCTTGATGTATCCCATTTATTTACACTTGCAAAAAATAAGTGTTGCTGTAAACTTATGTATTTGAGGTTATGCTTTACTCTAAAAATATTTTAATTTCCATTCTTCCAAAATTTAAGACAATTACTTTGTTTGTGATTCTTGATGATTTAAAATTTTTAGAATTTTATATTTTAGGAAAATTCTCTATTTTTTTTTATCTGAACTGCTGTTAGGGAACTGCTATTCAGATAAGCTTGTTTTTTGGGGGGGGGATATTGAAACAAATTAAAAAAAAAAAAAAATTTTTTTTTCGCCGTTGACTTCATTAAGACTATAATTCTGTGTAAATCCCATTATTCTAAATTATTTTCTCGCTCCAGTATTCGATTGTCAAAATTACATCTAGCGAAATATATAGTTTATTCCAAATTCATTCTCTTAAAAAATGGCACTGATAGAATGTTCTATTAAATTTACGCACTTTTATTTTCTTTAAATAAAAAGCATCCTAGAATCTAATAATTCAAAAAATACCCATTTCCCAGCTAAAAATATTTTACTCTTTTGAAATAACAACCTATGAATTTCTTTTCTTTATTTTTTATTTCCCTACGATTCCTGACAAAATATTACTTTTCAAATTCTGAAAGATTTTAATCTCAATGTAAAAATTATTTTGGCATATTGCCATACTTGATAAAAACATATGTACTCCTTTTCTCTCTGCTTTTATTTATTCGAAGGAAGTAGAAGGCACGAGATTGTTCTAGAACATTTTTTGGCGCGCTTTTGCCAGCTTCGGTAAGTTCACTTCGATATTAATTCGCCGAAGAAGTTAAGCCGTGAGCGTTGATTGGCCTAGAGGCTTTTTAGATAGAATGTATTCTGGCGCGCTCGGAAAATGATATACGGTTTTTTTCCCGCGTTTAGAGCAGAATGTTCCGGGATTTCGGTGATGGATGCAACTAGTCATGTACTTCCTAAATCTTCGAAGGTTCTCCTTGGCCGCCGATTGATTTTTAAAGAATACCTGCCTGTACTAACTAAGATGTCTTCTTATATTTAAATTTAAATCATCAAGTTTCGCCACGACCCTAAATTTAGCAGTGCATGGAGTGAGTTTTCAATAGAGTAAAGCTTAATCAATTAATCTTTAAATTTTTCGAATAAAGTGTGAACTGGAACGAACTGCCTCTTCTCTGTAGCTTATACGTACACAATGAAGTAAGTCTCGGTGCTCGACTGAAAATCTCCTCGGAGAAACCTCCCTTGCCTTGAATAGGAGTCTACAAAAGTATGGTGACTCCAGTTAAATCGTCACATATTGAATTTTTTTAGTCGACAGGATGTTGACAGTATTCTTACATTAGACGAACATGATTTTGAGACATTTTTTGGAGTCTAGCGAATATGCTACAAGTTGTGCTTTTGTTCAAACATTTTGCCGGTGCGTGCAGACAGCAACTGTCGCGACGGATGGAACGATGTTTTGGTATGATGTAATCAAGATTGAAATATGTGTGTATAGCGGATTTGAAGTGTGTATCATCGAATTAAATGGAAATTTGAAAAGACTTATTTTATGAGTTGCGGCAAGTAAATAAAAAAAAAAAAAAAAAGAAGACGTGGCAGTGTAAGTTATTTTTGCATGATTGATATTTTATTTTGTGACTTTATGATATTTGAATATTTTTATGTGTTTTTTTTTTTTATTTTATTGTTTATGATTATTTAAAATTCTATTGTTATTTAAATGATACTTAGATCGGGGCTTTGTATAGATAATAGAGTACCTTCTTATATTTATATTGGTAAAAGTAATAAGAATATGGATGAAATTAAGATGATTGCATTTGACCCTGATTCGGGAATGGGGATTCAGCAGTGGCTAGAATATTTCAACCAAATTTGTAGAAGAGAAAATAAGAATGAGGAATGGAAATTTAATCATATATCTCAATATCTTAAAGGTGAAGCTCTTAAAGTGTATGTTAATGATTGCTTAAACTGTGATAATTATGAACAAATTGTAAATATTTTAATAGAGAGATTCATTGACTTAAAATGTCCAAAATTTTCTGAATTTACTACACTTAAACTTGATAAATTGAGTGATTTAGAAGCATATTTTAGAAAAAAAGTAGAGATAGGTAGGCAGTTAAAATTATGTGAAACTATTCTGTTACAAGGATTGACGGATGGATTACGACCAGAATATCAAAATTCCATCAATGTCAATCATCCTGAAAATACCACTGACTGGTATAGAGTTGTGAAACAATTTGTTGAAGTTTCTCCATCGCTCAGTACTCGACAACCAATCAATCAACCATATCGTCAGCCAAATTTTTCTGCTCCCCGTTTCCCAATGCAATCTTTTCGGCAAAATTATCAGCCTTTCCGACCACCTAGGCAAGAATATGCTCCTCGGAATTGGCTGCCAGCACGACAATTTAATCAGAGATCTCCTAATTATAGGAATCCTGTACAAAACAATCATTTTCAAAACCTTTATCCAAGCAGACCATGCAGAATTTGCACCAATAAGGGGGTCAGAAATGCTTACCATTGGGAAAGAGAGTGTGTTTTTATAAGTAATACTACTCCCTCTGATACTCAAAATGCTTCTACTTTTAATGGTAATCCTGGTAATGAATGACAACTAATAGTGTATGGGTACACCCCTAGTTATAATTTACCTTGTATTGTGGATAGTGGTTCAACAATTGCCATTTTACCATTGAAATTTGTAAGAAAACTTAATGCTAAAATTGAAAAAATTCCTACTACTATTATTGGTCAGGCAAAAGGGTTTATGGAAATTAATCAGAAGTGCAGAGTGCTCATCAGGGTTGGGAAAATTAGTAAATGGATAGATTTTCTAGTATGTAATATAGATCTAAATTATGCAATATTGGGGTTAAGAGAATGTTCAAAATTTGATTTAACAATTAATTGTAAACATTGTATTGTCAAACAAGGGAAAAGAGTTGTAAATAGAGGTGTAGCCATACAAAATGAGAAAGCTTTGCATTTTCATATTGTTGATGTTAATAAAGTACAAGTGAATAATGAAAGTATAAAATGTGAAAATGACAGTAGTAATTTTGAAAATAAGTATGATCATTATAACAAGTTTAATTTTTATCAAGTAAATAACAATTTTGAAAGTAATGAAGAGCATAATGATTTGGATTTTTATCATGATGAACAACTAAATTTTGAGAACTGTAGTAATAGTATAATTATGCAGTCAAATAAGGAAAATAATGACTATGAAGTGCAACCAGATTATAGAAGACTCATGACTCCTCAAATTTCTCGCGAAGTTAATATTTCTAATTGTGAACTAATGGGGGAGATAAATTTGATTCAAAATGGGGATTTAAGGGAATTAATTCAAAATTACATGGATATTTTTGCTAAACATAAATATGATGTGGGTAGAATTAATATTGAACCACAACGCGTTTATCTTAAATCTGACCTACCAATATCTTTGAGGCCTTATAGAACTTCACCAGCTGAGGAAAAAGAAATTCAAAATCAAATTCAAGGATTGTTAGAAGCAGGATTAATTAAAGAGAGCAATAGTCCTTATTCGGCTCCTGTCACTTTGGCTATGAAAAGAGAGGAAGGCAAAAAGACTAGGTTATGTATTGATTATCGAAAATTAAATGCAATAGTAAAAAATGATGCCGAACCATTACCTCGTATCGATGGGATCTTGGATAAATTGAGTGGTGCTCAGTATTTTTCAACTTTGGACTTAGCCTCCGGCTACTGGCACATACCCATACATTCCGCAGATACTGAGAAATTAGCTTTTGCTACTAGCTCTGGGTTATTCGAATGGTTAGTCCTCCCATTCGGGATAAAAACGGGACCCCCGATTTTCAATAGAACTATTAGAAGAATCCTAAATAAATACAAAATAGATTTTGCTTGCCACTATTTCGATGATATTATAATTTTCTCCTCCTCTCTAAAAGAACATCTTGATCATTTAAATCAAATATTTAAAATTTGTCAATTAGAAAACATTAAACTCAAATTATCCAAATGTAAATTAGCTCAGACTAAGATTAACTTTTTAGGATATGAAATTTATGATGGAATTATAACTCCTGCAAATGCAAATATTGAAACTATAAAGAAATTAAAACCCCCGACAAATATTAAACAATTGCAAAGTTTCCTAGGATCAATAAATGTTTATCATAAATTTATAGATAAATATGCTCAAATTCGACAACCTCTTAATAAATTACTTAGAAAAGATACAATATGGAATTGGACTCCAGAATGTCAAGATTCTTTCAATAAATTGAAAGATGCTTTAATCCAAAAACCTATTCTTAAAATTTATGATGCAAAATTACCACTTCATATGTTTGTTGACGCCTCACAGATGGCAGTAGGTGCAGTGCTTAAACAACCAGATAAAGAGGGGTTTCTGCATCCAATTGCTTACCATTCAAGGAATTTGAAGAGTTATGAACAGAATTACTTCATTACAGAGTTAGAGTGTTTAGCAATTATTGACACTCTTGATAAATTTTATCATTACTTTCATGGAGTCAGATTTACCATCCATACTGACCATGCATCTCTAGTTTGGTTAAAAAATGTTAAGAATCCTAGAGGAAGATTATTTAGGTGGTCTTTAAAATTAAGCATGTTTGAGTATGAAATTAAGTATGAAAAGGGGTCAACAAATGTCGAAGCTGACATGTTGTCCAGAAACCCTGTAACTTTTTTCAACCAACATATTAATTTATTGTTAGATAAAGATGAAATAATAGAGATGCAGAATAAGGAAAATGTAAATGATAGGAAATATCGATCAGAGAATGGAATAATCATACTTAAAAAACATGGATTTCGAAAAGTGGTAGTACCAATGGCTTTAAGAAAAAAATTATTACATATTGCCCATGAGAATTATGGACATCTAGGTATACAAAAAATGCAAAATTTAATTTCTCCAAACTATTATTGGCCTAATATGACAATAGATATAACCCAATATGTAAAATATTGTGACACTTGTCAAAAAAATAAAAAACCCAAAACAAAAAGATTTGGCTTACTACAAGCCCTACCAGCCACAGATCAACCTTTTGAGTGCCTCTCTATTGATACTGTGGGTGGATTTAATTATTATAACTCGACAAAGAAATTTTTACACATAATAATAGATCATGCCACAAGATATGTCTGGGCTTTTCCATCAAAAAATGTTACATCAGCCACATATATTAATTGCTTAAAACAAATTTTCAATAGTCAGGTTCCCCAAATAATACTCAGTGATCGGCACAAGGCATTCCGGTCACCTCAATTCAAAAAATTCCTCAAGACACATAACATTAAACAAAGATTTACCTCTTCACATCATCCACAAACGAATGGGAAGGTTGAAAGGGTTAACCAGACAATAGTCACTAGATTAAAATGTAAAGTAAACTCAATCTCATCTAAAATTCCATGGACTCGATTATTAGAGCATGTCATTCAAGAATACAATAATACTCCTCATTCCATAACTAATTTCCCACCAGCATATCTATTTTATGGCAAATTACCTTATAACTCTCCTTTAAATCAAAATTATTATCCACCTGTTCAAGAAGCACTAAAAATTGCTAAAAAACGTACTAAAGAATTTCATTTCAAAAATAAAAGGTTATATGATAGAAAATTTGTTGAGTGTCCTTTAAAAGTAAATGATTTTGTAATTTATGAAGAATTCAAATATCCCAATACTAGGAAATTAGAACCCACTTTTTCAGGTCCATACAAAATTATAAACAAACTTTCAGAAGTGACTTATGAAATAGACAGATTTAATTATGAAACTAAAGCCAACTCAGTAATTGTACATGTGTCTAAATTGCGACAATATTATTTTCCAGATGACTTCAAATTATTTCATGAAGATACACAAAAACCAGCACAAACAACTTCACATACAGGTTCACAAAATCAAACTAAAGTAAAAACAATAGATTAAACTCAAATTCTTTTAAATATCGCTTATTACCATAATTTCAACATTATCAGGTAATGTTCTTGGGTCGACACAGGAATATTACTTGTTTTTGAAAGTTTTTGAGGTTAGGTAGACAACTTATGCAGGCATAAGATGTGTATTATGATTTTAGGAATTTTCAAATTGATGTTGAAAAATGAAATTAAAATTTATATATAATTACAGGTTTTAGTAAATATAAGTTATATTATTTAATGGATTCACAGAAGCTATATTTATTTTGTTTAATACAATAAAGGTCTTGAATTATTCTTGAATGCTGATATTCTGTATTAGTCAGAGTTGATATTGTGATGTTGTAGTAAAATGTTAAGAGAGATTAGTTGAAATTTAAGGATTACAATAGTATAAATAATAGTTTTATATTCCAATTCTCTGTCACCTATCTATCTAACAATTATTATTATTATTATTATTTTTGCTTATTACTTAAAAAGTGTAAAAAGAAGAAGAGGATTCTACACTTAAATTTTGGTAATTAGCTATACCCGATTATGTCATAGATTTTTTAGTAGTCAAAAGAAGAGTATCAGAAAGGGATATTATTGTTCACAATTGTTGGTTGAGTGAATCCTATCTAAATATTTGGGCATCTAAATTATTTAGTATTGGAAAATAATGTAGAGTTAAATTTTTTTTTATATAGATTTCGGCTAGCAAAAAATTATTTCCTTATCCTTTCAAGTAAGGAAACAAACATATTTTGCTATGTATTTTTTTTTTTCCTCAACCAAGAATTTTATATTGAATGTAATATTTACTGTGATATATTATATTGTTAGAGTAGTTATTGAAGTCTGTTGATATTATTTATTTTGAAAAGATTTATTAATGTTATTATTTATTAAGAGAAAATATTAGAAAAAATGTTGAGAGAGATTTAGAGTTAATATTAGAGTTATTAGAGTATTAGAGTTTTATTTACAAATTGAGTAAACTGCTTACAATGAAATGTAGTTATAAAATATATGATGAATTAGAATTTTTGTACCAAGGTTGTGATATTTCAAAGTAGTATGTATACCATGTTGTGCAATATGGACATTTATTAATTCAAAAATTTTACTGATTGCGACAAAAAGGATAGCTATCGAATGAAATGAATTAGCTCTGGTCTTCAGTGTGACCACAAAAAGAGTGGCACCACAGATTAGAGTGGGGGTAATCCCAAAACCACAATGGAGAAAGACTGAAATTTAGTCAGAACTGTTTTGAGACTGTTGTTGACTGCTGTTGTTGTTCAAACAGTGACTGTTTAAGACTATTGAAACTTCAGTATTCAGTTATTCAGTATTAGTATGATTAAGTTTTTCAATAGTATTCTGAAGAATACAGTTTTTTCAATTGGTAATATTTTTCAGTTTTCAATGTAACTAATTTCCAACTTTATTATTTATTATATTATTTATTATATTGATTTATTATTTATTACTATTATATTATGTTGGTAATATTATTATTATGTTAGTTATTTCTTAGTTTATCTTGATGTATCCCATTTATTTACACTTGCAAAAAATAAGTGTTGCTGTAAACTTATGTATTTGAGGTTATGCTTTACTCTAAAAATATTTTAATTTCCATTCTTCCAAAATTTAAGACAATTACTTTGTTTGTGATTCTTGATGATTTAAAATTTTTAGAATTTTATATTTTAGGAAAATTCTCTATTTTTTTTTATCTGAACTGCTGTTAGGGAACTGCTATTCAGATAAGCTTGTTTTTTGGGGGGGGGATATTGAAACAAATTAAAAAAAAAAAAAAATTTTTTTTTCGCCGTTGACTTCATTAAGACTATAATTCTGTGTAAATCCCATTATTCTAAATTATTTTCTCGCTCCAGTATTCGATTGTCAAAATTACATCTAGCGAAATATATAGTTTATTCCAAATTCATTCTCTTAAAAAATGGCACTGATAGAATGTTCTATTAAATTTACGCACTTTTATTTTCTTTAAATAAAAAGCATCCTAGAATCTAATAATTCAAAAAATACCCATTTCCCAGCTAAAAATATTTTACTCTTTTGAAATAACAACCTATGAATTTCTTTTCTTTATTTTTTATTTCCCTACGATTCCTGACAAAATATTACTTTTCAAATTCTGAAAGATTTTAATCTCAATGTAAAAATTATTTTGGCATATTGCCATACTTGATAAAAACATATGTACTCCTTTTCTCTCTGCTTTTATTTATTCGAAGGAAGTAGAAGGCACGAGATTGTTCTAGAACATTTTTTGGCGCGCTTTTGCCAGCTTCGGTAAGTTCACTTCGATATTAATTCGCCGAAGAAGTTAAGCCGTGAGCGTTGATTGGCCTAGAGGCTTTTTAGATAGAATGTATTCTGGCGCGCTCGGAAAATGATATACGGTTTTTTTCCCGCGTTTAGAGCAGAATGTTCCGGGATTTCGGTGGTGGATGCAACTAGTCATGTACTTCCTAAATCTTCGAAGGTTCTCCTTGGCCGCCGATTGATTTTTAAAGAATACCTGCCTGTACTAACTAAGATGTCTTCTTATATTTAAATTTAAATCATCAAGTTTCGCCACGACCCTAAATTTAGCAGTGCATGGAGTGAGTTTTCAATAGAGTAAAGCTTAATCAATTAATCTTTAAATTTTTCGAATAAAGTGTGAACTGGAACGAACTGCCTCTTCTCTGTAGCTTATACGTACACAATGAAGTAAGTCTCGGTGCTCGACTGAAAATCTCCTCGGAGAAACCTCCCTTGCCTTGAATAGGAGTCTACAAAAGTATGGTGACTCCAGTTAAATCGTCACATATTGAATTTTTTTAGTCGACAGGATGTTGACAGTATTCTTACATTAGACGAACATGATTTTGAGACATTTTTTGGAGTCTAGCGAATATGCTACAAGTTGTGCTTTTGTTCAAACATTTTGCCGGTGCGTGCAGACAGCAACTGTCGCGACGGATGGAACGATGTTTTGGTATGATGTAATCAAGATTGAAATATGTGTGTATAGCGGATTTGAAGTGTGTATCATCGAATTAAATGGAAATTTGAAAAGACTTATTTTATGAGTTGCGGCAAGTAAATAAAAAAAAAAAAAAAAAGAAGACGTGGCAGTGTAAGTTATTTTTGCATGATTGATATTTTATTTTGTGACTTTATGATATTTGAATATTTTTATGTGTTTTTTTTTTATTTTATTGTTTATGATTATTTAAAATTCTATTGTTATTTAAATGATACTTAGATCGGGGCTTTGTATAGATAATAGAGTACCTTCTTATATTTATATTGGTAAAAGTAATAAGAATATGGATGAAATTAAGATGATTGCATTTGACCCTGATTCGGGAATGGGGATTCAGCAGTGGCTAGAATATTTCAACCAAATTTGTAGAAGAGAAAATAAGAATGAGGAATGGAAATTTAATCATATATCTCAATATCTTAAAGGTGAAGCTCTTAAAGTGTATGTTAATGATTGCTTAAACTGTGATAATTATGAACAAATTGTAAATATTTTAATAGAGAGATTCATTGACTTAAAATGTCCAAAATTTTCTGAATTTACTACACTTAAACTTGATAAATTGAGTGATTTAGAAGCATATTTTAGAAAAAAAGTAGAGATAGGTAGGCAGTTAAAATTATGTGAAACTATTCTGTTACAAGGATTGACGGATGGATTACGACCAGAATATCAAAATTCCATCAATGTCAATCATCCTGAAAATACCACTGACTGGTATAGAGTTGTGAAACAATTTGTTGAAGTTTCTCCATCGCTCAGTACTCGACAACCAATCAATCAACCATATCGTCAGCCAAATTTTTCTGCTCCCCGTTTCCCAATGCAATCTTTTCGGCAAAATTATCAGCCTTTCCGACCACCTAGGCAAGAATATGCTCCTCGGAATTGGCTGCCAGCACGACAATTTAATCAGAGATCTCCTAATTATAGGAATCCTGTACAAAACAATCATTTTCAAAACCTTTATCCAAGCAGACCATGCAGAATTTGCACCAATAAGGGGGTCAGAAATGCTTACCATTGGGAAAGAGAGTGTGTTTTTATAAGTAATACTACTCCCTCTGATACTCAAAATGCTTCTACTTTTAATGGTAATCCTGGTAATGAATGACAACTAATAGTGTATGGGTACACCCCTAGTTATAATTTACCTTGTATTGTGGATAGTGGTTCAACAATTGCCATTTTACCATTGAAATTTGTAAGAAAACTTAATGCTAAAATTGAAAAAATTCCTACTACTATTATTGGTCAGGCAAAAGGGTTTATGGAAATTAATCAGAAGTGCAGAGTGCTCATCAGGGTTGGGAAAATTAGTAAATGGATAGATTTTCTAGTATGTAATATAGATCTAAATTATGCAATATTGGGGTTAAGAGAATGTTCAAAATTTGATTTAACAATTAATTGTAAACATTGTATTGTCAAACAAGGGAAAAGAGTTGTAAATAGAGGTGTAGCCATACAAAATGAGAAAGCTTTGCATTTTCATATTGTTGATGTTAATAAAGTACAAGTGAATAATGAAAGTATAAAATGTGAAAATGACAGTAGTAATTTTGAAAATAAGTATGATCATTATAACAAGTTTAATTTTTATCAAGTAAATAACAATTTTGAAAGTAATGAAGAGCATAATGATTTGGATTTTTATCATGATGAACAACTAAATTTTGAGAACTGTAGTAATAGTATAATTATGCAGTCAAATAAGGAAAATAATGACTATGAAGTGCAACCAGATTATAGAAGACTCATGACTCCTCAAATTTCTCGCGAAGTTAATATTTCTAATTGTGAACTAATGGGGGAGATAAATTTGATTCAAAATGGGGATTTAAGGGAATTAATTCAAAATTACATGGATATTTTTGCTAAACATAAATATGATGTGGGTAGAATTAATATTGAACCACAACGCGTTTATCTTAAATCTGACCTACCAATATCTTTGAGGCCTTATAGAACTTCACCAGCTGAGGAAAAAGAAATTCAAAATCAAATTCAAGGATTGTTAGAAGCAGGATTAATTAAAGAGAGCAATAGTCCTTATTCGGCTCCTGTCACTTTGGCTATGAAAAGAGAGGAAGGCAAAAAGACTAGGTTATGTATTGATTATCGAAAATTAAATGCAATAGTAAAAAATGATGCCGAACCATTACCTCGTATCGATGGGATCTTGGATAAATTGAGTGGTGCTCAGTATTTTTCAACTTTGGACTTAGCCTCCGGCTACTGGCACATACCCATACATTCCGCAGATACTGAGAAATTAGCTTTTGCTACTAGCTCTGGGTTATTCGAATGGTTAGTCCTCCCATTCGGGATAAAAACGGGACCCCCGATTTTCAATAGAACTATTAGAAGAATCCTAAATAAATACAAAATAGATTTTGCTTGCCACTATTTCGATGATATTATAATTTTCTCCTCCTCTCTAAAAGAACATCTTGATCATTTAAATCAAATATTTAAAATTTGTCAATTAGAAAACATTAAACTCAAATTATCCAAATGTAAATTAGCTCAGACTAAGATTAACTTTTTAGGATATGAAATTTATGATGGAATTATAACTCCTGCAAATGCAAATATTGAAACTATAAAGAAATTAAAACCCCCGACAAATATTAAACAATTGCAAAGTTTCCTAGGATCAATAAATGTTTATCATAAATTTATAGATAAATATGCTCAAATTCGACAACCTCTTAATAAATTACTTAGAAAAGATACAATATGGAATTGGACTCCAGAATGTCAAGATTCTTTCAATAAATTGAAAGATGCTTTAATCCAAAAACCTATTCTTAAAATTTATGATGCAAAATTACCACTTCATATGTTTGTTGACGCCTCACAGATGGCAGTAGGTGCAGTGCTTAAACAACCAGATAAAGAGGGGTTTCTGCATCCAATTGCTTACCATTCAAGGAATTTGAAGAGTTATGAACAGAATTACTTCATTACAGAGTTAGAGTGTTTAGCAATTATTGACACTCTTGATAAATTTTATCATTACTTTCATGGAGTCAGATTTACCATCCATACTGACCATGCATCTCTAGTTTGGTTAAAAAATGTTAAGAATCCTAGAGGAAGATTATTTAGGTGGTCTTTAAAATTAAGCATGTTTGAGTATGAAATTAAGTATGAAAAGGGGTCAACAAATGTCGAAGCTGACATGTTGTCCAGAAACCCTGTAACTTTTTTCAACCAACATATTAATTTATTGTTAGATAAAGATGAAATAATAGAGATGCAGAATAAGGAAAATGTAAATGATAGGAAATATCGATCAGAGAATGGAATAATCATACTTAAAAAACATGGATTTCGAAAAGTGGTAGTACCAATGGCTTTAAGAAAAAAATTATTACATATTGCCCATGAGAATTATGGACATCTAGGTATACAAAAAATGCAAAATTTAATTTCTCCAAACTATTATTGGCCTAATATGACAATAGATATAACCCAATATGTAAAACATTGTGACACTTGTCAAAAAAATAAAAAACCCAAAACAAAAAGATTTGGCTTACTACAAGCCCTACCAGCCACAGATCAACCTTTTGAGTGCCTCTCTATTGATACTGTGGGTGGATTTAATTATTATAACTCGACAAAGAAATTTTTACACATAATAATAGATCATGCCACAAGATATGTCTGGGCTTTTCCATCAAAAAATGTTACATCAGCCACATATATTAATTGCTTAAAACAAATTTTCAATAGTCAGGTTCCCCAAATAATACTCAGTGATCGGCACAAGGCATTCCGGTCACCTCAATTCAAAAAATTCCTCAAGACACATAACATTAAACAAAGATTTACCTCTTCACATCATCCACAAACGAATGGGAAGGTTGAAAGGGTTAACCAGACAATAGTCACTAGATTAAAATGTAAAGTAAACTCAATCTCATCTAAAATTCCATGGACTCGATTATTAGAGCATGTCATTCAAGAATACAATAATACTCCTCATTCCATAACTAATTTCCCACCAGCATATCTATTTTATGGCAAATTACCTTATAACTCTCCTTTAAATCAAAATTATTATCCACCTGTTCAAGAAGCACTAAAAATTGCTAAAAAACGTACTAAAGAATTTCATTTCAAAAATAAAAGGTTATATGATAGAAAATTTGTTGAGTGTCCTTTAAAAGTAAATGATTTTGTAATTTATGAAGAATTCAAATATCCCAATACTAGGAAATTAGAACCCACTTTTTCAGGTCCATACAAAATTATAAACAAACTTTCAGAAGTGACTTATGAAATAGACAGATTTAATTATGAAACTAAAGCCAACTCAGTAATTGTACATGTGTCTAAATTGCGACAATATTATTTTCCAGATGACTTCAAATTATTTCATGAAGATACACAAAAACCAGCACAAACAACTTCACATACAGGTTCACAAAATCAAACTAAAGTAAAAACAATAGATTAAACTCAAATTCTTTTAAATATCGCTTATTACCATAATTTCAACATTATCAGGTATGTTCTTGGGTCGACACAGGAATATTACTTGTTTTTGAAAGTTTTTGAGGTTAGGTAGACAACTTATGCAGGCATAAGATGTGTATTATGATTTTAGGAATTTTCAAATTGATGTTGAAAAATGAAATTAAAATTTATATATAATTACAGGTTTTAGTAAATATAAGTTATATTATTTAATGGATTCACAGAAGCTATATTTATTTTGTTTAATACAATAAAGGTCTTGAATTATTCTTGAATGCTGATATTCTGTATGAGTCAGAGTTGATATTGTGATGTTGTAGTAAAATGTTAAGAGAGATTAGTTGAAATTTAAGGATTACAATAGTATAAATAATAGTTTTATATTCCAATTCTCTGTCACCTATCTATCTAACAATTATTATTATTATTATTATTTTTGCTTATTACTTAAAAAGTGTAAAAAGAAGAAGAGGATTCTACACTTAAATTTTGGTAATTAGCTATACCCGATTATGTCATAGATTTTTTAGTAGTCAAAAGAAGAGTATCAGAAAGGGATATTATTGTTCACAATTGTTGGTTGAGTGAATCCTATCTAAATATTTGGGCATCTAAATTATTTAGTATTGGAAAATAATGTAGAGTTAAATTTTTTTTTATATAGATTTCGGCTAGCAAAAAATTATTTCCTTATCCTTTCAAGTAAGGAAACAAACATATTTTGCTATGTATTTTTTTTTTTTCCTCAACCAAGAATTTTATATTGAATGTAATATTTACTGTGATATATTATATTGTTAGAGTAGTTATTGAAGTCTGTTGATATTATTTATTTTGAAAAGATTTATTAATGTTATTATTTATTAAGAGAAAATATTAGAAAAAATGTTGAGAGAGATTTAGAGTTAATATTAGAGTTATTAGAGTATTAGAGTTTTATTTACAAATTGAGTAAACTGCTTACAATGAAATGTAGTTATAAAATATATGATGAATTAGAATTTTTGTACCAAGGTTGTGATATTTCAAAGTAGTATGTATACCATGTTGTGCAATATGGACATTTATTAATTCAAAAATTTTACTGATTGCGACAAAAAGGATAGCTATCGAATGAAATGAATTAGCTCTGGTCTTCAGTGTGACCACAAAAAGAGTGGCACCACAGATTAGAGTGGGGGTAATCCCAAAACCACAATGGAGAAAGACTGAAATTTAGTCAGAACTGTTTTGAGACTGTTGTTGACTGCTGTTGTTGTTCAAACAGTGACTGTTTAAGACTATTGAAACTTCAGTATTCAGTTATTCAGTATTAGTATGATTAAGTTTTTCAATAGTATTCTGAAGAATACAGTTTTTTCAATTGGTAATATTTTTCAGTTTTCAATGTAACTAATTTCCAACTTTATTATTTATTATATTATTTATTATATTGATTTATTATTTATTACTATTATATTATGTTGGTAATATTATTATTATGTTAGTTATTTCTTAGTTTATCTTGATGTATCCCATTTATTTACACTTGCAAAAAATAAGTGTTGCTGTAAACTTATGTATTTGAGGTTATGCTTTACTCTAAAAATATTTTAATTTCCATTCTTCCAAAATTTAAGACAATTACTTTGTTTGTGATTCTTGATGATTTAAAATTTTTAGAATTTTATATTTTAGGAAAATTCTCTATTTTTTTTTATCTGAACTGCTGTTAGGGAACTGCTATTCAGATAAGCTTGTTTTTTTTTGGGGGGGGGGATATTGAAACAAATTAAAAAAAAAAAAAAAAAAAAAAAAAAATTTTTTTTTCGCCGTTGACTTCATTAAGACTATAATTCTGTGTAAATCCCATTATTCTAAATTATTTTCTCGCTCCAGTATTCGATTGTCAAAATTACATCTAGCGATATATAGTTTATTCCAAATTCATTCTCTTAAAAAATGGCACTGATAGAATGTTCTATTAAATTTACGCACTTTTATTTTCTTTAAATAAAAAGCATCCTAGAATCTAATAATTCAAAAAATACCCATTTCCCAGCTAAAAATATTTTACTCTTTTGAAATAACAACCTATGAATTTCTTTTCTTTATTTTTTATTTCCCTACGATTCCTGACAAAATATTACTTTTCAAATTCTGAAAGATTTTAATCTCAATGTAAAAATTATTTTGGCATATTGCCATACTTGATAAAAACATATGTACTCCTTTTCTCTCTGCTTTTATTTATTCGAAGGAAGTAGAAGGCACGAGATTGTTCTAGAACATTTTTTGGCGCGCTTTTGCCAGCTTCGGTAAGTTCACTTCGATATTAATTCGCCGAAGAAGTTAAGCCGTGAGCGTTGATTGGCCTAGAGGCTTTTTAGATAGAATGTATTCTGGCGCGCTCGGAAAATGATATACGGTTTTTTTCCCGCGTTTAGAGCAGAATGTTCCGGGATTTCGGTGGTGGATGCAACTAGTCATGTACTTCCTAAATCTTCGAAGGTTCTCCTTGGCCGCCGATTGATTTTTAAAGAATACCTGCCTGTACTAACTAAGATGTCTTCTTATATTTAAATTTAAATCATCAAGTTTCGCCACGACCCTAAATTTAGCAGTGCATGGAGTGAGTTTTCAATAGAGTAAAGCTTAATCAATTAATCTTTAAATTTTTCGAATAAAGTGTGAACTGGAACGAACTGCCTCTTCTCTGTAGCTTATACGTACACAATGAAGTAAGTCTCGGTGCTCGACTGAAAATCTCCTCGGAGAAACCTCCCTTGCCTTGAATAGGAGTCTACAAAAGTATGGTGACTCCAGTTAAATCGTCACATATATATATATAGTATATACATACATATATACAAATATATATAATGTATATAGTTTTGTTTTTCTAGTATTGAATTTATGTGGTTTATAGATTTTGGTTGGCTTTTGTGATAATGATTCTGCAAGTAATTTTCCATTGGAGTTTATTATTATGTATATATATATATATATATATATATATATATATATATATATATTACTGGCGCCGGCTAACCGAAAAGTACCTAATTTGCATATAGTTTTTTTTTTCTTAATGGGACGACGGGATAATGCACGGAATTTCTACGGGATAATGAATATTTTTGATGGTACCAGAATATTTTTCTGTATTCTATAGTTATATTAAGAAATACATATTTTTATGATTTGCTAAATCTCTTATTTGTTTACTTTTTCATGCATTATATTATTGAAGGTTGTTAGTTCTCTTATTATAGGTTGTTAGTTCTCGTTTAAATATACCCTACTTATATAAAAATAGCTTGTGTTCTCTGTGGTGTTTCGCATAAACGTTGTAAAATTCAGGTTATTAGATTTTATCCAACTTTGCTGTCATAACAGCTGATGAAGCAGCCATTTTCGGCGATTTTTTTGTTACCCGTAAAATGTTTGTTTTTGGTATAGCCCGAACTAAGAAAAAAATAAGTACTTTTCCATTATACGGACACCATTGTCGCCAAGCATATATTTACATGTATGGCATGGTGTCGGTATGATGGAAAAGAACCAAAATTTGCGATCGATCAAATAATTGAATTTCGTTAAACATTAAATTTTATGGTACTTTTCTATTATCCGGTCGACCACTTTTCATTACAAAAAACTATCGCCAAACTGTAAAATTAAACGCCGAAAATGAGGTGCGATTTACTTGATGTCAGAAGCATTATACGTGTTTGTTACGTCATCAAGTGGTTTTTAATTCGAGATTTGCGTCTATTTTCCTTATATTTTACTGATTTATTAGTTATTTCATTAATTAAAATAACAATTGTGTCCATAAATTCATGTATTTTATTTATTTATTTATTTTGATATTTCAATGGCAACGTTCTCCCGTTTATTTGGCGTTACAGTTTGGCGATAGTTTTTTGTTATGAAAAGTGGTCGACGGGATAATAGAGAAGTACCAATTTTTTTATTTTTAATCTGAGAAAGAAGCAATAATCATGGATTTAATTAATTTTGCAATATGCGGTGCAACCAAAATAATTTTGATTAAATCAGTACATATATCGCAGACGCACCTGGGTTATTTTTTGGCGCCTAAATGACG
The DNA here is from genome assembly GCA_963931845.1 of Maratus michaelseni. Taxonomy (NCBI): domain Eukaryota; kingdom Metazoa; phylum Arthropoda; class Arachnida; order Araneae; family Salticidae; genus Maratus; species Maratus michaelseni. The sequence goes on from OZ007590.1 coordinate 99,472,860, forward strand.
ATTTTTGCTTTGTATGGCAACCTGGTCTTTTATAATAAATTTGAATATGTGTGTAAATAAATAAAATAAAATAGGTACTTTTATGTTAGCTGGGCGTCAAGGATAACTCTCCAAATCTTGTTTCAATTGGAATCATTTAAATTGCAGCATTTTACGTGAGATTTGTTATTCATATTGATATGTTTACGTTTAGATATTTTATTATGATTATATTCTAGCTAATTAAGTTTTTTTTTTTTTTAAGAATTTATACTACAATGTTAAAATATTACCTAGTTGATATTAGCTAATGTCAAAAGTTTGGTGAACCACAGAGTTCAGGGAATAAACTCTATGCCCTCAAAAGTGGGAGTTGCCGACTTATGACGTCATTAGCAGAAGTAAATGTTTAATTGAAAATTACAGCTAATTAATTAAATTTTCGAACAAACGAATGCACGATAACAAATCTGTGTCCAAATATCTTTCATTTAAAAAAAGAATGGTGTAATTTGATGCAGTAGTTTGTTCTGACGGATTGTCGAAAGAAATCGCTTAGCGTTTTAAATATATAGATGTGGATCAAGCGTATGATTATGGATCAAGCGTAGTGGATTATGACAGCTATACAGAAATAGAAAGCTGCAAAACCGGGCCCTTTGGGTCAATTCAACAACAACAACAACAAGCAATTTAGCTCAACGTTTTGCCTACGTTAAGTTAAGTAGACACGCAACAAACCAGTTTGTTAAAAAACATGAACATTATCTATAATTATAAATGCATATTTGTGCATGATTCATGAAGTGAAAGAATTTTTTTTGTCTATATAAGTATCAATTCATAAGAAAAACTATACCCGGTGAAAGTGTCGTCATATTTTAAATCATGAAGCGGTTTTCATTCAGAAAATGTTAGTATTTTATAGCAATTACACAAAGGAGCGTAATTTTCACGGAATGTATTGGTCGCCAAAACACAAGTTTAACATCCTTTTACAGTACAATCTTTCAGAATATTAAATTTCGATAAAATTTAATAAATATATTAAAGTCGATGTAAAAGTTGATAGCATATGCAATTTTCATTGGAGAATAGGATTTGCCCTTAGCATCGTTCCCGTGAAATTCAAAGAAGAGTCGATTCCACTAATTAAACAAGAAAATAACCCCCCTATTTTTTAAAGGCACCATGATTATGGAAAAGCACAAGAGAAGAGCCAAATAAAAATCCAGGTTTAATCAGTTTTTTTTTTTGCTGATTCTTATATAATTCCTTATAATTTTAAAATATCTAAATCTATAGTTAAAAATATCTCTTCATGGCAATTTTTGCCCCTCATTGGAATAAATTCCTGTCAAATTTCGAAACTTCCATAATCTTAAACTACAACACAGCAATCAATATGACAGTGTTTATCCATAATTGGGGTGCTTTTTTCAGATTTGTTTGCCATTGAAATAAATAATCAATTCTATTGCTTAACAAATAAGCATTTAGGATTTAAAAGTCTTTGGAGCGTGATAAACATTTTTATATTATTGCTAGATCTACAGCTGTTAAAAGTGTGGCACTGTAAAATAAAAATACAATATATATTTGAGGATTAAAGGTATTTTTCTACTTATTTTATTTATTTTTAAAATTTTATGCTGCACCACATTTTAATTTCTTTTTTAAAAATCATATAACTTCTTTTTTTCAAGATGTGAAGTGTTTTGGAATAGAAACATAATTTATATTGATTTTTAACTTTATTCTAATCAAATAAAAGTCGTGTCTAAAGTGATATGTTAATTAGAAAATTTCTTCAAATATTTACTAATATATAATCACCTTAAAAAATATTCTTCGACACGAAAACTTAAATTAAATCAATTTCCATGAACGGAATAAATGTAAAATAGAATAACTAGAAATGTTAAAATGGAATAACAAAGAAAAAAATTTATTCCAAAATTAATCTTACTGAAAGAGTATGAAATTTCAGGTTCATGAAAGAAATTTAAATAATCATATATATATATTTAAAAAAAAAAAACGCAAATTGTGTTTATCAGAAGTATTTCTAATATAAAATATGATAAAGAGTTTGTTAATTGCATATGTTGCTTAATTAATGCATTAATTTTCTTTAAAAGTTACGTGAACGAAGTCACGGGTAACAGCTAGTATGAAATACATTTTAAAAGTGAAAGAAAAATAAATATAACCGTCTAATGATGTTATATACAACGATTTAGTTACAGATAAAACTGGCCCCATTGCTTTGTTTATACACTTGATTATTAAATACAAAAATATTATTGTTGACTATCAAATTCAAACTAGATTTGACTGTGTTCTTATTACTTTCTGTAATGTATCAGAATCAATCAAAATTTTAATACCATTAGTGACTTCGTTGATATCAGTAGACTACGTCTAAACTAAGCAATAATGGAGGAATTTTCAAGTTTCTGATGTGTGATTTTCTCAATGAACTAAAACGTTGACTCAATAACATAGTTGGAGGTCGGTAAGTATTGTTTTAAGAGATGAGTATAGGTTTTTTCCATGAAATACGTTGGGCTGTAATTTGTACATATTTTTGTTATATGAATGATTTATTCAAGGTGAATTGTGCATTAAATGAAGTTTACAACTTTATGAAGTTTATAACTTTTTTTCTTTTCATAGAAAATCAGTAAATAAAGATTCAGTTTCAAACAAGTCACAATTGAAAGTACATTCTTTTCTCTATTCGACGGTGTAAAATTTGAAATTGTGAAATGTTTAGAAGTTGAAACCTTTACTAAAAAGCAAAATTGACTGTCCAAATCATTGTCATTGTCAAAATGACTTCAGCGTTACTCACGGACATGTTTTTGCTTTATAGTACAGATAAGGTGTAAAATACTCAAATGTGTATCTGTGTGTTTGACATTGATATTTTTATGTAAAATTAAAAAATCCATAAAAACTACGTCTAATTTAATTTTATTGGGTATAAATTAAATAACAGTATATTTTGAATTTGTAGATCTCCAGACTGTCCTGATCAGTCAAAACATCTCGAAAGTGCATGGCCATTGTATTCCAAGGAAATTCCTATTTATGTAACATTAGATGCTGATACAAAGAAAGACAGAAAAAGATTTGATCAAGGCCCACATAGAGAAAACTGCGATTTCTACAGGCCATATTTTGGATTCATCTAATAGGCACTGGTGATGTCGTGGAGAAAATCCGGAAGTTAAAATCCTTCCCGGAAGACTGAAACAGAACTGATATAAAAATGTAACAAATTATAACACCTTGTAATGATATACTTATTTTAATTGTTAAAAGGCGTAAAATAAAAACTTTATAAACAGTAGAATTAGTTTTATTAGACTGTTGGCATGTTTCGACTCAATCGGAGCCATTATCGAAACAAATAAGAATATTCTACAATTGCACGGTCTAAGAAGTTATTATTTAAAACACCATCATGATTTATGTGCGTGAAATTAAATTATAGCGTTTCAAATAATAACTTAATAGGCCGTGCAATTGTAGAATATTCTTATTTGTCTTGATAATGGCTCCGATGGAGTCGAAACATATCAACAGTCTAATAAAACTTATTTGACAGTTTATAAAGTTTTTATTTTTCGCCTTTTGGCAATTAAAATGAGTATACAAAACTGATATATAAAATTTTAAAACTGATCTGCTTCGACGGATACGAGATGTGTGACTAAGCACAAACGGCGAGAATAAATTAGCATGCCGCATACTTGACAAACTACTCAATATTCTTCTGCAATACTGTGCCAATTTAATCCAAAACAAATACACACGTTTAGAAATAGAAAATTTATATAGTCACATGTTATGATTTTTTATGGTACCTATTTGATTTGATTTTTTAAGCAATATTTCTGGTTTAAACATTGGATATTTGAATTGGTTTAAATCAGGGTTGGCAAGTTTTTGACGCATGACGGTTTTTACCGGTTTTAACCATGGTTTTTACCGTCATGTCAAAAACCTCTTTGTCAAAAATGTCAAAAACCCATTTTTTAGTAGTTTGTTTTAAATTTTTTTTTTTCATTCTATCTTTAATATTACGTTGTTTTACATGAAATATTCATTATCAAAAAGACTCTAAAGTATATTTATCCACCCAAGAAAAATAAAAAAGAATTGCATTAGAATAATACGTGTACATCTCTGCTAGAAGATCTCTACAATAATCTTAAGTTATTTGGCATAGTCTAAAAAAATTAGATTCTTTGAAGAAATTCTGTAACCCATAAGTAGAATAATAAAAAATGTATATATTTTTGGTAGAATTTATTACACTGTTTAAAACAAAACTTTAAGATTCTGCTTATTGAAGTGCAAATGAAAATCACCATAATTGCATTTATGAAATACATAAGATATGCATTTTAAAATATTATATCTAAGAATATTCAAATTTATTCATTGCCAATCCATGCTTAACATCTATTGTCATACCCAAGGGTAGGAAGTAGCGCGCTACAAGTTGCGAAACTACAGTAGTCGCTGCTTTTTTTTTAGTAGTTTGTAGTGTAGCGTGCTACATTTCGAACAATGTAGTGTAGCGAGTAGTGAGATACAAAAAAATCAGTAATTTGCAGTGAAAATCGACGCTACTTTAAGGAGAAAAAAATGTGACATTCTACAAATCACGTGGCAAAAACTTGCTTTTTCATGAAAAATTTGTTCTGCACAATAATTTGCATATTTCAGCGACAAATCTCAGTTGCAGTGTATAGTAACAAATCGCATGAAGTCGTACATTTCCCCTATTGACACTTGCTGCTAAAATCAAGTATACTAATCCACTAAAGAAATAAATTTTCTTATTTGAATATTTACTATTTATTAGGTCTTCATGTTTTTATTCCGGGTTACTTGTTATTTAGAATTGCTTTATTTGCAGATTTGTTTATTGTTTGCATTTCTAGTTGTATTTCTACAATTTTCTAGAACACAAAACATTTTTTTGTATATTGTATTTTTAAATTTTTTAATGCCCTCGATTATATCGTGCTTATTTAATTGTATACAGGCAGATAAGGGTCGTCGGAGTATTATTTAATCCATGTCGTCAGTTTGGATTGAACCTTGAATCCTTTGACAAAATCTGAAAGTAGTGACTACATTTGAAAAGTAGTTTGTAGTCGCTATTTTTAGAACAAGTAGTTATAATTAACTACGTTTCTGATAAAGTAATTGTAGTTGTAGTTAGCTACAATAAAAATTTAGTTTTTCCGACCCCTGGTCATACCATATAACACCATTTTTGCATCTCTAAAGTAATTTCAATGTACTTTATTAAAAAAAATGTATATTGAATGTTATTTAATAATTATAATAACCTTTTATTATATATCATTTAATATTATTTTTCATTGCAGTTAGTAGAATCCATATTAGTGCAGAAGCAGATTAAGACAAATATTGTTCTTTCCTTTTACTCTTGTATTTTTAAATCTGTCCCATTTAGGAAATGTTCTTCTTTTAAATAAATTTAACAAATGTAATTGTAAATAATAATAATAACAAGAACAACAAGGTAAAATCAATATAGAAATGTATTGTATGCTACACTTACATAATAAATCGGAGGAAAATCAAAAAACATAGGTTTTTGACGGAATAAACCGGTAAAAACACGGTTTTTACCACTGTCATGTCAAAAACCAGTTTTTGACGTCAAAAACCCAACCCTGGTTTAAATTGATACAGTTTTGCGCAAAATTCTGGGACGTTGAGAAGTGCGTAGAATTATTTCAAGAATGACAAGGTAGGGAGTGTTAGGTTTTTACCGGTAAAATCTAGTTTTTACCAAGACGTGGGAAAAACCTGAGTTTAATCAGAAAGAATGTTGGGAAAAGGGCTAAAACATGGTAAATACTCCAAATATGGTTATTATATGGTAAAAAGCTCCATTTATTTGTCAATAAATATCAGTTTGTTGTTTATAATTGATGTATGTATTTTATTTCTGTACCATAATAATTAAAATATAGTTATGTAATATTAATTTAACAATTCATACAATAACAATTAGTAGATGTCATTAACTGCTACATACTTGTAAGTACCAACAGGCAAAGAGACACATAGTTGACTTTCACTAGCTACATATTAGTAGTTAGTAGAGTTGCAAAAAACCGGTTTATTCCCAGGTTTATTTCCACTAGACCCGGTTTATTCCCAGGTTTATTCCCAAAAGACCTAGTTTATTCCCAAAAAAAAACAAGTTTATTCCCAAAAAAACCGGTTTGTTCCCAGGTTTAAACCAGGTTTTTTCTAGCCTTTGCAACTCTAGTAGTTAGTAACAGTATTTTTATTAGTAAAAAAATTCTGCAGGACACGGAAATTAAAAAAAAAAAATTACTAATAAAAACTGCCTTTGTCACAAATAATTTAGAATTTTTCAAAAATTTAGATGCATTCATAGTGAATTTAGAAATAAACTTGGCGGTAAAAAGCTATAAAGCTGAATTTTATTACGTAACTAGCCGTCTAAGCCCGCTGCGCTGGTCCATTTCCCAAATAAACCATGAATCAAACAAAATGGTAAATTCGTCCTTGTATTTTAAAGTAATATGGACCTTCACCTGGAAAGCCTTTCCGCACTGCTGAATACGATGCGAATGCCATTTCGCTGCTACATTATCTTATGCGTTAGATAAAATTCGGGCTATTAAGAAGCAACTATTTTAGTTGATCATTTATAGTAGAGTTTGGTATAGAAATGTGACCGTTATGACCAACTGAAATTAAAAGGTTCTCTAGTCACCACACTACTAAAAAAGAGAGCATTACAATTATTTCAGAGATTGACCATTGAATTTAAATAATGTTCCGGTTATTCATTTTCGTTTATTATTTGTCGAACTCCAGGCCTCTCAGTTTGGTACTAAGTGCGGTTCTGGTAACTTAAATACAATCTCGCTCTACGTTACATTATATTTTGCAATATAATCTTCATCTGGCAAGTCTACTACAATTTTCTATCTTTATATTCCAGCAGTGTAAATACAGACGAAAATGTAATAAATTATTTGCACACAAATAACAGTGTTTAATTTTCATATTTAAAACAAATGTGAATCATAAACAAGTGGATAAGTGTGATCAAAGATCGCACAAAGGGTTTCGTTTAATATTCCTTTTTATAAAATGTTTTAAAGAATGACCTCTTACTTTAGAGAGACTATTATTTACCCCATTTCAAATAAATGATCGAGTATTGCCACTTATAACCCCAATTGCCAGGATAATTTTTAGATGTGTTTTTATTTTTCTTTATATTCTAAAAAACATTTATTAAAAATTTTGAAAACAAAATTTATGTAATATTGAATAATAAAAAGTAAAATACGATTTTGTCTTTAAAAAAATTCCTTTTTTAAAATCATTGCTTTGTTTACATTTTAAATTTTAGATTGTTATTTGTATTTTTAACACTTTCCAACCTAGTTGAAAAGTGTTTATGACTTCGGTTTGTCTGCCGTATGGCCGTCTGGCCGTATGGCCGTCTGCCGTCTGTCCGTGGTCTAACTCCCGTAAATATGCTCGGATTGGCCTGCAATTTTTATATGTTATTGTCGTCCTCTATAGCATGTTCCCTATTTCAACTGAAGTGTGTAGCACTTACAGTTTTTTTACAGGGGTACTCAAAAGAATTCCGTTACATTACGGTCTATGGGGAAAAATCATTTGCAGTTTATTTTAATGATGTTACACAATTTCAAACAAATTGCAATTGATATATATCACTAAGGTGCATTACAAGAAGCTTAATATGGAATACGGTGTGCACAGCACTTATAGTTACTTTACAGGGACAGTCAAAAGAATTCCGTTACATTACGTCTATAGAGAAAAATCGTCTGCGGTTTATTTAAATAATGTTACACTATTTTAAACGCATTGAAATTTATATGTATCACTAAGGTGCATTACAAGAGGCTTACTACTGAATATTGTGTGTATAGCAGTCATCGTTCATTTACAGGAACACACAAAAGAATTCTCTACTGTCTGTTAACAATAATTCCTGGAAGTGCGTTTTAAGTTGCTGAACGCGATTTTAAATTTATCTGACATTTTGTCTATTACTTGGGGAATAAATTCTGTAGATCCTATACAGGGCAGCACAAAATATCGTGAACACATTTCCGTTTATTGACAGGAACTCCAGAAGGATAATTTTAAACTGTGCTACGCGTTTTCTAACTAAACTAAAATTTAGCATCCTATGTAGTATATATACAAATCTATAGATCATATACAGGGCTGAATAAAAGTATTCGGATATTTTTCCGAATATTGTATATGTTGGAAATTCCTGAAATTACGTTTTTAAATATGTTATGCGTTTTCCAAATTGTTTACTTATATGTTATCTTTCAGCTTATTAAACGGTAATGATTTGTAAAAAATTTTTGGAAGCGTTGGAAAGTGTTACATAATCTATGTTTGACGCATGATTTTTCGTTCTTGTTTAAATTATAAGTATTAAATGCTTACAAAATCAATATTTCAAATGAAAATGTATAAAAATAAATCTATTTAATTGTTAATGTTGACAAATTATAATTACAGTTTATTATAAGCTTTTGCAGTATAATCAGCAAATCATTATGTTTGTTTCGCTTTTGGGATTGTAGATGGCAGTACTAAACAGTTAAATGTATATTTTTTAACACTAGAACTACCGGAAATTTTACTCACGTTTTTTAAAACTATTTCACACCAGAAATTTTATTTAAAACTACTTAACTTATTCATTTAACGTATTTCTGCGAGTTTTATATTTAATTTATTTTAAAAAGAAATTTCTGGTTCGAATCGGAATATATTTATTTGGTAACCGTCAAAATGACGGCTCATGGTAGTTCTAGTGTTAATATTCCATTTAAATGGATAAATTAATCATTAATGCCGATTTTTTAATATCTGTCTGGGTTTGATTATATTTTCTCAAATCTTTCACAAATTCGGAAAGTAGAATTAAATATTCGGTAACTGCCACGATTTTTATTTATCTATTTATTTTCATTACATTTCAAAAATTCCAATAAATTTCTCCGGCTAATGTTATTTTTGGCGCCATCTAGTGACGTTTTCAAACGTGAAAGAATGTTCTTTTTCAATTCATGCATGTGTAAATTCTTTAGAATTAAATCTATTAAAATTAAGATCTAATTTTCTTAGTATCTAAATTTTCTTAAACATATCAATGCATTGACATACATTTAGAAATTAAGTGACTTTAAGTATGATATTTACTTTTATTTATAGGAACCTATTATTTATTACATAATCAGATGTAAACAATGAAATTTTCAGTTAATATTTTGAAGAAATTCTGTACTTTTTTTTTTTGGCTTTTTAATGTAATTAAATTTTCAGTTTTTTTCTTTGCTTCTCTGTGAACCATAAATTAAGCAAAAGTTAAATTAATAATTTTAAAAATAGCTTTTTATGAAAACAGTTTTATTTGTATATTGGAACTTACATTTTTGCTTTGTTAGCAAGGTAAATCCCCCCCCCCCCCAATAAAAAAAAAATCTACAGAATTACATGAATGTTTCAAAAAATTAAAAGTAACTGATTATGATGAATGAACACTGATTATTTTATTGCTATTTAAAACGTTGAACAGATATATTATTGCAAAACTTTTTTGAAGTCATTGTCGTTCATTTTTCATTAATAATAAATCATTTTGTATCTGCAAATATTGTGTATTCAGTTATTCTATTTTTAAAAATCCAACAACCACTTTTAAGAAATTTCTTTTAATTAAATCCATCGGACAATTAAGTGAAAAAAAAATTTCAAATTTCAGCTGCCTCCGAAGAAAATTGTACCTGGTATCTCTTGGTCAGAAAGAACACATCGGTACCATCTTGTCTACAATGTAAAGGTTGAAATTAAGATTCTGTTTTGAAATCGCCGAAATGGTTGGATGTCATTAAATTAATTCATTTACTTAAAACAATACGAGTTTTTCAAAATTTTATGATTTTCAGCGTGAAAGTAGGTATTTAGCTATAAGTACACAAAATTTCAAGTCTCTAACTTATGCGGTTTCTGGGATCGGACTCTGTGACGGACAGACAGAGAAGCGAAACGAATAGGGTTTCGTGAGCTGAACGAAACCCTAAAAAGGTGGATTTTTAAAACTGAAATGTTTGAATAAAATTAAAATAACGTCATTTTCACTGATTTTCCTTTTACGTACCAGTTGCAATCATGTTACGATTAACCTTGAAAAAACCTCGATAATTGATTCTGGTATAAAAATAAACCTTTAGTTTGCATCCAATAAAATCATCCTAATCTTCGGTAATTGCCACGCCACGCCGGCAAAGCCAAGTTTGACGTCAAATATTAGAAGTGTTTGCAACGATATGGTTACAAATGTACCAGTTGTTTACCATCAAATCTTGATTGGTACTACCTAGTTTTCTTTTTTAATTCAATTATTAAATTATATATTTTTATTGTTCACACTTATCTTGTGTTGATACAATTATCATGATACAATTATCAACAGAATGTGACTTAATTTAGTAAAACTTTTCTATAAAAAAAAAGAAAGAAAAGAAAAAAATAAGAAAAGAATAAAGAAAAGAAAGAAAAGAAGAAATTAAATTGCAGTGAGTTTTGCGAATCTGATAAAAGCGAGTAAATATTTAAATACTGCATTTTGTTAAGAAAAAATGGTAAAATATCTATATTTAATACAACCTAAAACTCCCATTAGCATGATTATGTAAATTGAATTTCAATATTTATTTTAATTTACGCTCCTTAATCTCAGCACGGGCTTAACGAATATTCATTGACAATTATTTCATTATTTTCTTTTTTTACGAAAAATGCTTCAGCTTTATGAATGAGAGTGCACGTTTTCTTCAGAACATGCAGCATTTTTTCATCTTTGCCCATAACCATTTCAACTTTGTGAAATGTGATCTAAGTTTTTATTTATTTATTTTCCTATTCGTGTTTATTTAAACGCATTATATCCTTTAATGTATTTGGAAAATCAAGAAGAGTCATTCAAGACTTTTTTTTTTTTTTTTTCATAGCAATTCCATGTTTATATTTTCATATTTTAATCCTAAAAATAGAAACCGCTTATCTAGACCATATCTAAATCTGAGTAAATTATGCATGATGCCAAATGCAAAAGGAAGTCAAACAACAATTAATTTGTGAAATCAAAAATCGCGTACATCTCCTTAAAAATCGTGATAAACATTGCCATTAGTTAATCAAACTACAATATTTACACAGCTTTCTTTTTTCGAGATCAATATTATTATCTTCACATGATCTACTTTCAGGGCTCGTAAAGTTAATTTCATTCATTCAACTCATTGATTTCTAATATTTGCCTAGCTTAAAATGTCTTGATGAATTGCATAAATGAATTTTATATAGAAAGTATCAAAAACGGGAAAAAAATTATTTGAATTACATTTTAACGAATTACATGAATTATATTTAGACAAAAAAGCTATTTTGTAAAATAATTTCAGATGGAAAACTAAATAAAAACATGAAATTTTATAAAATATTAATTACTTTTATATATATATATATATATATATATATATATTAATTGAGAGATATCAGGTAAATTTTATAAATTTTATTACATTTTTACTAAAATGACTAACACCCTGTAATAAGTTTAAGTAAGACAAAATCTTTTTTACACAGGGTTTATATGAAAAATTTTAAGAAATACTAAGCAAAAATTTTAAATAATAAGAAAATACTTGTGGTTGTTTATTCGGTACTTCTTCATTATCCCGTCGACAACTTTGCATAAAAAAAATATCGCCAAATTATAGGATTTAACGCCAAAAATGCATGATTGTGACACTACATTCACTTGACATCAGACGCATTACACGTGTTTTATATATCATAGAGTAATTTTTATTTCGGCGTTTATCCGTATTTTTAGTGATATTTTACGGATTTATTAAGTATTTTGTTAATAAAAATAACAATTATGTCATTAAACAGCGGTGTAATGATATTAAAAGGGAAAAGTATTGAAAAAAATGTTGTGATGTATACTTACGACAAATATATCAGTTTCAACTTACGTCACAAGCGTTTATCCACCACCGGGATTTTTAAGTAAATAAATAAATATTCAAGATTATGTGTTTCTGTTTTCATTAATATATATTGTTAATTTTATTGTTAATATTAGTGATAGTTTTTGATTTATTCAAACGGACTTCTCTTTCTTTCTTTTTCTTGAGATTTTAATGGTAACTTTTTTCTATTTGTTTATTGGTTTTGGCGTTATAGTTTGGCGATAGTTTTTTTTAAGGGAAAGGATTTCTTTTTTTTTTAAGGGGGATAATAGAGAAGTACCGCTTATTCTAATATATTATTTTTTCAGAATTTTTTATACTTTTTTCATTAAAAAAAAATCAACTACGATTTTTGCCTAACCTTCATATTCTTGCACTTCTGCATGTGTTATCAGATGTTTGAATAATAACTTACATAATTGGAGCATCTGGAATCGTGACTATTTTTTCTGCTGTGTTATCAGATTTTTTTTATGTGCTATCAGATGTTTCAATAACTACTTACATAATAAGAGCACCTGGAATCGTGACTATTTTTCTGCTGTAATATCAGATTTTTTATGTGTTATCAGGCGTTTGAATAAAATCTTACATAATGGGAGCATTTGGAATCGTGACTACTTTTTCTGCTCACTTCTTCAGATAAATTTTCGCATTTTCTTTGGTTAAATTAACGGTATGACAAAAGAAAAAGTACTACTTATCTCTACAGTTATGTTATCCAGTGAAGGCGGTACTGGGGTGGAGCCTATTCTCTATTACTATCCTGTCGTTCAACTTTTTTAAGCACATTTTATAATATTTTTGAAAAGGATCATTCGTTTCGGCAAGCTTTTCGACATATATCGCATACGAAGTTTGAAGGATCGAGATACATCCCTAGTAAGTTCCATGGCACAATTTTTTCTTTATCTTACAATTCCTCCCAAAAAAATACGGCATATACCTCATGTTTTCTTGCATTTCAACTTTTTTTTTTCCCTCATTAATTTTTGTATGATTTCAAATTTAACCTCTTCCAGTGACACAGCATAATATTCAGCGTCCTGGAGCTAGTAAAACTGGTGCGCCCCCTTGTCTCTGGAAAAGTTCTACCCAAATTTGTTTTCAGGTTTAAAAATCCTACGAGTTCTTATTTCTATTTAAAATCTTACTTCGAAGACTATATAAAATGCTAACAAAGAAATACGCTAGTGTAATAAATTCTTATTTTTGACAGTATATACATGACTTGTAAAATTTGGATGAAAATTAAAAAGGAAAAGAAAGAAGTGCCTATGCGTCATGACAATGTAGTTTTATCTACTTTGTCATTTTAATATATGACTTGCTTCATTCTATAAAGGACAAAAGTCAACGGATTGGCTTCTTTTAATCTACTTTACAAGCCTGGGTAACTGCTAAACATCATATTAAAGCAACATTAATGTTTGATTGTCCTCGCCAGTTCTGAATGCCTTGTTCCTATGCAGCAAAATAAATAAAGAAATAAGTAAGTACAATAAGAATTGACTAGTTCCTTGTCAATAATTTAGAAACTGTATAAATTGTTCTTCAAGATTACAGTTATTTTTTTTTTTAATGTTAATGTTGTTTTTAATGCTTGAAAATCCATGGATTATGTTATCAGTGTGTGAGGGTAAAAGCGGGATCTGAAATTATGGCAAAATACTGTGAAAATACAGTGTAATAAATGTCATGGGATATTTTTTCTAAAGGTTTTAAGGGAGATTTAATTTTTTAGTGTGTTATAGTACGAGATGAGAATTTTAGGGAGATTAATTTTTTTATAGGTGAAATTTTTAAAACGATTGATTATAAAATTAATTAAAAATATTAATTATGAATATTAATTAAGAAATAATGATGGGACTTGAGCATTTTCACGAGAGTTTTTCTTTTTTCAGAACTCATGAAAAGTGTTTGATTTAGCGGGATATACTGAGTACTTATTAAAAAATCTTATCTAAAAATATTAATTATAAATATTAATTAAGAAAAATATTAGTTATCATAGTGACTTAAGAAATTTTAAGGATTTTTTTTAGGTGGGAATATTTTCATAATTGTTTAAATGAATTAAACACTTTCAACCACTATCGGAATTACAATAATGAAACTTTGTATCAATCACCATAAAAACAAAACAACACATACTTTGATCTTGACACATAGGTCGTGACCTATTCCCCTTACGGACACGCGTTTACTTTGGCTTATGACAGGCTCTTAAAAATTTCCAGTTCGAAACGCGTCCTAATGTGTTGTTTTGTTTTTATTGGTGATTGATACAAAGTTTCATTATTTAATTGCGATTTATCGCCAGCTTGTCGGTGCTGTTTCATCAACTATCGAAATGTTATATAAAATAGGTTAAGTGATAAAATAAAATATAGTTTTTTATACACCAATTAATTTTTCAGCAGAACTAAAAATACGCTGTAATTTTTTTTTTTTTTTTTATCGGTGAATATCCACCGATACTGGGTTTAATTTGTCTCATGCCTGCCAACGAAGTTGTGCTCATGATTGACTTTTCATCTTGTGCTGCGTGTTTGTAGCCTTGTCATATAAGAGTGAGAGAATGCTAGACTGGATGTCGTCTGGATAACTTAATTGGTAAAGCACTTGGTGCGCTATACCAAGGGATCCGGGATCGAACCCCGGTCTGGACATTTTTTCACTCTAATGGTTGTACGCTGATTAGTAAAGTGATAATTCATACTAGATTATTTTTAACACAATTATTTCAATTGGTAAAGCAATCATACAAGTTGTAAATTTTCCAACTGGACGAAAATGGCCCGGACATTTTTCGTCCAGTTGGAAAATTTACAACTTGTATGATAATTCATACTTTGTATAGTTTTTTAGTTAAGTTTAACATCTAGTGCAAAAGTGACAGTCAGATTTTACTTTCACGTGATTCAATTTGTGAACGATTCCGTTCGGAGAGGGAACATTTTTGTGAAAAATTTATTTTTAAGACGAAAAATTTTGTGAAGAGTCCTTTAAGGCGGTATTCAAAAAAAATATTTTTCCACGCTCAACAACTCAAAATTTTGAGACACATTCCCAGACTCATTTTTAAAAGTAACAATAGGAAACTTGGTGGCGTGATTTATAAAGACATTTATAAAGGCCCCATGTTTTTATTTTTCGTTCAATTAATTAGAAATTGATTTACAGACAATTATTGTCACAGTACGATCATTTTTTTTTGTTTCCAGCGCTATCGCTTCTCGAAATTCGGTTCAAAATGTCCACTTTGACAGCATTTTTTGAAATATATTCTGCCTTTATCAAAAAATCGAGACAGTGGGGACATTATAAAGTTTCTGAATAAGAGAACCTGCCAATTGGATGCATTTTAGAGCAAAAATGAATTTACGAATGTGTCTCAAAATAAGCAGTTTGGATTTGAATACACCCTTAAAGGACCCGATTTCTTTCTAAACAGATCCCCGACTACAAGCTCTGCAATATAAGTTATGCTACAAATACAGAGACACTTCAAAAAATACTGAGAAACCCATAAAAATTCTTCAAGGCCTATTTTTATAAAGGGTCCTTCGACAATAGTTATGCTAAATATATTAAGTGCCACACAAAAATTCTACAGGGCCTATTTTTCTAAGGGGCACTTCGATAAAATGTTCAAAATACAGGGATGCTTCATAAAATATAGAGTGCCCTACTAGATGATTAAACAGACTGCATTAAAGTGTTACCCCCAAGTGAAAAATTAATTACTTTTATTTTATGCATGAAATCATGTGCACTGTAAATAATGTGTCTCATTTTTATACATTTTGGAAAAGTATGAATAGAGCGAATATGTTTTACACTTAATTCACTTTTTGTATAGCATGCAGCTAAAATCAATGAACTGTTCGAATAAACATTATATCTGCTTCTAACATATAAGAAATACTTTCACGACTCAGATTTCTTTTAATTATTAGTGGGTCATTAACACTTTTAGGTAGTTTTCATTACAAAAAGTCCTTCCGGTCTGTAGCGGGAGGAAAAGGTAGCTCTCCTATATCTCCGTTCTGAGATTTTAGCTATTGTTACGCGAAAACAACAAACTAAAATGCAAACCCGATTATAGAAAATTCGCTAATACTGAATTTGAATAAGAAATTCGCCAAATTAGACAGCTATAGCCAAGATGACTTCATTTATGGAAACTTAATTTTGGTCACCAATTTTGGCGATATTTCGCCATATATCGCCAAGCTTGGCGATAATTTCACATTAACGGATATGAATATATATTTTTATGCATATGATTGGGAAACTGATTACAACAATGAAAGATAATAATTTGCGAGAAATCCCGTTCACTAAAACTTATAAATTAATCCCTGATTTCTTGTAATCTGCTGTTTTATTTCAAAATGTCAGCCACCCTAGAATTTCAAACTGCTATATCCCAGCCTTTTTTTTAAGATAGATGCAAAACAAAAATGCTCCGGATTCCTTGTATCAAAGCATGACATTTAAACAAAAAATAAATTTGAATTTCTATTTTTTTGTATATATATTTTTTAATCTTTTAGTGGCCGTCATTTTGAAACAAGAAGGCGGACCAAGCTAACCAACGAACTAGGTCGAGACTTTGGTGAGCTTAATACACACACTTAGTTGCATTCAATTCGATTTATAAATACGAGTGCTATCGTATTACATAGATCAGATATATATATATATATATATATATATATATATATCAACATTTGAACGGAGAGTGGTTTTGGGGTCTGGAGATTATGATCGCAAAACTACCCTCCGTCCAAATATTGATTGATATATATACATTAGCTGATCTTTGTTATACGATAGCACTCGTATTTATACACTGATTTGGATTAAACTAATTGTGTGCATTAGGCTCACCAATATCTTGACCGAGTTCGTTGGCCAGCAACAAGACAGCAGATTACTAAAAACAACGATTAATTTATCGGTTTTAGTGAACGTGATTCCTCACAAATTATTATATTTCACTGTTGTAATCATTTTCCCAATCATACGTATGCACTCCTGACATGCGGCGATACTTTCGTATTAGCCGCGTATCAGGAGTTAAAAGCCGAAGAAATCGCCAAAGATTTTGCTACTTACCTTCTGCGATTTTGATTCTGATAATTTCAGAAGTTTAAGCGCGCAGTTCGATTACGCGTCTGTTAAACTTGTGTTTTATTTATACTATTTTATTATTTTATTTATTTACTCATGAATTCCGTTATGGAATATTAGCCCGAAACAAATGTTGAACAATTTATATTGTATCCAACGGTTGGAGTATCATAGTTGAGATTTTTTCCAACAGAGCGAAAATATGCCGGGACCAGGACTCCTGGGCTGGCATATTTCACTCTTATTTGTTGGACAAGGCTGCGAACTACAGCGCTAATTTCATTCATCTGATCTATATCTATAGCATTTACATGATGAATCTTGAAATAGCACGGAAACTCCTGTATACCATGTAATTAGGTCATAATGAACAGGGGAAAGTATATTCAACTAGGTAAATTGTATCCAATGGTTGGAGTATCATAGTTAAGATTTTTTTTTCAACAGAGCGAAAATATGCCGGGACCAGGACTCAAACCTGGGTGCTTTGGTTTGCCGTACCAACGCTCTCCCTACTGAGCTATCCCGACGATATTCTGTTCATTATGAGAATTTATATTGTTTTAAGTACAAACGGGTTAATCTTTCGTATTCCAGCTACACGCGACAGAGATAGATTTTTAATTCATGCTTGAAGGCTATTTAAAAAACAGTAAATTGAGACACATTTTTCAAACAAATTGAATTTGAAAAAACTTTTTTTGTCCTATTCGACGGAGTAATAATTGAAATTCTACAGTGTTTAGAAGTTAAAAAAAAATTACAGTAAAAACTAAATTTATTGGTCATAGGTGTTGCCCACCAGACAAATAGTTACCAATAGTTCATAGACATGCTTTATAATATACTAGCTGTTACCCGTGACCTCGTTCACGTAACTTTAAAAAAATAATAAATGCATTAACTTAGTAAAACATTTCACTTGATAATTAACAACATATATAATTAACCAAAGCTTTATCACATTTTATAGGAGACCATACGGTATTTCTTTGCTATAGGGGCCTTGACATAACCCAGTCTTAAAAAAGTGAAATTTCATGCCAAATAATATATACAATCGCGAAAATGAAACTGCAACTAATGAAAAAAGGAGAACCCAGTAAAATCGTGAAAATCGAGAAATTCCTTTTCGTAAAACGAAAAACAACACTGGCAGAATTCTTCTATACAACAGTGCATTTTAGGTGGTATTTGGTGTACAATTTGTATATGCGTGCATTGCTAAATGGGCATTATTATATTGTTTATTTGCATAGACATATGTTATATATTTCTTAC
This sequence comes from Maratus michaelseni, assembly GCA_963931845.1. Classification (NCBI taxonomy): domain Eukaryota; kingdom Metazoa; phylum Arthropoda; class Arachnida; order Araneae; family Salticidae; genus Maratus; species Maratus michaelseni. The sequence goes on from OZ007590.1 coordinate 99,491,408, forward strand.
TACATTATCTTGTTTATGTATATATTAAATTAAGTGCTTCACGCTAAGTGGTGTAAATAGTGAACAAACTGCTTGTGGATTTTATAAATTGATAGATATTTCACAAAGGTATAACAATCTGATGCGATTCTAAAATATAAATAAAGGTTGCTAGAAAGTACTTTAAATTCTGCCGAATTTAACCTCGATATTTTCTCTATCGCGTCCAAAACACTATAAGCAAATAAATACCGACGACATAAATCTGATAACCTAAATTTACATATTTTTGTTAGTATATATAGGATTATTTTGATTTATTTCATGCGCTTGAAATTTTTTACGCTTTCTCTAGGGTTAGGTGTCGAATAAATGTACTTTCTTGTTATTTTATTTTAACATTTCTATTTATTCTATTTTCCATTCATTCCATTTATGGATATTGATTTCATTTACATATTCGTGTCAAAGAATATTCTTTAAAGTTATTATCAGGATTAGGATAGGATACGATTAGGGTTAGGATTAGGAATAAAAATTGAACGACAATGGCATGACCGATTCAGGTTTAAAGTATGAACCAGGAAGTCTATTTACATCATGAAGCAATAAGAAAATTAGAAAATTATCGGCTAATATTTTTTAATATGTTTTACAGTCATAGTTGGCATCAAAGGTGAGCGCGGAAATGATCATCTAAAATACCATTAAGTGTTTACCACGCAAAAAACAAATCTGGTTACAACAATGTATTTCATTTTGCGCCAAATTTCACTTGATAAAAAAAATCAAATTGACTATGGACCTAATTACAGACCCCTAACCTTCCTATTCTCAGAAAAGTTCTACCTATATGTAAAAAAAATTCTACTGTATAGAACGCGCTTTCACGTTTATAATGTTATGAATTGGTACGATCGGCTTGTTCAAGTTTACACAATTCGGCTGGAAGAAAATATTCATTACTTTTTTATTTCTTCTTTGCTTTTGCATTACGTGAATTTGTCGGTAAAATTGATTTTCGTTTCGATAACATTGTTGTTTCTTAAGTTTTTAAAAATATTGTAATTTTACTTAAACGTTGCTTTAAAATCTATGCCATTTTTCTCAACCAACAAGACTTTACAAAAATCTATTATGAAACAACTTTAAAAAAAGCTATATTTAAAAAAGACAACAAAGTTTTTCCTATTTTAAAACTAAAAGAAATGTAAAATTAAATTCCGGTTCGAAACGACGATTTACAAATGTGTTTTCGATTGTGGGAAAATGATAGAGGAAAAATGCTGTTATTTCGACACAATCATATTAAATCTTTAGCTTTTATGAGAAAAGCAACTTTCTTTTAAAAAATATAGTTATTTTTATTAAGATTTTCTGAATTTCGATACGGATAATTTTGCGATGCATATCATTGACATTTGCCATCCAATATATATATATTTGTTATTTATTTTTTTTTTTTTACTTTTTAAAATTTAAATTAAAAATATGGTATCTTTATGTTAGCCGTGTGCAGACGGTAAATCGCCAACCTATCCCATCATTCGTATTGAATTCATTAAAAATATAAATCTTTCACTCATTTCATTTAAAACACAGAACTTTAATTTACAACACATACATTTAAAATACATATATTACGTACATTTAAAATAATTCCTTTCATGTGAAAAAGAAAAAGAAAAAAAAGAGAAATTAATCACAAATAATTTGATAACCCAAGATCATTTAATTTCAACATCAAAACAAATCTGTTTTATTTTTCTATATACTAGGGGGCTCTGCCCCCTACGAGCTGCGCTCGCCAACCCCCGTTCTGACACCGCATGATTTAAAAACACTCTGATTTGATCATCTCTAAAACGATTACGGAAGATTGTATTATAATTAAACAACCAGTGGCGATCTGCTGTAACAGGGTTTCCATTCATTTTCCTTTGACTGAGGGATTTTAAGGTCGAATCAACTGCTGTTGAAACAGATTACAACTGTAACCAAAATATATGATTTAGCGCCAAACGTGCATAATCGTGGCGTCGCGTCACTTTCAGTTGACATCAGATGCGTTACACGAGTTAGTTTTTTCATCGGGGAATTTTTAATTCAACGCTTATTTGTCTTTTGATACTTCTCCATTACCCCGTCAATCAATTTTCATTAAAAAAAAAAAAAAAAAAAAAAAAAAACTATCGTTAAACTGTAACACCAAATAAACAAATAGAAGAATTTTGACATTGGAAAGGAAATATTATTTACGCTGTTTTAAAATTTGCAATAATGGGTAAAAGATATGTCAAAATAAATTGATCTCTCATGAAAATATAATAATTAATTGAAATTGTTTGGAAATATTGTTTTTTTTATCGTTTTAAATGTGATGTGAATTTCCCTAGTTACTCGTATTTCTCTTTGTAATATTCACGCGCAAGTATATTTTTATTACGTCATTTTCTACATTTATTGCTTTTAACACGTGATCATTTAAATATTATTTTAAAGTTTTATTTCTGTTTTTAATAGTCTCGTGTAAATACATTTCTTAATTGAAAGGGAATCTTATTACGTGCGCTATTTTACAAATTGGCAACGGTTCAAATAATGGAATTTATGAAATATGAAATAAATCTTCGTCAAAATAATGAAAATTTTGAATAAAAAATTGGCAACGGTTCAAATAATGGAATTTATGAAATATGAAATAAATCTTCGTTAAAATAATGAAAATTTTGAATAAAAAATTGAAATATAACCTGAAAAAATTACTCAAATTAAAAAAGTGATTGCAGTCTGCACTCCGCAAACTTGTCAACTATATCCTTACAAATTATGGTTAAATTCCTGCGGATAGTTTTCGTTCCTATAAAACTTTTTTCAAAAAACTGTTTTGACGAACTTTGATTTTAAATATCTCTTAAAATAATTCTTCGATTTAAAAACTGTTTGCTTCAGCGTGTTTATCGAACATTTCTTTATAAAACTACCAATTTTTAAAATTTTACATGCAATAGTTTTCTAGATATTAGTCCAGAAAGACTTCAAGGCACAAAATCTTAATTGACAGCGGCGGCAGCGGTGGTTACTTTTTTTTAATATAGAGAGATGACATCATATTCGCTTGCTTTCCATACTTACTCGTATTTAGGCACTTTGTATTATTATCAAATATTTGAAAACGCACGTTTTATTTCTAATATGACATCATTTCATATTCTGTTTAATTCTTAAATAATTCATTCCCTTTTCATTTTTCACGTGGAAAATTTTCACTTGAAAATAAATTGTTGATTAAAAATTATCACTCAGGGGTTTTATTTTATATTGGCAACAATAAAGTATTAGCAACGGTAAAATAAATTTAACCATTTTAAAAAAAGCTGCAAAACCGGGCCCTTTGGGCCAAACCAACCAAAACAACCAACCATTTTAAAATAAACGAAAAAATGTCCATTTATTCTGTATGAAAATAATGAAAATTTTAATTTTAAAGAAAAATATTGAAATAAAATAAACGAAAACCAGCCTATATTCATTTGAGGGTTATAATCAACTTATATGCAAAGATACAGGATAATTAAATGCTTCATTTTGACGCTGGCTTCAGCCTAACATTTGCACACAATCAGATTTATAATATTATTAGTATTAGGATTAGGATATATTTGTTTATTCTTTCCATTAACAGATGGATATCTCTATACACCTGAAATCCAGTCTTTTTCTCTTGTTATTTGTATGGGGTACAAACATAGAAGTTGTACGTTCTGACAGACATACTATCATGACTTCATCTGGACCTGTACAAGGAAGTGAAATTGAATTGCGTGGCCACAGAGTTAAACAGTACCTTGGCATACCTTTTGCTGAACCACCAGTTGGGGAACTTCGATTCAAAAAGCCTCGACCTGCCATAAAGCAATCTAAAATCATATTAGCTGATACAATGCCTCCAGCTTGCATTCAGTATGTTGAGTTGCCTTTTCCTTGGTACGACTTTCAAGATGGTAAAAGTGAAGATTGTCTTTATTTGAACATCTGGGTTCCTCAGCCCTGTTGCAGCAGTTTTCAAAGTCGAAAAAGTCCTGTGATGTTTTGGATATATGGAGGAGGCTTTACAATTGGATCTAACAGGATAAAAGATTATGAAGGACAAGTTTTAGCTTCTGAAGGAGATGTAATTGTTGTGACGATAAATTACAGGATGGGAGTTTTTGGATTCTTAACATCTGGTACAGAGGCAGCACCGGGAAATGTTGGTAAATAATTTATTTATATTTTTTCATTTCACTTATGGGGCCGCTTCACTGAAACACATCGATCGCGAAACCCCATGTTAAGCTATGGGGAAAACTTCAAAGTGCGATTACTCATTACCAAATATAATTATTAAAATACAGTTTTCACCATCAGAAAGTAAACGGCGGATGTCAAAGATATGAGTTTTTAAAAATTGTGTACGTAAATTTTAAGTATTTTTAAGAAGGTGATAAACTTTTATAAAGTGGAAATTTCACAGTAAAAATTCCTATGAAGATAATTTTTAAAAACACACATCGTTGGTATCCGACGTCTACTTTTTGATGGTGAAAATCGTATTTTGAATTAGAAATTAAAATTTATAATTAAAATTAAAATTATAAATTAAATTAATATTTTAAATTATATTAGGTAATGAGTAATCGCGCTTTTACGTTTTCCCATAGGTTAACATGGGGTTTCGCGTCGACAACATTACCAAGCTAATGTTAAATCAATGGAACCGTTGGTTTCTAATTTCTCGTTTTCATTTCAATATTTTTAAATGATTCTTTTTTGCATGTGATATATGAGGTCGATCTCTAACGGACTATCTTAGTACTTTTTCCATTTTGGTTTCATTTTAATTCCGATGACACTTTCAATTTTGGAACCAACCAACCAATTGCTTTCCGAAATTAAGTGTCCTCAGAATGAATCTACAACCCAAAATCAACGAAATACAAAACAAGAATTTTAGACATTGACCTAAGATATCCTACACAAAAAGAATCATTTAAAACTATTGATATGCAAACAAAAAATGTGTAAAGAACGCAAACCATTTGTTTAACATCGCGTAAACATTCGCAAGCAAACTATTTGCAAGCATTCGTTAAATCTTTGGGAGCCTTTTTTTTTTCAAATTACTTATTTGCAATATTCAAATTTTAATTGCTTAAAAGGCATATAGTCAACATAGTGAAAAGGTACCCAAGCCGGGACTCGAACCCGGGTCATCAGTTTAGCGCACTGACGTTCTACCAACTGAACCACTTGGGAACGATACTCAGCCTGGCATTTTCCCACTTTTGAATATCGTTTCCAAGTGGTCGACAGTGCGCTATACTTATGACAAGGGTTCGAGTCCCGGCTTGGGTACTTTTTCACTATGTTGGCTATACGCCTTTTAAGCAATTAAAATTTGAATATTATGAATGCAAGGTGTGAGAAATTTTCTATGGAAAAATTTCTAAGTATTAAATATAGATTTAGTTATTTTCATTTCAATATTTTTAAATATACGAGTATAAATATATATATACTATGCATATATTGCACAAGATAGCTGAGATCCATCTTCTAAACGGGTCCTTTTTTTAAATTTTGGGATTTTAGTTGGTTTTTTTTTCTTTTTAATCAGGACTAAGGGAGCTCTCCCCCCAACAAGCTATGGTCACGAACGCCCGTTCAGACACAGCCGGCTCTAAAAACAGGCTAATTTGTTTTGTTTTAAAAATATCACAGAAGATTGACTTATTATTAAAGGACAGGTGGCGATCTTCTGTAATCGGGTTGCCATTAATTTCCCTTTGACGGGGAGATTTTTCGGTTCTTACGGCCGAATCATTTGCTGTCGTGACATCTAAATGTTTTTTTTGTGACTGATTAAATAAGGTCAAATAAACATTTGAAAAATCAGCTTGTGTAAAATGGCTAAGTATAAACAAACGTCGCTGCCTCATGAAATTTTATACCAACAATATAAGATTATTTTTCAAATAAGACGTTTTAAACATGGCGTAATTTTCACCAAAGTTTTCTTTCTTAATATTCACGTATAATTACATTTTTAATTGAAAGGAAATATTTGCGATGTTTTAAAAGATAAAGAATAGATACAAGAATAGATAAAAAGTGACTCTTCGAAATATGAAATAAACCTCTTGTTTAAATACTTTTTAAACGCGAAAGTGTTTGGAAATATTATTATTTGGGCTTTTAAGACGTAATTTTCTCCCTTTTAATTCTTTTCGCGCGTAAATTTAATTATTTTTAAGTTTTCTTTCTCTTTTAATATTCACTTGTTATTGTAGTTTTCAATTGTATAAGATGTTTGGAAATATTATTTGCGCTTTTTTAAAATTTGGCAACAAAAAAAATGACGTTTTCGAAATACCATTACAACCTATCATATGCAAAAAAAAGCATTTAAATTTTTGTTAAATGCAAGCGAGATATTTGAAAAGAACGCTCTCATAGGTTTTACATTAGTTTGAGAGTTTCATCGCCTGACCACTAGGCTTTTAAGAGCCTACTTCAATCACGCCACGACACTCGAGAACTAATGTCTCAACTCTTTCTATTCCTTGCGTTTTACTCTGTAACAAAATACAGAGTGTTGACTCACAAAAAATGGTGTATTACTTAGTTTTGTCAGCGTTGTTTCATTTTTTATCAACTTTTGTATACTTATTTCATTGTAAAAGAACACATCGAGAATGTAACATCATTGCTAATCCTGATTTTACAATATGCTTACGCTTGATGTGGATTTAAAGAAGTACAGAAATCAAGAAATTTAAATTTTTATTTATCACTATCACACACATTTATATTTATATATAAATATCCATATATAATTATCTATATAATAATGGTGGCCAGGGTTATCTAGCAGTCCCAAGACTTTTAAAACTTAATAATTAGAAAACTATGTACAGTAAAACGATGCGATTTACACAGAAATGCTTAGAAACACGTGGTTTTTTTTATATATATAATGCAAAAAAATGTTAGAATTATTGCATTTTTGTCCAACAGATGACGCTGCAGTTGAAAAAATAATGTTACAATGGTACAAACGGTACAGTACAGATCATTGAGAAGAAATAATCAATTAACCATTACAACTTTCAATGTGACGCTCATCACTTATAAGACTCTATTGAAGAAATGAAACTTTGAATAAAAATTGAAAAAAAAAAACTCAAAAAATAGTTCAAATTTGAAAAATGATTGTACATTACACACCACAAGCTCGTCAAGTATGATCCTGCGAAAGCTTGTTAAATTGTTATGCATAGTTTTTGATCCTATAAAACATTTTTAGCGGAACTATTTTGACCGACTTCAACATTAAATAGACCTTAAAGTAATTCTTCGATTTAAAAACTGTCTCCTTCAGTGGGTTTATCGCACATTTCTCTGTAAAACTACCAATTTTCTACACCGTTATTTCCATGATAATAATGTCTTTTGTAGTTTCGGAAGAGGTATTTTGGCCCATGAACAGCTTTCCAAAGTCCGTGAGGAGTTGTAAGTCGACGTTTGGATAACGCACTTTTTAAAACTCCAAAAGCGCAAAAATTCATGGGTGATACATCAGACAATTTCGCAGATATATCTTTGAAGGGTATAGTAATGAAACCCGTTTCGCATTTTTTCCAGGAAATTAACAGTAGAATGATATGTGTGTGGCTGTTAGATTTATCCTTATGCAGTTCAACAGATTGATGGCACCGGGGTTAAAGCGATGGTATTTCATGTTTGAAGATTAGGAGTAAAATATGTTTCTTGTAGTATGTGGAGTTGATCTTAACAGTTTTCTCCAGTCTCTTTATTTCTAATTTGCCGTTATATGCAAAGCCATCAACAATCATAAATCCTTTGCTAAAACTCTTTATATACATTGAACCATGTTATAGGACTTTTTTTCTTCTCTTTGATGATAATATACGGATGTCTTTATATCACAATCATCTAAATAGACCCAAGCTTCATCTAATGTAACAACATTTTTCTATGGATAATACGATTTTCATAACGAATTCTGCATCGTGTTCTACTTCCGGCATTTGACATTTTTTGACAATTTATTTGCATACATCTGACCTGTGTGCTTGGCGTCAAGCGCCCGCGTATAAATCATCTACGTCCGGCGATATGTCGTGCAGAAAGACGATTGATATTGTGTTTTTTGGCCTTTTTAGGTGCGTTCGTAATTATATAAGTACGTAGCACCTATAGTTGTCACCTGGTCCGTCCGTCTGTCCACATATAACAGCGCAAAAACTACCCAACTGAATGGTTTGAAATTTAATCTCTATAATAAAACCGTAAGTCATGTGACTGTCATCAACAGTTCCGGGATGCCCGTATCGCTTTTTCATATGCCTGGCGGCCATTTTTATTCAAAATTATGTTTCGAATAAAACTGCATAAAAGTTACATTTTTAGAAAGATCGTTCAAAATAAATTAATATTTGAGAGATGACTTACGTTCAATTATGTATATATTCTGCAATAACTTCAGTTGAAATTAGCTTCGCAGTTCAAATTCTCTATCCATGAAAGTAAACAAAAAAAAAAAAAAAAAAAGATTCATTCGTCGTGAAGGTTTAAAATATTAAACCATTAAACCATGGAGATAATTGTTCGTAAAATAAGTTTTCCGTGAATGATTTTTTAGAGCGCTTCCTGGTGTCAAAAAAAATAATTCACACCAGAACCTGTAAGACAATTAAAGTTTACCATAATTCCGTTTGATGAAGTGCTTATACAACTCAACTTTCTTCCGAATCTTTTCTTGACGTGAGTTGAATGTAAACAAATACAACTCCTGTAATAATATTTAATGAATCAAATTTTGAAATGATCAATTAATTTGGTATTTATGTATTATACGTGGCAGGAAGAGATATCACCGAAAATTATTGTTAATCGCCAATCATATTTATTATTGTTAATGACTAATCGCGTTCAAGACAGTAATTTAATATACATTTATGAAATACATAATATTATTAAGTACTTTTATGTTATTTGGGCGCAAATCTCGCCAATAGCATTTTTAAAATCGCCAATACCAGCTTTTATTTTTAGCGTGTGCAAATTAGAAGCGATATACTTTGATTTTGAAATCAAATGTTTTGATTTATGATATTATTTCTTATTTTTCTATTTTCTATTTTAAACTAAAAGTGTGAACGGCATGTATTTTAAATTCTAACATCTGTCGCAGACGCACCGGGGTTGGCACGATTTTTGTTTTGCGCCATTTTGGCAAGAAAACCCCATTTTCAGGTACCTGTTAAAGATTGCTAAAACAGCATGATTCTTTTATATATATATATATTATTATGAAATAGTTCATTTTATATTAAAAAGCACAAAATTTTATTATAAAACACACACAAAGGTTAATTTATTCAGCCAATAATTATATCGCCAAAATAATATCCAGTGCGTCTGCGACAAATGTACCCAAAAGGGCCCATCATTAAAGGGCCCATCAACGTTAATTGGCAATGGACCCAATTACGGAAAACTACTTAATATGTTTAAGAATCTCCTCATTAGCAAACATATTGCAACTGATAAGCAAACGGGCATGAAGCATAAATGCTTAAATGGGATAAGCAGCTTTTGTCAAGAAAAATTAAACACATAACAACAACAACAAAAAATATGCGAAATGCTACCGTGATTGCAAAAGTTCTTGACTTGTCTGTTAAAATCGACCGATTTGGAAAAGGATTAAGGAAAAAATTAAATTAGGAATGAAAGTAACGTGTTACAATGCTTAACATACATTTAAGGGAGACCAAACTGGCCGCCAGTGGCGGCTAGTATATAAATAATCGTTGCAAAATTTTGTCAAGTCATTTCAAATTTTATGAAAATCAAATCAAAACTAAAAACGATATTAATTAAAATTTTCTTCATTCTATTAAATCCTATCATACGTAATTAATTCAATGATATCCCATGGTAGGTAATGATTCTAGGTTTCCATGGTGATTACGTCCTATTTAAGATGGAATCATATTATCTCCGTATTAATGAATTTAAAAGCCGAATTTGTATACTAAAATTGTTTAATTATAACCATTATACAATCTACCGACAGTTTTTTGAATAGATGTTTCCGGAGAAATAGAAGGCTAGGCTTAAGCTTCACATTGGAATTTTCAGTAAATGTCAACAAAAAATAAAATGTTGCCAACTTAAAATGTACTTATTTTATTACAGAAATTAATCATATCATAATAACATACGGTATAATTCTTTTTTTTTTCAGTGAAATAATAACGATGATGATTTTTTTTTTACGTTGTCTTGTATTGGATATTTGCGCATAGTATAATTTTAATGTAACAGAATTGTAATTAATTGTTTGCAAAAGTGTATTGAAACTTAATTTCTCAAAATAAAATTAATATCTATAATATGAAAATCTACACATAAAATAAATTTTGTATTCATGCATTTTTGCATAAGAGTACAAGAGATACTGCACCAAGAGCTGAATATATATAAAACTAGTTGATGATTTTGTTAACAGTTGACACTGAGCATTTTAACGATTTAGCAACGGTCCTTTGACTTGGGGGATTTACTTTTACCATAAAAGGCCATAACCTTTGCAATATTCGAAGAATTCATTTTTGTTCTTGGGTACATATTTGGAACATTTTTTTCACTTGAAGCCAGACATTCGCTTTTTTTCCCTGTCTTATTGACAATATTACCTGTGGCTTTAGATATAGAAAAACGATGTCTTTCACAGCGTTTTTTAATACCTGAATATGAATAATTCTCTTCGGAAAGGGCAGAAATAGAGCCTTCCATCCATCGGTTCTTTAAAAGCACCCTTTTGCGTGTAAACAAAATTTTCAATTGCCAGATTTATAGTTTCAAAAACATATTAACTGTGAAAGATAATTTCTCTATTCAGACGATTTTTTTTAACACCAAAACAAACTCGTCTAGAAAATGTGCGAACAGCCTCAGTATTGTATTTGGTTTACTAATTATTACGTTTTCAAAAGTCTTTGGGTATATATATAGATATACTGGAACTGGGGGATGAATGGTACAAGGGATGGATGGGACATTCTCATTATTTCAGGCAATATTTTTTTTAGTTGCTTCCTATCCTCATAGATGACACTATCATAGTGTGCTTCAGAACCAAAAGCAAGACCACATGGCTGTTTTCAATTTCCTTCAAAGTTGCATTTCCTGACAACTTTGCTTAAAAGTAGATTTTTTTTTATATTTGAAGTTGTTTACATATTTTATGCATTATAAACAATTAAGATATGTTATAGTTATTTACTTCAAGGCTCAATATTGGTAATTAAAATAAATGAATGTTAACCACTGTGACAAAATAATTTCTGAGACAAAAGGGCTGACAATTGAATATACGCATCATGGGGATGATTGGGACATTTCAAATGGGGATGAATGGGACTGCTTCATTCATCCTTAGAGGATACTGAAATTTTTGTTATTAACTAAATAATATTATATAAGTTGATAAATTAATAATTTATGTTAATTATTCTTTTGACATTTCCTCCTCATTGTAGCCACCGTCGTCTTCAGCCATTGGATGTTTCTGTTTATGGGCCTTTAAAGGCAAAGCTGAGATGAATCCAAGATGATTGGCTGACAAATAATCTTGGAGAGCATATCTATATATTTAAAACGCTAAGCGATTTCTTTCGACAATCCATGAGAACAAACTACTGCATCAAATTACACCATTCTTTTTTTAATTTAAAGATATTTTGACACAGATTTGTTATCGTGCATTCGTTTGTTCGAAAATTTAATTAATTAGCAATAATTTTCAATTAAACTTTTACTTCTGCTTATGACGTCATAAAGTCGGCAACGCCCATTTTTGCGAAGCGTAGAATTTATTCTCTGAACTCTGTGGTTTGCCAATCTTTTGACATTAGCTAATATGAACTAGGTAATATTTTAACATTGTAATATAAAATCTTAAAAAAACTTACTTAAAATTAGCTAGAATATCATCATAATAAAATATCTAAACATAAACATATCAATATGAATAACAAATCTCACGTAAAATGTTGCAATTTAAATTATTCCAATTGAAACAAGATTTGGAGAGTTATCCCTGACGCCCAGCTAACATAAAAGTACCTATTTTATTTTATTTATTTACACACATATTCAATTTTATTATAAAACACCAGGTTGCCATACAAAGCAAAAATCGTCATTTAGGCGCCAGAAATTAACCCCGGTGCGTCTGCGATATCTGTACCGATTTAATCAAAATTGTTTTGGTGCACCGAATATTGAAAATTAATTACATACATGATTATTGTTTCTTTCTCATATTAAAAATAAGAAAATTGGTACTTCTCTATTATCCCGTCGACCACTTTTCATAACAAAAAACTATCGCCAAACTGTAACGCCAAATAAACGAGAGAACATTGCCATTGGAAGAACAAAATAAATAAATAAATAAAATATAAGAATTTAGGGACACGATTGTTATTTTAATTTATGAAATAACTAATAAATCAGTAAAACATAATGAAAAATGGAGCAAATGTCGAATTAAAAACCACTTGATGACGTAACAAACACGTATAATGCTTCTGACATCAAGTAAATCGGACTGCATTTTAATTTTACAGTTTGGCGAGAAATTTTTGTTATGAAAAGTGGTCGACCGGATAATAGAGAAGTACCAGAAAATTTAATGCTTAACGAAATTCAGTTATTTCATCGATCGCAAATTTTGGTACTTTTCCGTTATACCGACACCATGCCATACATGTAAATGTATGCTTGACGACAATGGTGTCCGTATAACGGAAAAGTACCCAAATTTTTATTAGTTCGGGCTATACCAAAAACAAACATTTTACAGGTAACAAAAAAATCGCCAAAAAATGACTGCTTCATAAGCAGTTGTGACAGCAAAGTTGGATAAAATAACCTGAATTTTACAACGTTTATGCGAAACACCACAGAGAACACACGCTATTTTTATATAAGTAGGGTATATTTAAGAGAATAAGAGAACTAACAACCTGCAATAATATAATGCATGAAAAAGTAAACAAATAAGTGATTCAGCAAATCTTAAAAATATGTATTTCTTAATATAACTATAAAATGCAGAAAAATATTTTGGTACTATCAAAAATATTCATTATCCCGTCGTCCCATTAAGAAAAAAAACTATATCCAAATTAGGTACTTTTCGATTAGCTGGCGCCAATAAAATATATATATATATATATATATTTTACTGGCGTGTGTGTATGTATATATATATATATATACACACACATTATATATATGTGTATATATATATATATATATATATATATATATATATATATATATATATATATATATATATATACTATATATATGTATATACTTCACTGGCGCCCGGCTAACCGAAAAGTACCACAAATAATTCGCCAAACTGTAGCGCCCAATAAACAAACGGAAGAATGTTGCCATTAAATCTCAAAAATAAAAATAATAATTAGGTAAAAATTTATAATATATTAATGAAAACAGAATAAAAAATAATCTTGGATATTTATTTATTTACATTATTTCTCTTAATTATAGAAAAGGAATAATCATCCTGATTATGTAAAGGAACTGAAGAAACCATACAAATAAATTACACTTGAAAACATTAAAAATCTCCCTTATCTGCAGATTGATTTATTATTGTAAAAAAAAATTCTTCATCTTTACATAAAAATTGATTAGCTTAAAACAATGGATGCGTTTCAGAAGATGTGGATTTGAAACGAACAATGGTTAAAGAAGACATTTTAAAAATTTTGATCAAAACATTTTAAAACTTTTTTTTTTGACGTCGAATTTTGACGGTGCGTTTGGGGAGATGCAATGCACATGCGTATAGGAGCTCATTCGGTTGCATTATCACAGGGGTGGGGGAGATGTGTGCTTTATTTACTATGTTCTTTTATTGACTGAATATGAGATGAACGTAGGGATATACTATTTGTATGATAATTCATAGGTCCAGGAAATTTTCTTTCTTGCCGTGGGGAATATGGCGGTAATGTCAAACTGATTTTCATTTTGTTTACGGATTGTTTGTTTGGAGTTTGCATCGGAAATAGCACTGTATTTGACTGGGGGGAAAAACTTTTAAAATAAAATATTTGAAAGACTGTTTCATAAGCACCCCTTCTCATGTAATAAAGAAGCTTATTTTACTAATATTGTTATTCTATTTTTTTTTCCGTCAAATTTTGACGGGTTCCATCTAGTTACAATTTATAACCTCTCAGCTTTTGCCAAGGGGGCATTTTTGTCAGCTTTTAGTACTAGCAACATAAACATGACCAGTGGTTTTAGGAAAACTGTCATTTTCCTTTTTAACAGCAATACATTCACTGAAACTGATTTTATACCAGCTTATGCGACTGACAGACCACATTTAGAACATTTTAGAATTTTATTTTAAAAGTTTATAATTATAACTTTAATATGGTATCATTGAATACAGAGAAGAAACTATTTGTGTCCCATCCATCTCTGCTGTGGGCATGATTGGGACAGAGAGGAACTGTTTTTTAATTTCATAATATATTTCTGTATAATAGTAATCTTGAATAAATATTGTGCATAAGATGTAGACAAACACCTAATGTATGAAATGCTATATATAATATTAATAATAACTTAAATAAAATATTTAAAATAAATATTTTTGTGAAAATGTCCCATTCACCCCCTATCTCCCCTAGATATATATTGAAATGACCTTTGTTTGCATCTAACAGTTTGCTTTTTTGTTTCCTATTCTTATCTTTTTTTTTCAGGCATATATGACATGCTTGAAGCACTGAAATGGGTGAAGAGCAATATCGGTGCTTTTGGAGGAGATCCTGCTCAAGTAACAATCGCTGGCCAGGGTGCCGGTTCTCAATCTGTTAGTTTGCTCTGCGTATCCCCCCTAACTAAAGGCCTTTTCCAGAGAGTGATAATGGAAAGCGGATCAGCCGCTTACCTCTCCGCTGAAAATAACACTGCTAATATAGCAAAAAGTCAAAAACTAGCAGAGGCAGTTAGTTGTGCTGATGGAAATACCAATATTTATGACGATCCAAAAAAAGTTATCAACTGTCTAACAAGTATGACATTCTATAATATACAGGGTGTATCTGAAATGCTTCAACAAACTTAGGGGGCTGATAGTACTCATCAAGACGAACAAAAAATGCAATGGAACATGGGATCGCAAATGACATTTAAAGGGTAAAAATCGCAAAACTAATAAAAATATCGAAATCTCGCATTCTGCTTTTCTGCAGAACTGGCTAGTAGCACGAAGCTGATTTTCCTTTCACTTTGTGCACATCCGGTCAGAAAGAGATAACAAAAACGTGGAAGAAAATTTAAAAAATTTGTGAGCTGGAAAAAGTAGTAGCGCGTATTGTGACCGCTGCTGGAGAAATCCAGGAAACTCCCGGAATTTTCGAGCGTGTCTGCCAGTCGTTCCTCCGTAGATGTACTCTGTGTAATAATGTCTGCGGTCGACACTTTCAACAATTGTTGTAAAATATTGTTTTCTCAGGACATCACGAGCTGCGTTGTACCTATTCTGTGCAATAAATAATATTCTGGAGTGTTTCTTTCTTGTCTCAGTTTGTCTATTTTCAGGCGCATTTTCTCGATTTTCATCACTTTAAACGTCATTTGCGACTCCATGTTCCATTGCGTTTTTTGTTCGTCTTCATGAGTATTATCATCCTCTAAGTTTGTTGAAGCATTTCAGATACACCCTGTATATATATATATATATATATATATATATTACAAAATTTAATTTTTTCCGCTATCTGCTAAATTATACTATAAAATTTTTCTATTTAGTAATGTTCCGTATATAACCCCGGCTTATTAAAATAATTCTTATTCTTAAAATAGTCTTTTACTATCCATATGTAAAGCCAGTTTATCCTAATCCACTTAATAATATTTATTTCAAAGTAGTTAGATCCAAAAGTGGCGATAACTTTTTTAATTTATTCTTTAAATAGAACATCTTTATTTTTTAATCCATTATTAAAATTCATTATTATTATTACCGTGTAGTCAAATTGCTATAAAGTCTTTATTTAAATGCTAAAATATCATATCTCTTAAATTATTTCGCTTTAAAACCCTTAGTTCTTTTTAAAAAAAACATTCTATTATTAAATATTAAATGTCTATTAAAATATTTCCAAAAAGCTTTCGTTCTTTTTTTTTTCTACATCAAAGATTCATTTTCTTTTTTTTTAACTTTATGCGTATTAAATTCGAAGTTTTAACCACACTCTCATAGCAGAGACTTTGGTTTGTTTTTATGGCATGCATCTGGTAGCAAGAGTATGGAAGCCGATAGAACATTTTTTACCGCCAGGAAATTGATTTACCTCAAAATAATTGCACCGGAAATGCGAATGAAGTTCTTTTAAAAACCTTATGATTCGATGAAAGTCCTTCACGTGACGTGTTTTGTGTTCTTACGCAAGCTAGGATAAAACTACTCGCACGTCCTGATTCCGGGAGAGATTTCGACGATGCGCGGTAGCTGAAGGAAAGCGAGAAAGTTTTTTCTGGGAGTCTAATATCCTCAAACGTCCTTTATATTGCAGTGAGATAACGTTCTACAATATTTTTATGGGTAGGCTGTAACGCTCAATGGCATGGTTTGTCAAGCTGAGTGGCCTCCCTCAGGCATTAAATATCTTTATGGGTGCTTAGTGCCAAATTGATACGTCCAACTAATTTAAATAAAATTAGTGAGTTCTCAAAGAGGAGATTTGTGGAGCATGCAGACTGTAGCAATGGAACGTATTAATAATTCTTCGGGATAATTTTGATCCGCCGAGCATTCCTTCTGAAGTGATGTCTTCAAAAATGTTAATAAGATTTTACTTTCAAATCCAGTTTGAGTGAACTGAGAATTATTTCCACCTGGCCAACCTGATGCAGTTTGAAAAGGGAGACCCCAGTGGCGTAGCCAAGGGGGGGGTCCAGGGGGTCCGGACCCCCCCCCCCCCCCGAACCCCGAACGAAGAACTGGTTTACTGAATCATAGATAAAACAACATTAAAACTGATAAGACGGAATCGCAAAGTATCAATGAAAAATTCCGCTTAAGACAGGTGTTTGTCTTAGCAACTATTTTAAAGGTATGTCTTTCGCCGGGGCTATGAAAATTTTCCGTTTAAGACAGGTTTTTGTCATAGGCACGTCCCATTTTGTCAGGTATCCTCTAAAACTGTTCAGACGTATCCATTCTATAGTACACTTCTGAAAAGCATAGATGTATTACAGTAAAATCTGTGAAGATGAGAACTATCTTAAACAGCAAAAGTTAAAGGTTCAACGAAAACAGCACTACATATTTAAACCTGCTAAGATTTGAAACCTATCTAAAATGGAACTTTTTCTGGTTGTGATTCCTTCTTCCTTCTTGGCAGGTTTTCTGTGAACACGGAATTCTCTGGTAAACGAAAACATTTCATGGTCTCAATGACGGAAGGATAACTACACAAGTATACCTGATATGACGGAAATCTATTTACAACGTTATTTTTTAATGATCCCTGGCGATTCCGTTTTCATAGATTTTAATGTATATAGATTAAACGCAAAACTTCTTCAATAGAGACTTCGCTGGGACCAACTGTTGCCAACACTTACGGGAAAAATAGAGTATACACGAATGCAATAACAGCACATTAATCAGAGTTTGGCGACCCTTATCTTTGTTCATTTTATGAATTTTATATCGAGCAATATTATCATTTACTTTAAATCTACTCGTTGGATTTTTTTTAAAAAGTAACTTTATTCTTCGACTAGATATTTGTGAATCCTTATTCAACATTACACTGCCACTTTCAAAATAACTGCATCTGAATGTGAATTGTCTTCTGCTGTAAAACATGCTGATGATGTCATTTTTCAGCTTTATGAAACGTTACATTACTCAGTAAGCAAGGAAGAGGAGTCTGGTGTTCAAAAGTTTTCTGACCTGTTCAAGAGAGCACAGTCCTTTGCTAAAGAAAACTCTGACACAATTTTCTTTAGTCACACATATTCCTTGTCAAGTTGACCATCAGATACATCTCATTCAATGTCAAATCTGAAGAATATTTCAGGAGATCAATTTTCTTCCTCCTTTTGATATTTTATTTCTGATATAGTTTTTCGTTAATCGTTAAAGAAAAGAACAGAGGGATATTGAAATATTTTGATGTTCTTCTGAGTTTGTACAAAATAATGGTGGTTCTTGTTATTAAACTTTTCAACCTGAGCTATTTTTTATAAACTGTTAATGGAATATTACGTTGTTGTAGATTATTTTGAAGGGCAGATTTTTACCTACTTATTTAGTATAATAATTTTGTTTTTTGCTATTGTATAGGGATATTTAAAGAAGTTATAGAGCTTTGCGAAGTTTCGTAATTCTCGATTTTTTTACTAATTCAAAATGGTACGAAAAAGGAAACACTACAGTGTTGAATTCAGAAGAGCGGGGGTGGGGCATCCACCCCGGAGCATCGAAATGACCTCTCGGATGATTTGAGATTTTATGCTTATTAATGGTCTAGGAGTGCAATCTCTCCCCTTCCCTGAACTCCACAATGTACCTATTCCGGAGAAAAATGGTACCCTCCACAGAAGTCCCTCCTGGAGAAAAATGTCAGAATTCAGCATTACATTTGACCGAAGTACGATTTGTAACTCACAATTTAACATTGTTTTCAGAAATTTCATGATGGCAATGAGAGTTTTGAATATGAAAGGCATTCGATTATTAACAATGAGAAATTGAAAGCAAGGTTGAAGCTAATCCACGTAGCAAAGTCTGAAAGATTGCTGCTGAACGTGGAGTACGTTCTAAAATTGTTTCCAACCGCTTAAAATAAATTGGTTGAAAAGTAAAATAGCAGAAACCACCATTATTTTTTACACAATCTAATACTTCACGAGATGTGCTAATCCATCATAATTATTTTTTTTACAAAAATTTAACATCGTTTAAGTCGACAAGGTATCGGAAACAACTATTGAGGTTGAATTTTTACTTTAGTATCAAAAGTGGTGAAACTTGAAAAAGAATTATGGCTGGTTCAGACACTTGTAACAAAACTTTTTTTCCCAGCATCAACTATATTTGTTGCGTGTGTTTGTTACATTACTAGTTTCTGTAGCCGAAATTACAAGATTTTTTTCTTAAAAATTAAAACCTTATCTTAGAAACTCCCACGGTGAATCAACGGCAAACGTCATTGGCAATTATGTCAACTTATTATTCAGTATCCCTATTACAGCACAAGTTCTTAATTCAATGACAAGGAATTAAACATGAAAATTGAAAAAACAATTTCAGCCAAATGCTGTTATAAACTTAGCCATTTGATCTTAATTTTAACGTAATCAAATGTTTATATTATATGGAACTTGATTTAAATTCATTCTCTTCAGTGCATGCATTCTCTTCATACATTCTCTCAGTTTTTTATATCATAGTGTTTGTAAAATCTTTTTCTTTGGTAAATATTAATGTAACTTCATTGTATTATTAGCTACAATCATAGAGATTGATCTTACTTTATTTTACACATGCTATTTTTTTAAATTAAGAAATTGATAAGGAAATACCCAAAATCTTAAAGTTACTCGAAATACATCTATTGCATACACACACACACACAGTCAATCCTGTCACACTATACTTCAATAACACGCATTGTTCGTTTCGTCGGGATCCCGAAACTTTTCCGTTTCAGATAGCATTCCGTTATAGAAAGTTTCCGCTTTCACAGGCGTTACTGTATTTATAAGTAGGGTAAAACCTTACAAGACGAAATCAGAATCACAGAAGAACGGTGAAAAATCCCGTTTCAGGCAGGTTTTCAGCAGATTTAATTGTATGCTTATAAATATCAGAACCATGTTATGCTTCCGTTTAAGAGAGGAATCTGCTATAGACAGGTTTTACTATACATATTACATACATAAGTTATCTTTTTATATATACAGCAAATCATGTGGATACGAAACCTGCCTATAACGGAATGCTAACTTAAACGCAAATATTCATTCGTCAAATAGAAAAGAATGCCATACACCTCTTAAGACGAAAAACTGTCTAACACGGAATTTTTTACCACTCATTGCGATATTATTTTGGCAAGTCTTACTATATATATAAGCTGAAGAAAAATTCTGGACCCTCCCGAAAGGAAATCCTGGCTACGCCACTGGGAGACCCTGTTCGTTTTGATGAAATTTTATCGACAACTAATTACGACTGCAACGCATGGAGCAAACATGAGAGTCGAAATCATGACATATATATATATATATATATATATATATATATATATATATATATATACGAGGAAAAGTCATTTAGTAAGTCACAAAAGATAATTAAATAATAACTTACAATGATATTCACTTCAAAACACTTTTTTATTTCTCAGCATATTCTCCGCCAATATTTATGCACTTATATCACCATTTTATCAGTGCCCCAACACCAGCGGCATAACATTCTTTGGGTTGCTGTCGCAGCCACATTAGGACTTCAAGTTGAACACAGGAGACAATTCAAAAGTTTGGGTGGCAACTTCTTCAATATCCACCATACAGCTTCGACTTAGCCCCAAGCCATTTTCATCTGTTTAGTCTGTTTAGAGCAGCCATACTCAACCTGCGGCCCGCGGGCCGCATGTGGCCCGGAGACCTTTTATGTGCGGCCCGAGATACATAATCAGCAACCTCTATTTATTACATTAATTGAGATGTGTATAAAATTTTTTAAGACCTTCACTGTTCTTTTATATGTTTTCATGGGAAAACAATATCTGTCCTGTTATTTAAAATTACGAATTTAAAATTGTCTTAAATACCGTTATCTTAGTCAAAAGTTCTTGTTACATATAGTTCTATTTGTGCTATAGCAGTTTATACATTTCTTTATCTTCAACACTAAACCAATACTATTCCAAATTTATTACATTTGCACTATACGTTTCTACACTTAAAAAAAAGCTTTTGTTTTGCGAAAACGATTGATTTGTTAAAACAAATCACCTAAATTTTTCTTTAGAACTTGGAAATGCTACATTGTTATATTATTACGTTTAACTAATAATGCTTATTAGGGCTGAACGTTTACTACGAAAAAAAATGGCAGTAAAATGTTTTATACCACTATTTCTACATCATTTGCAATTGAAATCTACCACAAAGTTTATTGTTTAGAAATAGTGGTGTTAAAAGTTTTTGGTAATATTTCTTTTGCGACAAACGTTCAAACCTACTGATTATATTAACTTTATTATATGGGTTTGTTATACTACTTTTTTTTTTAAATTTTACTATTCAAATTACCCTTTTTTTACATTATAATATAATTGTGTTGCGGCCCGCCTAATGTTCCAAACATATGTTTGCGGCCCGCGAGAAAAAAAGGTTGAGTATGGCTGGTTTAGAGAAAACTTGCCAAGTCGCTCTATTGAGTAGCAAATAACATAACAAATCATTTTAAGCAATTGAAGAACGTTATGCATGACAGGAGCTATGATTTAAGGAGCTTCGAAAGAACTTGGTTTCCAGTTAGATCTCACTTCTTTTATTAGCGAAACCGTTAACGAACTTGGCATGCTTTCACATGTATGTTTTTGATGGGATTACATTAACTATTTAGGACGGGTAGTTTTTGTCTTTTATTGTATTGGTCGCATATTGTACATTGTTTAACATTTTTATATAATAACCTTTGTTTGTATTAGTACAGAGTATTTGTGTATCGAGAAAAAACTAGTCGGATGTGCCAATCCCAAAACTTTCTTCTATCTCAGTCATGTTAAAACTTCAAAATTAGCTATCACATCGCCAATAAAATCAATATTTTTGGTCATTCTGTTGTACGTCAGCTTCTTGCGAATCGTCGGGTTACCGGGATGCGATCAACTGATGTATACTAAAGTACAAAAAGTCTTGCTGGCCTTTACCGACAGGAACAGATAGCCTCCCTATTCCTTGGTTTTACGATTTTAGCTAACTTTACTGGAAAACACGAAGCTAAAATCATTCCTAGTTCTCGTCAATATTGAATTTGAATGAGAATATCGCCAAATTAGTCCTCAACAGCTAAGTTGGCTTCATTTATGGCAACCTATTTTTGTCGCCAAATTTGGTGATATTTCGCCAACTGTCGCCAAGCTTGGCGAGAATTTGACATTGGCGAATATAAATACATATAAGAATAGGAACAATGGTTACAACAATGAAAGAAAATTTGCCGAAACCATGTTAACTTAAACTCTTAAATTAAACTCGCTTATGGATGAATTCCGCTGTCTTGTTTGAAAATATCAGCTATCCTAAAATTTCAAACCGCTATATCTCAGCATTTTTTAAGATAGAGGCAAAACAAAAATTGCTCCGTATTCTCCGGATCAAGGCAGAACATTTAACGGAAAAAACTTTTAGGATTTCTAATTTTTTTGTACATTTTTTTGCATTTTAAACCTTTAAATGGTTATCACAGCGCTACCTTTCGACGGAATATCCCCAAATTCAAGCAGGACCTGCTGGCCATAGCCAAAAACATAGAAAAAAAATTTGGTTTAATTATCTGCATAACATCAGACACTTTTCGATGATACAATAGTGAAAATCGAACAAAAATCGCGATCGCAGTTCCCTCTTTCGTCGAAATATGCCCAAATTCAACTGAAACCTGCAGGCTATAGTAAAAAACAAAGAAAAAATTTGGTTCAATTATCTGTATAACTTCATACACTTTTCGATGATACAATAGTGAAAATTGAACAAAAATCGCGATCGCAGCGCATCCTTTGGTCGAAATATCCCCAAATTCAAGTAGGACCTGCTGGCCATAGCCAAAATCATAGAAAAAAAAATTTATTCAATTGGAAGCATAACTTCATACACTTTTCGATGATACAATGAGGACAGACAGACATTTTGTAAAAACATGTTTTTCGGAATCTCTGATCCCTAAAACGTGTAAATCCGTCACAAACCGGAAGTCGAAAAAAATTTCGATTACAATACTTTTTTCTATTATAGATAGAAGAAAGTAAAAAATCCTTCAAATGCGCCCCAAAACAATTTTTTAACCACAAATTGAGCCGAATAGTCAGAAAGTTGAAAATCCCTGCTCTAAATTTTAACATTATGTAATTTTTTTAGCATTACATTAACTATTGAGGACGGGTAGTTTTTTCATTTTTAACGCGTTGGATATTGTACATTATTTAACATTTTTGTTTAATAATTGTTGTTTGTATTAGTACAGAGTATTTGCGTATCGATAAAAAACAATTCTCTCAAATGTGGCCCAAGACAATTTTTTTAACCACAAATATGAGCAGAGAAATCAGAAGGTTGAAAACCCTTCCTCTAAATTTTAACATTGTGTAAAAAATTTTGTAGCATTACATTAACAATTGAGGACGGTTAGTTTTTGTCTTTTATTGTATTGGTCACATATTGTACATTATTTAACATTTTTGTATAATAACCTTTGTTTGTATCAGTGCAGAGTATTTGTGTACCGAGAAAAAAAAACCCTGAAATGTGCTCCAAGACAATTTTTTAACCACAAATGTCAGCCGAGTCGTCAGGAGGTTGAAAACCCCTGCTCGAAATTTTAACATAATGTAATGCTACAAAAACTTTTACATGAACTATTGAGGACAGGTAGTTTTTGTCTTTTAAAAAGTATTTCCTGTCCACGGGTGTCATTCTTGCATGTTGCATTATTTAACAAAAGGTTTTTCTGTGTTCATGCTTATATTTGCAAATAAATAAGGGTGTACTCTCTTATCGTTAATCAACAGCTAAATCATAAGTTTTAGAAGCTTGGATCAAATTGTAAAAATGTTTCAAAACATTAAAAAAAATTCTAATTTAACAAATTACAACGACTTTTGGGAATATGCAGAGGGATAGCGTGGCAGTGTTCTTACTCTACCATAACCGTTACCTCGTACTATAAAACATTTAAAAATTTTATTAATTTAGCCCCCCTAAAATACCCCCCTCTTATAAAAGACAGACATATTCGCCCCACCCTACTATAACATAACTTCCCCAGGCTAGCTATTCCACCCACCTACATGGTCTAGGCAGCAGGCCTGTTGCTGACGCAGAAGTCCCATTCCCTATCTACTGACTTCACATTTGGTGTCTGAAGGTAGAATAAACCGAAATATCCAAATATGATGCCAACTTTAGGTGTTAGCATTGAAATTTTTAAAGTTTGGTACAATTTCTATTTGTAGACCATCCCCTAAGCAAATTTTAAGTATTGCTTTTGCTCTTGTTTAGATTGATGTCTGAGCTAAAGGTATTTTGAGGAAATTAAAGTTGAAGACCACGTTTTTTGCTTTATAAGACGATTTCTCATCCGACGTCAATTTTTGAATTCGGCTTTTTTTCATATCTGATAATTTGCATCTATCCTTTTTGTAACTTTAGCATTTTTGCAACGATATTATGCATTTCTATTGCCTATTCAAAGAAAAATTCTTCTAAAGTTACAGAATTTCGTTAAAAACGCTTAAAAAATTCTTCTAAAGTTACAGAATTCCGTTAAAAACGGTTAAAAGAGTAAAGTACGTACATCATTTGGTCCAGTCTCGATCGAAAGTAACAGCAATTTTCCCAATGGTTAAAAACTATTTTAGTGACAGAAAACTCTAAAAACTCATAAAATTCAAAGTATAATGGCCCGATAAATTTTGGTCATAGAATAATGGAATTTTTGCTGTTTTAATTGTCAGAGCATGGAGAAAGTGTTTCTGAATATAACTTACAGAAACTAGGGTCTCGTATAAAATTAAACAAAAACATAATTTGCCGAACAAATTCAAAAAACAATTTATTTCCCACAGAGTTTAGGCCGAGAAGGGGCAGATATTAAGATATTTCATTCTGTAGGTTTTACATTAGATGTTAAATTTTTGGTAATAAATAAGGTTAAACCAATTGACCTTTAAAAAATAAAAATAAAATCAATCAATATGATATTTAAACCTCCCTTAAAACTTAGAACTGTTCGAATCAATTGAAATAAATCTTAGACTTTTTTAAAAGGTTTGTATTTTGCATGTACCTTATCATTTTACATACACACATCATAAAGATGTTATAGTTTAATCTGTAATGCAAATGTTTGCAGCTTGTGAAGCTTAGAAATGAAAAAAGTCAAAGATTTATTTCAATTTCATTCAGATATTTCATTTCAATATCATTCTATAGTAGTTAAACGGTAACTTGTATCAAAATAAATTCTCATTCATGTCACTAGAATACTAAAATCACTCGAACGTAATTTATTTTGCAAAAAGAAATATTGCAACAAAATAGTGTGAGTTACTTGAATTTTTTTATTTTGATATTCTTTGAACATTTAGCTAAGCAACTGATAAATTAAAGAGCAAAGTAAAAAGAAATGCATTTTAAAATTTGTTAAAAATTATGAAAGGAAAATGTTTTATATTTCCCGAAAAGATGCAAAAAATTTTCCACTAATTTAGACAATTAATTTCTAAATTCTAATAAATGTATCATGTAAATAAATTTTCAAAGCTATTGGATATATTTAAAACCTCCATATCAAAAACTTGGCATCGATAATTTTATGTTTAAATCCATTATTGAAATATGTGTTTTTCATTTCAGTTAAAAGTGAAATTTGAAAATCATCTATATTCCCATAAGAAAGCATTATGACCTAAAAAGAAATGTTCTATTTTTTTCGAACGAAGGAACCAAATGTAACTAAAAACTATACCGCAAATTCCGGGTACCTCACCAACATATCCATTAAAAATCAACCTAATAGGACGATTTTTACGGCAGTTATCGCGGAACAGACAGACAGACAAACAGACGGAAACCAAAAACTTTTCGCGTCTCCACAGTGAGCCTACACTGATGTTTCGCAACAAATGTGATAATAATGAAAAGCTTTAGAAACTTACCTTGCTATACTGTGAAGGAATAAAATTTTCACGCTTTATTGCATAAATCTATTTCTTCTTATGTTCTTCATTTTTTGTAAACCCAAATATATGAACTGAAGGTCCTTTTTTATAATTCCCTTTACATCGGGAAACACAACATTGTGTAAACATGCTTCATACGCAAACAAAACGTTATTAATTCCACAAAACAGCTTAAAATTAATCGCAAACACCTGTTACTAAACGTAAGCACACATTTCATTACACATAAGCCAATTCAAAATTCAATCTCTATTCTCTGAGAGGTTGATCACATGGTCGTGACGTCATACCGTGAGCTGGCCGTGTATTATATAGATCGTGATTATAAATAATCCACCCATATGCAATGGTATTTAATCATCCGTTTTGATCCTGACGTCAGTCAAACAATTTCACTATTTCAAATTTATAATTTTATTGGAATTAGCACAGAGTAAAAATTTTGTGGCATCGGTACAAAACGGTAGGAACAAATGGAGAAGTTATGCAGTCCATAGGCTTCAGTCTGTTAAATTAACATTAAGAAGTCACACTGGAAATATACTTAAATTTAAATTATGAAATTTTAAAAGAAAATGGCGTAAGTAGCTTTTGGTATGATGAAAAAGAATATTTGAAATATTTTTACAATTGGAACCATTACCTCTAAAACATTTAGGTAAATCCGGTTTAGGAATTAGATATTGAAAGAAGGGATACCCTGTATATAATTACAGTCTGTATTTATATACATGGCACACTAGTTGTATAAATATGAATCTATCCTGTGTAATTCTAGTGAAACGAATTTGTAAAACGATTTTATGAAACGACTTTATGAAACTATTTTATGAAACGACTAATATATATATAACTTTGAATATATGAATCGAATATATGAAACAAACGTATGAAACGCTTAAATTCACAGTTTGTAAGATAATTTTGATAGATAGAGAAATAGAGAGAGGGGGGGAGAGATGGGGGTAGAAAGGTAGACATAGAGAGATAGAGGGCGATAGAGAGATAGGGAGATAGAGGGCGATAGAGGAAGATAAAGAAATAGATAGATAGAGGAAGATAGAGTGATAGGAGACAGAAAGATATAGACAGATGGAGAGAGATGGAGAGAAGGAGAGAGAGAGGGGGAGTGATGGGGGTAGAAAGATAGAGATAGAAAGATATACACAGAGAGATAGAGGGCGATATACAGATAGAGAGAGAGAGAGGTATATAGATAAAGGGTGATAGAGGAAGATATAGAGATAGATAAAGATAGAGAGATAGGAGATAGAAAGATATAGACAGATAGAGGGCGATAGAGAGAGATAGATAGATAGATAAAGGGTGATAGAGAGATATAGAATAGACAGAGAGATAGGGGAAGATATAGAAAGATATAGATAGACGAAGATAGGAGAGTGACAGATATACAGTGATAAAGGCAGATAGAGTGATAGAGGAAGATAGAGAGTGATGAAGGCAAATAGAGACAGAGAAATATATAAAGGCAAATAAAGAGAAATAGAGAGAGATACAGAAAGATACAGAGGGTGATAGAGAGATAGATGAAGATAGAGTAAGTTAGAGCGATAGAAGAGATAGAGAAATAGATAGATAGAGGGAGATAGAAACATAGAGATAGATAGAGGGAGATAGAAACATAGAGATATATAGAGAGAAACAGAGAGATGGAAGGAGACCGAGAAATAGAGGGGGGTAGTGAAATAGAGGGCAATACAGAGATAGAAGGAGATAGAATGATAGATAGATAGTGGGAGATAAAGGCAGAAAGATAGAGATAATGAGAGATAGAGGGGTTCATAGAGGATGATAGAGAGATAGGGCTCATAGAGTGTGATAGAGAGATTGGGGGAGATACGGATAGAGAGAGAGATAGGGAGATATATAGATATGGTAAGATAGACATATAGAGCGAAATGGAGAGATAAAGAATTAGAGAGCGAGAGGGAGATATATAAACATATGGAAGGAGATAGAGAGAAATAGTAAAATAGAGGGATGTGTAGACAGATAGAGAGATAGATAGATATATATTGGGAGAGGTAAAGGGATAGAGAGAGAGAGGGAGGGAGGAAGAGATGAAGATGGAGATAGAAAGACATAGATGTCATTAATATCCTTAATATTTTTTTACTGTATTGGGAAAATATCTGTCTGTCTATTTGTATTTGACAAAACTTTTGTGATCGGTCTGTCTAAAAAATTAATGCGTAAACATTCTAAAATCTTTATATGCAGTTATAACTTGACATAAATTGGTGTATATCACCTTACAGGTGCTGCTGCTATGCTATGTTTTTGAGAGAGAGGGAGAGGGAGATAGA
Organism: Maratus michaelseni; assembly: GCA_963931845.1. Classification (NCBI taxonomy): domain Eukaryota; kingdom Metazoa; phylum Arthropoda; class Arachnida; order Araneae; family Salticidae; genus Maratus; species Maratus michaelseni. The sequence goes on from OZ007590.1 coordinate 99,519,843, forward strand.
GGGTGATGGAATGAAAGACAGACAGAGGGAGATAGATAGATAGAATGAGATATAGAGATAATGGGAGAGATAGATATGAAGAGAAAGAGAAATAGTTATGGAGAGAAAAAGAGATAGAAAATAGAGAAATAGAGAGGCAGATAAAGATATAGAGATGTGGAGATAGAGGGAGACAGAGATAGTTGGAGAAATAGAGAGAGTGACAGACAAAGAGATATAGAAACAGAGAGAGAGGCAGATATACAAAAAAGTCTAGAGCCCCCTAGTATTGCGTATATTTTTTTAGAAATAATGCAACATATAAAATGCAAAATCACTGCCCGTGGGCAAAATTACGCACATACAAAAGACGTTTTTTATCCTTTTCCGTATTCATTGTGAAAAATACTAAATCACTATATACTGCATTTTCAGAAGTCGATGCATTCAAGCTTGCCAAAGCCGTGACTTCTTTCCAACCAATTCCAGGGCGGTCATTTTTTCCAAACTACGGTGATGAGATTCTACCCCAGAACGCCCGAGTTGCATTCATCAATGGCGACTTCAATAATGTGGATGTTTTAATTGGAAATAACCGTGATGAAGGAGTCTTCCAGATTACAAGTTCGCATATGAAAGTTTTCGGTTTCTTTGGTGAGAAAAATCCTACAATTAACAAGACTTATGGAAATAAACTGTTGAAAAGTAAATTCAAAGACTTACCAAATACACAAGAAGTAATCAATTATTACTTAGGAAACATATCAAATGATGATTATTACCAAATTCGCCATCAGGTTTACACTGCAAGTGGCGATTACAGTCTTTTATGCCCAGATGTGTATTTTGCAGAGAGTTATAGCCGAGCTGGCAATAAAGTATTCTTTTACTTCTTTGTGCATCGTCCAAGCATAACACCATGGGCAAACTGGACAGGCGTGGTGCATTATGAGGAGGTTCAGTTTGTTTTTGGAATTCCAATTCAAGAACCTAGCAATTATACCGTAGAAGAAGTCCTTTTAAGTCGAAAGATGGTAAAAATATGGACCAACTTCGTAAAATATGGGTAAGTAAATTATTGTTATTTGAATTTAAAATAAACATTTAGCCTTATTCATAAACAGTGGCATAACTACCTTAATAGAAGCCTGTGGTAAAACTACATTATGAGCTCCCCTATCCTATTTTTGACTGCAAACATAAACAAAAAGTAGGGAGATCTGATGAAGGCTCCCTAAATTTCGGGGCCCACACTGTTAAAAATAAATCCTCAAATTCACGGTAAAATTACTGGCAGCAAAGTTGCCGGGCATTTTCCGTTCCGTTAGTAGATTTTCCGTTTTGAAAGATAAAAGAAGGACAAACTCCGTTTACAGAAGCGGTAAATTTCCGTTAACACTCTCAGAAATCACGGAAATATTCCTGACTGCACTGGCAGGAAAGGATATTATCCGTTATAATTAAACTCGGTTTTAAAAAATTACATCTACATGTGCTACCATCTGTCGACTATTGCGGGAGTATTTACTACCTGATAAACGTCAAGAACATTTTCTAGTCGACATCGGGTTTGAACCAAGGATGACAATGCCTCGAATCAAGTGTCTTGCCCATTCGACCAGTGAGTGCTTGTTAGAGTAGCAGTTTAAGAGGATGATATGGGGTTTCTCAAAATGGCGGCTTAAAACTTAAACAATTTGGGGTTTAGAAGCTTGGTAATTTTGAAGTTAATTGCGGGGAGATTTCGTTATGAGATGATGGTGATGTTTTAAAATTGTAATATTAATAGAGGATAAAAATATGAATTATGTATATTCTTAATTTGATTGTTAGATGTAAAATATGAATATTACATTTTGAAATAAATTCGATACAAAATGTTTGCTTTTTTGAGAGAATCGATATTTTTTTCAACTATTATATATTTTTTAAATGGGTTCGCTTAGAATATATTTTCAGTGCGAGTGCTTTTTATTACTTTAAAAAATAAATTTCGAATAATTTTAAAGGAATGAGAAAATTGTTATTATTATTACTTTTTTAATTTGAAAGCATTATTTTTTAATTCGAAAGCATTATTTTTGTTTATTGCTTTTTGAGTAAAATCGATTTTTTTCACTTAATTTAACTATTATATATATTTTTTAATTTGTTTGTTTAGAATATATTTTAACCGCAAATATTTTCTTATAACTTTAGAAAATAAATTGGAAATAATTTTAAAAGAATGCGAAAATTGTTACTTTTTTTTATTATTCGAAAGCACTATTTTGTTGTTATTGTTGTTGTTTTAATTAAACTAGAAATTTTCATTTACTGAATTTTTAGTTTTTCTGTGCAGCAACATGTCAGTTTTTTAAACATTGAAAATAAATATGCAGCAGATAATGGAATATCTCCGTTGGCCCCTTTCGTCTCCGTCCGTTCTGTTGTTTTCGGTAAATATGAGGAATTTTTCTGTTTTTTAACGGAAAATACCCTTTTATCGTGAAAAGGGACTTTTTCTGTGAAATTCAGGAAAAAAATACTCGTGAATTTCATATTATTTTTAACAGTGCATGGCATTTGCCACCTCAGCCACCCTATATTTACGCCACTGTTCATGTATTAAATATGTTTTAGAATTTGTAACACCTGCATAACATTGTAATTAAAATAACAATAATAACAGAAATAGGATTTATTTTTAAAATATGTTTTTTGTATAAAGTAGAAAAAACGAATACTATTTAAACTCACTACTACAACTAAATTGGGGGTACCACAAATTCTGGGATCCTTGGGAAAATGAGTACCCGATATCTCCAATTTACTATGCAGAAACCGAGACTTGTATAGATCTGCATAGTTAAAGAGCTATTATGCGACATAAACTTAAGTAGAAGATTGTACTTCAGAAAACGGTAACGCAAACACAGCAAGATTCTTTTATGTGCGATACCCTTTTAGTCTTCTTAAGATTTCGATAAAATAGTGCGGTATGTTTATTTGTGTGACTGTTTAACAAAGAAGTACTGTAAACTAATGCAGAAAGCCTCACAATAAAATAAAATATTACTGTTGATGATCTTTCAGACATTTGATTGTTTACTCGTTGAACTGCAACGATTAACAAGAAATGTTTGAAAGATAAAGTTTTACTACTGGAAAATATTACGAATTTTTCAAGTTATATTTAATTTTCTTCTAATCTGAAATCCTTTATTATTGTAGTAGATATATTGCACTACTAACAGACTTCTTTTATAGTTCCTTAAGATGTGTTACACAATTTACTCATTGACAGGGTGGGGAGTTGTGTGGCAACTAGGAAGCCCCTGTACTCATACACTGTTCTGCAATCCACAACAGTGATTGAAAACATCAGGCGTTTTTTCTTTTCTTTTGTTTTATGTTTAACTTACATTTAATTTAAACTTCTAATTATTTTTATTTTATATATATATATATATATATATATATATATATATATAATTATAATATCTATGAATTTCAAAATACATAGCAAGTGATATATATATATATATATATATATACAGTGGACTCTCTCTATCTGAACACTCTCTAATGTGAACACCCCGGTATTATGAACACTTTCTGATGGTCCCGGCGAAACTCCATAGACTTAACAAAAGATGAACTCTCTGTATTCTGAACACCCTCTAATCTGAACACCCCACTATTATGAACGCTACTTTTGATCCCCATTCTAACCCGCCTCTCCGTAAAATGAACGTGTGTTTTCAGTCGGAATGCGGATAAATCCCGCATCATGGAAATTCGGAAAAATTGTTGCAGAATAATAAAAGGGTTCAATGAACTCTGTGAAAATAATAAAATGAAATAAAGAAATACAATGAAAATAAAGAAACAAAATCATTTCTAGATTTTAAGATCTACCCGATGCTGAAATTTGTTTCAATAATTCAGATAAAATCTTCAGTTAACAAAACAACAACAACAAAAAAAAAAACATTCATTATAACAGAAAAAAAAGAAGTCGAAAGAATATTTTTGTCTTTACCGTACATGTTCTCATAAAAAAGTGCAGATATGAAATAGTTTCTATTTCAGAAAAAAATAAATCATGATAATCAAATTCAATGAAATGATCAAAACAATCAATTTTTATGCAAAGAGATACAATAAAAAATAATGTAAAAAACATGCGCGTGATTTTCCCTCTCCCGAGCTGAGATAAAAATAGAAAAACAGCAGAAATGCCCACCCACGAATGACAGATAAGAGACAACAAGTGTTAGAGGGAGTGGTTAAAAAAGGATTATGGTTTCTTTTCTGCACACCTGGTTGGCAGCATTATCGCTTCTGTTTCTTTAATTTTTTTCGTTATTTCACTATCGTTGCAGGGAAAGAATCACAACACTTACGCCGATATGTCAGAAATAAGTAAGAAGACGAAAAAACGGAAAGAACTGAAGCTTCAGGAAAAATACGAAGTTGTTCAAAAATTAAAATAAAAAGTAAGTCAAATAAAAATTGCATCTGAATTTGGAATTTCAGTAGGTCAAGTCAATGCCATCAGCAATAAAGAGAAAGAAATTATAGCCGCTTTTGAAGCAAAGGAACAGATTGCTTACACGCCCTCAGGTCCGCCATCTTGTTTTGTTGGCGAAAAACCGTTTATCGCCAACAAGAATTTGTCGCCAAGTGGTCATTTTGGGCTATTTTAGGTTTTATTTTTTATTTAATTTTGGAATATATACAGATTAAACATAAAAAAGGGAAATTCGAGAAATTTTCACTGAATACTGAGCAAACGGCAGAAACGTAAATATAGTGATACTTAAAAAAACCCGCAAAGATTCATTATTAAACAAACGTATCTCTAAAAATAAAGGCATTAAAACGTATATCCTATCGTTTAAAAAACAAACCTCGATACAAAATTTGAAAAAACAAACATCGACAAATAGAAAAATCAAAAATCCGTACATAAATTTTTAAAATACATCTTAATAACAAACCTCCATTTAAAAAAAAAAAAAAAAAAAAGAAAAAAAAAAAACACCAGAAATTGAAAAATCCTACCTGCGTACATAAATTGCAAAAATACATCTTTAAACAAATGTAGAAAAAATAACACCTGCAGAATTAATTTGAAAAATCAAACATGGAAACATCAATTAAAAAATCAAATCTCTGTGCATAAATTGCAAAAAATATTTCACGTTTCTACGAAAATTTCTTGAATTTACCTTTTTTATGTTTAATCTGTATATATTTTAATCTGTATATATTCCAAAATTAAATAAAAAATAAAACTTAAAATAGTGCAATTGCACTCCAAAAATAGGCCTAGGTTTCGCGATAATATCTCGCGAAACCTTGAAACCGCCTTTTGCTTTCAAAATTTGCTGATATTTCAGCACATCACCAACAACTGGTAAACTAACAACAGAAGACATTATCAATCCAAAAAAATAATCAAATATTAATAATAATAATAAAAAGTTGGAATTATACAACCTGATCAAAGATACCACGTGTAGTACTGAAATCAAGAACACAACCTCTCAGTTGTATGCTCACAGAAAAAGTGAGAAGAAAAAAAAAAGCCGGGTTGAAGATTATTTAAGGGTTGCCAGAAGGCAAAAGTCCGCCCGGTAATCAGATCGGAAAATACATCGCCAAATGAAAACCCGCCAAACCTCGCAAAATCTCGCCAAAAAATGGCCGCGAGATCTGAGGGCGTATAAGCAATCCTAGCCGAAGCAAATGAACTTTCCTCAAAGTGTGCAATTTTCGAAAAGAAAACGGGAAACGAGAACATAAACAATCACGTCTGGAAGTTTTTTGCCAAATGAGAACGAAGAATCTTCCTGTCGCTGGACCGCAGCTAAAGCAGATTGCTCTGGATTTTGCAGAAAAGTAGGAAGTCACAGAATTCAAGGCATCAGAAGGATGGCTGACTCGCTTCAAAAGTCAGCATAACATCGAATTCAAAATAATCCATGGTGAAGCTGCAGACGTAAATATCGACACTGTGGAGGAATGGAAAAGAAAGCTTCCGAATATAACGAAGGATTTTGATGTCACGGACATTTTCAATGCCGACGAAATCGGCCTGTTTTTCAGAGCTCTTCCAAATAAAACCTTAGAAGAAAGAAGCGAGAAATGCGTGTGCGGAAAAATGTCAAAAGAAAGTCTTACCGTCATGCTCTGTGCCAGTTTTACGGGTGAGAAGCTCAAGCCACTTGTGATAGGAAAAAGTACAAAACCACGATGCTTCAAAAATGTGAAGCTGGCATCATTGCCTGTGCACTATAAATCAAATCGAAAAGCCTGGATGACATTCACAATTTTCTCACAATGGTTGGAGGGCATTAACAAGATGATAAAGAGAGAAGGAAGAAAAATTCTTCTTTTTGTGAATAATGCCAGATCACATACAAAAGTGCAGCTGAGCAACGTGAGCCTGAAGTTCCTGCCACGAACTGTACTTCTATAATCCAACCACTGGATCAAGGAGTAATCAAGACCTTTAAAGCTCACTACCGAATTCATTTTTTGAAGAAAATGTCCGTGGTCATGGAGGAGGCAAATTTAGCAACCGAACTAACAAAGAAGGTCAATGTCATGGATGCTGTTCATTGGATATCAATTGGTTGGAATGAAGTAACCCCCTACACCATCCAAAAATGCTTCTACAAAGGTAGATTCCCGTGTGAAGATGAGCAATCAAGGACAGAGGACCAAGCAGCAACAGCTGTGAGTGACTTGGGGTCAATTCTTTAGAAGCTTCATACTGAAATTGAACCTGGAGCTTATCTCGAAGCCGACGGAAGCCTTCCTGTTTACGACAACATTGTTGAAGAGGAAGAGGGTAGTGAAGACGAAGCAGAACCAGAAGAGATCGATGAAACAAGGAGTACGATTACCTTCAAGCAATATGACCAAGGGATTCAAAACCTGCTGATGATTATGTTTTCAAGTAATGTATTGTAAGTATGTAATTGTATATTTTGTAATTTTTTTAATATAACATTTTAATTAACTTTTTTAATAGTTTCTAAATTCAGCACCTCCATCTCGGTAACTTGCATTGTTAACCAGGCTAAGTATTCTATACAGTCTATAAACTCAATACATAGTACTAGTTGTGCATTTCCCAATCTCCCTCTATAATGAACACCCCCATAATCTGAACATTTTTTGTCGGTCCCATGAGTGTTCAGAATAGAGAGAGTCCACTGTATATACTAATAAAAGAAAGTTTCGCTCCGTTTGTGTGTGTGTCTGTTGGCGATGGCTAGGAAAATCTAGCCCACCTAGAAGGCTGGAAATTTAAATTTAGGTAGTCCAAACACTCTCCTCGTGCACCATTACGTCAGAATTTTAATATTTTAATTACTTTCTGAAATATTAATTAAAATGCACAAAGAACTCTCATTAAAAATACGCTTTTTTTTCTTCGGTTGGTTGGTTGTGTAGAATATCTTCTGAGAACACATTAAATAAATCAGAGTAACGATGCATAGATAAGGACTTATAACGAAATAGTGACAACATGAATTGCAGTTACCTGCATATAGCCAAGCTAATGTAGCGCCATCTACTCATGGCAAATTACACAAATGTCACCTGTTTAAGACATTTCCAGGCACGTTTTTCTTCATTATAATTATCTGGGTTTAAGGTTTTTTTTTTTTTTTTTTTCAAACAGGACATATATTATTATGATAGAGACTATTAATACAGAAAACGTTATTTAACTTTATTTAACGATTATTTGTTATATATTTGCGGGAATGGCGAGGGGTAGGGGTCTAATTACATTTAACAATTTTAACAATTACCAGTATTTCCGAAATATAGCCTAAGCCAAATTTCAAATTAAGTTCCTAACTTTACCAAATGAATCAATCTTTACACTGAAAAAAATGAAATACTCAAAAATGAGTAAGTCCATGTACTCATATCGAAATGAGTATTTTTGGATCAAAAATGAACATATGCATTCTCAAAAATGAGTAATTTCATGTACTCATTTCGAAATGAGTATTTTTGGATAAAAATGAACATATGATCAAACCATAACATACTTGTATATTTCAAAATGTGTAATGACGAAATTTCGGAGCCTTAAAAAGCTATTATTTGAAGGAAAAACGAAGAATAAGAGAAATGAAAAGTGGATCTGGTTGTTCGGGATTTTCATCAAAGTGGATCCACTGCAATACATTTACTACAACACATTTATTACTTTTTTTTCTCACATTTTACACATCTACTTTTTTTTCTTGATAGTACTTCAAAATTTTGATTTTTTTTCCCATTAATATTTTAAAAAGTTATTTTAACTTTTTTAACGTGAGGCAATATTGTGTTATTTAAAAGTTTCATAACATATCTTTGCAAATTATAACTATGCAAATTGGTATTAAACTAAACTGATTTGGCTTACAAATTTATGAATTACGCTAAAATTTATTATTTTATAAATTATAATTTTACAAAGTTTACAATTTTTTCCTTAAATTTATAAAATTAGTTAATATTTTTTCTTTACTTTTATAAAAATAAAGTTTTTAACTTTATAACGTTTTTAATTTATTTCTTTAGCTTATATTTTTACAAATTAAACTAATTTAATTTAAATTAAGTCAATAAGTCCAGATTTAAACCTACCTATCCCAAGGTCATTAATTTCAAATTTGTCTCTAAAAATCATTTTTTTAAACTATTTAGTTTAACAGAACCGTACGCAAAAGCTCTCAGCATAGCTGAAATATAATAATTTAATTTATTATGAAAAATTTTATTTACATATTTTTTTTAAAATAAGACATTAAAAAAACTATTCTAATAACATGTAATAAACACGTCTGATTAAGATAATTGTTGAATTGTTCTTTTTATTAGAGTTGATAAATAGATAATCAGGCAAATAATTTAAAGAAAGAATATGTTCGAATAAAGAAAATGTTGGTACTGTTGCAAAAAGAAGCAATCAGTATTCTTAATGCAATGTTTTACGCATATAATACATAATAAATTGAAATTTATCTGTTATAAGGCACCAAATCATACAGCAAAATATTGAAAATTATGAAAAGAAAATATTAAAAACATTGGAACTGAAAAAATCCATCCACAAATGAAACCTCAAGTTTTTGCATCATAAAATAACTAACAACATTTGAGAAGGAGGTGTGACCACTCATGGCGCGTTGGTCTGAGTCGTCAGATTAGTACACAGGCCATCACGGGTTCGATTCCTCTAATGACAAGGGTTGGTTAATTACTATAAACTCACGCAGGAATGAAAAAAATGAGCACAAATGTATGTATCCCTTGTAAAGTTGTCCTCGCGAAGTAACTTTTTTTTTTTTTATCCTATAAATTTTATTTTAACGACATAAAAATTTCTAAATTTGAATACATCCATGGGATCAAAAATGAGTACATAGCAGTTCAGTTCATATTTGAATAACATGTGTTTCTCAATTTTGAGTACATTTGGATCGGAGCTATTTTGAGTGTGTGACGTATTCAAAATTGAGTACTTTTTACTCAATTTTGAGTACCCATTTTTTTCAGTGTAAAGATGTATCGTGATCCTCCTAATTAGTTATTTGCTGAAGGTCGCTTGAACATTCGCCTTTTTATACATTAAATTTATACATTCAATTAGTCTTCTTATCTCTCATGTCTCTCCAAGTTTTAGAAATACGGCTACTCCTAGATTGGGCGTAAAGTCGGCGTCAATTTGGAAGACCGTGAAATGCCTAAACTGTTCAACTGCTCTATAGTCCATAATACTATTTTTGACATTTTTTATTTATGCATTCACAATTTTAAAAATGCAATTTTCAAAGTAATTTCAATGTAGAAATACATTTACATTTAGTCGCTGAGCATTTCGCTGTTCGGAATTTACAGACGAGTAATACCAAAATAGGGAATTATACAGATACACTCATATGCATATGCTCACATTATACTCACATGCATTGCTGCCTATGGTGGGCACATTAAGCACGCATAACTTCATTTTCTTTCTAAAATATATCGTACTTTGCTTGAATGTGTCAGTTTTATTAGTAAGTATACAACTACTTTATAATGACACACTTCACTACGCGACTGGTGAACATTTTAAACATGTTATTGTATAACGAAAAAATATATTTCAGAGCTTCTAATAAAGTTATTTTTAAATGTAAGACATCATTTCATATTTAATCCAAAACGCTCTACACTTTCGTACTTGACTTTTGTTCTTCATCTCTCTTAGGTTTTTAGATAGTATCAATAACTTCAACATTTCGTCACTATGGAGTAGGTGTGGTAACCGTTGCATTAAATTGGGCGTATTCACTTTGCTCTAACGGGATCGCACTTGTATAGTCATATCTCTCTCCGTTCGCAAATGCTTTAATGATAAACGGACTTTCCTATGCATTCTGTATACAGAGTTATTCAAAATACAGGGTTTCCCTAAAGTTTATATATTTACATGTTTGAAAAAAATAGCTTCTAAATCCAGTTTTTCGTGGGTAGTCTGATAGAATATATTCAACAGAAAAAATAATAAATAGCTACGGTTTGTGCTCGTCCATGTGGATTAACTTATAAATAAGGGCAAAAAGACTTGAGCCGCAAATTCAGAAAATCAGCCCCTACCAGAGTAGCTATTAAAAACTTGATAAACAAAATCAAGCGAACTGGTAGCGTTAAAGATGACGATCGTTCAAGCTGATCTCCGATAACAGCAGATGTTTTGAAGAGTACATGAAACGATGACGCGTAATCGCAAATCTTTCAAGCAAAAACTCAGCTGGAATCTCGCTATTCCGAATGCTACTGTTTGGATAACTCTACCTTATCAGTTAAACAAACAAACCTACCACATTCAAACCGTGCATAAGCTTGAGGCTGAAGATTATGGAGCTTAGAAAGCTATGTGTTACCATTTGCTGGCAGATGTAAAGAATAAAAACTTAATGTAAGTCCTCCTGAATTTTGCATACGATAATTTGTGTAGACGAGCACAAACAATCGCTGTTATTTCTTCTTCTGAAAGCATTCAGCAGATCACCTGCAAAAAAGTGGATTTAGAACCTACTTCTGAAAAAATTATTAGTGATTTTAGGGACACCCTGTAGATGTAACAGTGATTATCTCTTAAAATCGTTGATGTTGGGAGCATACCTCTAATTATAAAAAGTGTGCAAATGAAATAATGTTACCTGGGGCAACTGGGTCATGATTTTACATTGTGAATCTGGAGTTTCTGGCGATTCAGATTCCAGAAGGCAATGTTCATTTTGAATTAAAATCTGAACTTTTGTAAATGTGTTCAATTAGGTTCACTCTATCAAACAGAAATTTTCAAAATTGCACTTTACTGTTTAAAAATGTATATATATTTCATCTTTCCCTCTCCGATTGCCCAGCTGCCCTATAAAAATGGGACAAGAGGACCAGATAGATTTGTGTTCCTGTGTTCCACACTCGTTTGTTTTGTTTAAGCTGGAATATCGGGAACTGTTTCAAAAAGTGTAAATATTTAAAAAAATTTAAGTCAGGCAGATTATGTAAATTTTATATCAACGAAACAGTGTTGTAAGGAAAACGTTTTCTCTATAAGTGTTTAAAAAAGCACCAAACACGTAGTTATTAAGTTTATTTATACAATAAACATAGGAATTAAGTACTTGTGTATTTTAGTATAAGTAATAAGTATAAAAGTTACATGTGTATTTTACGAAAACAAAATGAAACAGAAAAATCTGTGAACAAATGGTTTCGACTTAAGTATAAGTACTTAAGTATCTCTTTTTTTATTATTATTATTTAAATCAATGAATGTTCGATAAGTCCGATAAATTCGTGTAGAATGTAATCATGTTTTTATATCGAACAGAACTTTTTTTATCGGTTTCGATAATTTTTTAATAATGTCACTTTGTCTTATATACGCCTCTTCATCTGCATAGTAAAAGGATCAGGATCCATAAGCCGTGTTTTTGGCCCATGAAATCAGCCTTAACTCGATTTTGTTATACTGACTTAATTATTTCACTTTTTAATGTTAGAAGGTTTATCCGGTATGATTTAAACAAAATTTTTTGCATTTTGTTCGAATTTATATGACTTACACAAGCCCAAAGTTCGTATTATTCGTAGTTTTGATGAAAAATACCCAATTTCTACTAATTTTACTTCAATTATTTATATGAGCGCAATCGTGCAACACTTTCTTCCTTACATATATTATAAAATACATCAAAATGTACAAAATATGTAAAAATAAAAGTGTTGCAAAGCTGCGCTCATAGTAAAATGTTAAAAAATATATTAAAAATTGAGGTAAAATTAGGCAAAATTGCGTATTTTTCATCCAAAACTATGAATAATACGAGCTTTGAGCTTGTGTAAGTTATATAAATCTGAACAAAATGCAAAACATATTGTTGAAATCGTGCAGGATAAACCTTCTAATATTAAAAAGTGAAATAATTAAGTAAGTATAACAAAATCGTATTTTAGTCTAATTTCATGGGCAAAAACACGGCTTATGGATCCTGATCCTTTCATGGTTTGGCTATGGCGCTTAAGAATTTTTTTTTTTTTTTTTTTGAAAAACGTGTGTTTAGTTAAAAAAAAAACTTTAGGTATTATATAATTCTCTTTATTGCAAACAAACAACAATGAAGAAATTAATTTCCTGCAGTAAGAACAACTCCAAAAAAAGTTATTTATAACTGTTGGTGTAACTGGGCCCTGTGGAATCCAGTTACCCCTGATACATGTTCTAGTTAAGAGTTATCCTAGTTATTCTTGAAAAAATTATGGGGTAACTGGAACACCGGCCTTATATTTGAAATATGAAGTAAATATGTATTGATACACAATAATATTAATGTATTTATTGTTAATGTATTAATGTTATATTAAGTACTTATTGTATTTTGATAAAAAGCTGAGAAAGTTTAACCAAATCGACGTTGTTTATAAAAAAAACTCTTAAATTTGCAGCAAAATCGGGGTTACGATTGAGCTTACACGCGTTGCTTTAAAAAGTCCAGATGGCGCTGCAATGTTGCCAGTCACTAAAACTTAAAAGACACCAACGGTTTACTACAAAATAGCCTATGGCCCGTTACCTCCTTGGTCAAGTAAGTCAAGCTTACCTATAGCTTAGCTTTTAGATATGGCATTTGTTTTACAAAACACTGTTTATTAAAATACGAAATATAACTTTTAAACGGTCCCTTTTTCCTATAACTTATATTTAGAAAAATGCATAACTGCGTCTAAAAAAGACATTAAAAAATCCCATTCTTTTACAACCAAAACTTATCCAATATAATATTTTGAATTTTCAATGTTTATCGGCACAAAAATTCGTTTTTCCGTTAACACTAAAAATTCTTAACATTTTTCTAAATATAAGTTATAGAAAAAGGAGACCGTATAAAAAAATTAAATTTTGTATTTTATTACGCATGCAGTTCCTAATAGAACAAATGTCATACCTAACAGCTACCCTTGATTTGTACACTTTTTGTAATAGAAAGTTAGTTAGTACGATACAATCATCAGAGATTTAAGAAGATTAATTGACGTTACATCTATTTTGAATCATCCCGATTAGTACATTTATGAAATAACTTATTTGCAACACAGTCTCAAATTGGTTATTTTTCTTGCAGAGATCCAGGTTACTTTGGATGGCCATTGTACTCCAGAGAAAATCCAATTTATTACAAACTGAATACCGATCACATACCAGAGTACGGTAAAGGTCCGCACAGAAGGAACTGTGATTTCTTCAGAGAATACTTTGGATTTGTTTAATAAAATACAAACTCCTTTAATACACCATGAAGGAATACGATAAGCAAAGCGTTTTAATAGAATGAATACTTCTCCTAGCTGTAGCAAATTAAACTGCAATAAATAATACGAGAAGCTCGTAGAAGCTTGGCATTGTTGCTTCTACTTAGTGATGGGCATAACGATTAGTTTAGTTATTCGAATGAATCATTAGGCCATGCGCAGAAGCATATCTGTCAAACTTCAATTTTTTTTAATTCAATTACTACCAGAAATTTTGAAAAAAAAAAAAAGTCTCTACAGAAACTTTTTTTTTTTTAATTTTCTGGTAGTAATTGAATAAAAAAATTTGAAGTTTGACAGATATGCTTCTGCACATGCCCGAATGATTCATTCGAATAATCAAAATAATCGTTATGCCCATCACTACTTCTACTGTTGCAGTAATTGCATTTGATTTAAGGAATCCGCACACCTTCGGAGGGGATTTTTTGAAATTTTCTCCTTATAGCAATTTTTTTCTAATGACATTTAAATTAAAACTTTGAAAACTATATAAACGTTTTAGAAATTACACTTAAATGATTTTTTAAAAGTGAAAAATAGTCAAAATTAAGTGAAAAATGGACATTTGCGCAAAACATAACTCAAAATCAAACCAATGCATTCACATTTTGTAAATTGCATAATAAAGAGAATAACTTTCTCTAGGACATAGACTAGCCGTATTATAATAGCATCTCTCTCGCAGATGCTATGGCGCTTGAAGTATTAATGTAATGAAAAATTCGTAAAATTTCTCGCAACTTTTTAACTTATACCAGTGTAAGTATAAAACTAATTAATATAGTATGATGATTGTAGTCTATTCCCTCAATAAACATTTGTAAAATAAGTACAAAGAGTTTCAAGGCATTTCATACATATTTTTTTGCTATAGGATGTTTTGCGTAGAGTAAAAATCTGAAAAACTTCATTTTGAGAAAAAGCTAAAAACAACTTTTAAAGGTGGTTCTTGCTATAAAAATAATTATTATTCTTTAAAGGTTTAATTATATACTCCGTGTATTTTCTTGGCCATATAATCCAATTTAAATGCTAAATCTAGAAAAAGAAGATGTAACCATACATTTCAGCGTTCTTCCGGTTTGCTGAACGATAATTCCAGTTGTAAAATTCTTTGGCAAGCTATAACAGATGTAACTTTAAACGGCTGTAACTCGGGTTCTAATTAAGATACAGACCCAATTAAAGCAGAATTCGATAGATAAAAGATCTGATTTTAATAATGCAAAAATTAAATATCGATATTTTTATCGAAAATGGCGTTTTAAAGGTGGGTGGATACCTTAACACGAAAAAAACATTGCTTATTCACTAGGCGACTATTTTTTGTTATGATTTTGCCACACTATTTTCCAACTAAACAAACTTGGCAAAAGATTAAAAAAAAGGTAGGTGCCTGTCGCAATCCTGTTTATTATATATTTTTAAGGTGTGTTTAACAAGTTTGTAATTTATTGTATATCACCAGTTTTTCTTTTATGATTTATTCTGCTATGTTTTTAATTTGAGATATCAAATAAATTTATTAAAATATTTTATTATTATATAATGTCAACACGTTATTTAAAAACAGGAAAAATCGCATTATTTTATAATTCCATTATATCATATGTCCATATATTGTACTAATTAGTATTGTATGTATGAAATATATTTCTCTTTTGTAAATTTATTAGAACCATGCGTGAATTATAAAGTTTGAAAAAAAAATATTAAAAATGGAAAATATTTTGTTTTGCGTTTTTTTTTTTTTTTTTTTTTTTTTTTTTTTTAGTATTCATTCATGACATTAGAAAGCTTTGTACTTGTAAATTTTCTTTTTATAAAATGCAAAAACTTAACTTTGTGTACAACTCTTATCTTAACAATCAATATCTACTAAAATCTCTCTGTTACATTATGCGTTTTCGAAGAAAGTATTGAAGGAAATTTAATACAAAATGCATGCTATTCCTTATAAGAAAACAGGAAGGAAGGCGCAATATATAGTCCAGTAGAAATAGCATTTTGCCTTACAAAAATTCGGGTAGTTCTGATTTTTGGGTATGTTGTAAAGGTTGACCCTCTAATAAAAAAACCAAGTTTTCGACCTTCTAGACCTTGTGCGTTTTTCACAATATTGAAAAAACCAATATTTTTCGGCACTTTTTTCGATTTTTCTTAAATAACTCAATTTTAGTGCATTTTACAGAAAAAAGCACTTCCACCATTTTGTAGAGCATAAAATTCTCTACAACATGCAGTATTCATGTTTGTAAATTGTCCAAATAGGAGGTAAGATACGGAGCCGGGAAAAGGATTAAATTTGGAAAAAATGTAAAAATCCACAAATGACGTTAGTTTTTGCTTAATAACCCACTTTTAGTACATTTTAGAAACAAAATTGTCATAATCAACTTTTTAGAGCATGAGATAGTCGATAGTTTCATTTATTATAGGTTGACCCTCTAATAAAAAAAACAAGTTTTCGACCTTCTAGACCTTGTGCGTTTTTCACAATATTGAAATAACCAATATTTTTCGGCACTTTTTTCGATTTTTCTTAAATAACTCAATTTTAGTGTATTTTACAGACAAAGCATTTTCACCATTTTGTAGAGCATAAAATTCTCTACAACATGCAGTATTCAGGTTTGTAAATTGTCCAAATAGGGGGTAAGATACGGAACCGGAAAAATAGGGTAAAATTTGCAAAAAATGCAAAAATCCACTAAAGACGTTAGTTTTTGCTTAATAACCTACTTTTATTGCGTTTTAGAGACAAAAGCACTTTCAACATTTTGTAGAGCATAAAATTCTCTGCAACATGCAGTATTCAGGTTTGTAAATTGTCTAAATAGGGGGTAAGATACGGAGCCGGGAAAATAGTGTTAAATTTGGAAAAAATGTAAAAATCCACAAATGACGTTAGTGTTTGCTTAATAACCCACTTTTAGTGCTTTTTAGAAACAAAATTGTCATAATAAACTTTTTAGAGCATGAGATAGTCGATAATTTCATTTATTATAAAATTAATTATTTGTAATAAACCTTTAAAATCACAGCAAAAAGATTTTGGTTGAAAACAGAAAAATACTGCCTAACAAGTTATTAATTTAAAAAACGAGCTTTTATTTTTGATATTGAAAACACGATGCGGTTAATTAATTACAGAATGTACAAGAATTTAATCACCAAATATATAGAAAGTATAGTCACTTTGTCATATATGTTTATTCCTTTTTCTGCTGCTTGGCCCTGGTAATGATACCATCGTCTCCGATACTTCATCGTCCGTCTCTGTACTTGACTCGATTGGATGTTCTAGTTCACCCCCCCCCCTCAACTATTCAACAGTTACCTATTATTGTACATATTATAATTAATTAATTGCATCGTTTAATCAATATCAAAAATAAAAGCTCGTTTTTAAATTAATGACTTGTCAGGCGGTATTTTTTTGTTTTAACCATAAATTGTATTATTCTGATTTTTAGAGTCTAGTATAGACATTTAATGATCTAATAAATGAAACTTATAGACTACTTCATGCTTTACAAACATTATTGACACTTATTAACGCACTAAAAGTAGGTTATTAAGCAAAAACTAACGTCTTTAGTGGATTTTTACATTTTTTCCAAATTTAACCCTATTTTTCCGGCTACGTATCTTACCCCCTATTTGGACAATTTACAAACATGAATACTGCATGTTGTAGAGAATTTTATGCTCTACAAAATGTTGAAAGTACTTTTGTCTCTAATACGCAATAAAAGTAGGTTATTAAGCAAAAACTAACGTCTTTAGTGGATTTTTGCATTTTTTGCAAATTTTACCCTATTTTTCCGGTTCCGTATCTTACCCCCTATTTGGACAATTTACAAACCTGAATACTGCATGTTGTAGAGAATTTTATGCTCTACAAAATGGTAAGCGTGCTTTTTCTGTAAAATGCACTAAAATTGAGTTATTTAAGAAAAATCGAAAAAAGTGCCGAAAAATATTGGTTTTTTCAATATTGTGAAAAACGCACAAGGTCTAGAAGGTCGAAAACTTGGTTTTTTTAGGGTTTCGTTCATCTCACGAAACCCTATTGCTCCCGCTGCGTTGTCTGTCTGTCACAGAGCCATTCTCGAAAACTATGTAACTTACAGAGTTGAAACTTTGTGTATAAATCAGAATATCAGCTGTAAAGAGCTGAAAATATTAAAATTTGAAAAATTCGTATTATTTTAGAAAATAGAGATAAAAAACCAAAATTCAAACAGCCTTTTCCTATTAAATTTAAACATTTTTCATTATAGCCGATGCCAAAGATTTAAAATCCACAATGAAATTCTTTCTACAATAATTAATGTCTATCAGACGATTTCCACGTGAAAAATAAAAATGAAATAAAAAGTTCCACCAATTGAAAAAAAGATAAATATGAAATAAAATTGATTGACGTCATAGTCGTAATAAAACGGAAAATGTCTAAGATATCTCAATAATACAAGGAGCATGAGTATGTGTAAGTACATACAAAGCAGATTAGTATCACGTCATTAGAGAATTAAAGAAAATCTGACGTCATATGGGAAGTTTAACTAACTTTTCAAATGTTTGAGAATAATACAAAGCGAGTATCAATATAATCAATATAAATAATAGAGAATAGTAAATATATGAGTTTGAGAAACATATTGAATCGTGATAAAAGTCCCATTATGGAAATATTCGCATATTTTAACATTTTGAAAGTGTACAGTTTGTTTAATTTTGAAATTATTTTTTTAAATATTGCATTAGTCCGTATGACGGATATTATTACGACAGAATATAACAGCGGGCTTGGCCCGCTATCCGGCTGGTTTAGATATTCGAAAAAGCGAAAAAATAGACCGGTAAATTTTTACTTTATAAAAAACATGACTTTTTAATTTGTTGCTAAATGAAATTTGTTTGCATTTATTAAAGAAAGGATAAAGTGTTTTGAAAGGAATATTAAACGAAACCTTTTGAGCGATCTTCGATCACACTTACCCTCTTGTTATTAGAGGGTCAACCTTTACAGCATACCCAAAAATCAGAACTACCCGAATTTTTGTAAGACAAGGACCTTTTTTGCGCTATTTCTACTGGACTTATAAGGTAAATGCACCTATATTGGGCCATGTAGCAGTAGTGAGCAACTAATTTTTAAAGATAAAAAAACAAGCCTCCAACTTAATTTCTGAAACTACAAATGAAAAAAAAATCTGATTAGGACTAAAACCCTTAACTGTTAGGTGTCTATAAACTATTTGGATACATTGTTTTTAGGGTTTCGTTCATCTCTTGTGAAACCGTATTACTCCCGCTTCGTTGTTTGTCCGTCACAGAGCCGGTTCTCAGAAACTATATAACTTACAAGCATGAAATTTTGTGTACTTATAGCTGAATACATACTACGAAGCTCAAAATCATAAAATTTGAAAAAATCGTATTATTTTAATATATAGAAATAAAAAAACAAAATTCTAACAGCCTTTTCTTATTAAATTTAAACATTTTTCGTTATAGCAGTTGCCAACAATTAAAAATCCACAACAAAATTTGTTCTACAGTAATTAATTTTCTATTGAAATATTTTCACATGAGAAATGAAAATGAAATAAAAAGTTTCACCAATTGAAAAAAAGAAAAAAGATTAACATGACGTAATATTGGTAATAAAACGGAAATTTTCACGCATTTCTCAATAATATAAAGAGTATGAGTATGTGTAAATACAGAAAGCAGCTTAATATGACGTCATTATAAAATTAAAAAGAAAATTAATCTGACGTCATAACGGATTTTTCAAATGTTTGAGAATAATACAAAGAGAGTATCAATATGAGTAATAGAGAATAGTAAATATATAAGTTTGACGAACGTATTGAATAATGATAAAAACCCGATTTTGGAAATATTGGCATATTTTAACATTTTGAAGGTTTCTATACAACATATTTTATTTTGAAATTATTTTTTTTAATATCGCATTTAGTCCACATGACAGAGTATAATAGCGGGCTTAGCCGGGGCCTCCGAGATGTCGCTGTGTGTCCTACACCGGGCCTGCTACAAGTGACGTCAGAACCTGCTGACGTCAAAACAGTGATCCATAATAACTTAAAAATTTTCATGTACTTTGTTCGTTTGTACGTATTGTTTACGATAGTATTTTGATTTTATTTATTGTTTTATATAGTAATTAATAATATTTTTCAGTGTATTTAGATTATAATGCTATCAATAATTATTGATTATAATTATTAAAGAAAGTGTAGATTATATCTATAAAATAATGAGAAGAAAATGTTGTGCTCTTAGTTTCTAATCTAAATCTTCAAATTCGCTACTGATAATGAAAAGAAGAAATTTTAGCTACGAAAATTACCTTGTTATAATTATTTTTACATTTCAACAGAAGTAGACTGTATTAAATGTTTCGATAAACGTTTCAATTCGTGAAGCTAGAATTAATATGATTGTATTGAGCTTGTTGTGCAGAAAAAAAAAAAAAAAACGTAACAACAAATGTCTAACCTACTGTAATGGAAATATTCTGGCATATTTGAATGAATTTGTACTTCCAAATCGAAAAGAGTCAAATGATCTTTAGAAAAAAAAATAAATAAAAGAAGCAGACGATAAACAGTTTAAAAAATGATTTTGAAAGAAATACTGTAATAAATTGAATGAAATCTGGATACATTTAGTTAGAAGTGAGTGTGCTTTGTTTATAAAATTAAAAGTAACTGATTTACACAACTTAGTAGTTCTACGTATTTCCATTTAACATTTTAGCTAACTTAAGTGTACAAATATATTATGAAAATAAAACTTTTGATAAGTTAGGTCCTAGACCCAAGTACAATAAATAGACAATTATTAAAATATTACAAGTCAGTTACAAAGTTAAGATAGAAAATTGGGTACTTTTCTGTTAGCCGGGTGCCAGTGATATATATATATATATACACACACACACACACATATATATATATATACACATATCTACACACACATATGTGTATGAATTAATATATATATATTTATATATGTACATGTATCACTGGCGCCCGGCTAACCGAAAAGTACCGAAAAAGGCTTATGGCGAGAGAAGGAAAGTTGGCAACATATTTTCTGGCAACCTATTCGTAGTTTCATATAAATATTTTTTTTTTCAATATTTATATAATTTATTTAATATAAAGAAGCCATATATCTCTTTTTATATGCAGGTAGAACAGAATTGTATATATAAATAATTATATATATATAAATAAACATAAAAGATCATTAGGTTTGTTTTCATAATTGTGTATATAATTTAAAAACATATCTAACTTTCTGAAGCCCGGATTACGCCAAAGCGTTAAAAAAAGTGCCAAGGTCTCTATAATTAAAAAATGTCGATTTCTCTATTTAAATTGATATTTATTGTGTTTTGGTGGTTAAATTATGGTATGTAGTTGTAAAAGAGAGGAATGGGATTGATTTTGTAAAGTTTTTGGTAGATTTATTATATTTTTTGTACGTATATTTATTGTAAAATAATGTGTTTAGGAAAAGGTAAGTCAATGGGTTCAATCTGATTTATTAATCGTAGCATTTTTTTTTAATTTAAAACTTTTAATTTCCTTTAATAATACAAGTGTATTGATTCCCTTTTATTTCACGATTATGAAATTTAATATTATTTATGTAATCACGAATTATAAGAGCGGAAATGCTCTTTTTATTACATCTTTCTGCTGCAATACATTGACCAAAGTGGATCACTACTGTGACGTCACTAATACTTGTAGCAGGCCCGGTGAAGGACACACAGCGACATCTCGGAGGCCCCGGCTTAGCCCGCTATCGAGCCGGTTCAGATTTTCGAAAAAACGAGAAAAATAAATCGGTAAATTTTTACTTTATGAAAAACATGACTTTTTTCTTGTTGTTGTTGCTAAATGAAATTTATTTGGATTTATTAAAGAAAGGATAAAGTGTTTTGAAAGGAATATTAAACGAAACCCTTTGTGCGATCTTCGATCACACTTACCCACTTGTTTTTTATTATTTTTCCTCTCTCTCTTTTTTTTAAAAAAACTTTCCTGTCCTATTTATTACTTTGAAGTAACTATGTAAACAATCCCTACAGTGTTGTTAAGTTCCAGAATACCTTCTTAAAATACTTAGATTCATCCGTTGTACAAATATTAGCTCGTAATATTGTTTCTTTTGATAAAAATTTGTTTCCATGTAGCACACATGATTGAAAATACTCATTTAATTTAAGTAACGCATATTGTAATGTTTAAATTAAGTAATTTCGTCCGCCGCCATTTCATTTTCAAGCTCATATCAAAACATGGAAGACGATTGGTGATAGAACTTACTTTCTCTCGTTCGTCAACCTGCCAACGTGACCTCAAAACGTGAGCCATTGTAAACAAGTTGAAAATAGTACGTCAAACGTGACAAATAAGGTGCGTTCATACTAGAACTAGTTTTATAAATATTCAGATCTTGGTGAAATATCTGTTGCACTCTTATGCAAAAATGCATGAATACAAAATTTATTTTATGTGCATATTATCATATTATAGATATTAGTTTTATTTTATGAAATTAAGTTTCAATATACTTTTACAAACAATTAATTACAATTCTGTTACATTAAAATTATACTATGCGCAAATATCCAATACAAGGCAAAGTAAAAAATAATAATAATAATCGTTATTATTTCAGTGAAATGAATTATACCGTATGTTATTATGATATGATTAATTTCAGTAATAAAATAAGTACATTTTAAGTTGCCAACATTTTATCTTTTGTTGACATTTACTGAAAATTCCAACGGGAAACTTAAGCGTTAGCTTTGAAAATTTCTGAATTGAAATCCATATTTAGACTCTTTTTCCGTTTAATATCTATTTCTCCGGAAACATCTATCCAAAAAACTGTCGGTAGATTATAGGATTGCTATAATTAAACAATTTTAGTATACGAAGTCGGTTTTTAAATTCAGTAATACAGAAATTATGTGACTCTGTTTTAAATAGGACGTAATCGCCATGCAACCTAGAAACATTACATATCATGGGATATCATTACATTAATTACGTATGATAGGATTTAATAGAATGAAGAAAACTTTTATAAATATCTTTTTAAGTTTTGATTCGATTTTCATAAAATTTGAAATGACGCGACAAAATTCTGCAACGATTATATATATTAAATTTCAAACCATTCCGTTGGGTAGTTTTTGCGCTGCTATATGCGGACCGACGGACGGACCAGACTACGACTATAGGCGCTACGTATTTATATAATTACGAAAGCGCCCAAAGAGAGGCCGGGACACTTTTTCATTCAGTTGAAAAATTACAACTCGTATGATCTGCTTACCAATTAGAATAATTGTGTTAAATTAATGAAGTGTAATTACGTATCCCACGTTTTCTTGGAGTTATGTTACCTGCGATTTATTCTGTTGAGCTATTTCAGATAACAGACTAGATGTCATTATCAAAGGTTGACTGAGTGAATTGGGTCCAATACATTTATCCAGAATTGCTCAGTTGGGAGAGTGTTGACCGCTTAAGCCACATGTCCCTAGTTCAAATCCTGGTCTGCACACTTTTTCACTCAGTTGGAGAATTACAACTCGTATGATCTATTTACCAATTATAATAATTGTGTTAAATTGATGGAGAGTAGATATGTTTCACAGTTGTGTTCACCTGATTATAGAATTTCACCCATAGCTCTATAACAAAGCAACGTAAAATATGCAATATACTAAAAACATCCCTGAAAAATTATTTAACTAACAGTGCAACTACCATCAAACCCGTTCGGTAAAACTTTTTTAAAAAGCTGACTTTCATAATCGGGTTCATCTTATTATAGAACTTTCTCTCATAGCTCTAAAACTAAGCAGCACAGAGCGATGTGTTGTACACTAAAACCTTCCACGAACAATCACCTAATTAATGGTGTAAGTCCCATACAAATCCGTTTAGTAGAACCTAAGTTATAAGCGATCAGAATGAAATAAGATTTTGCATGTTATATACATATTAGAAGTAGAAAGCTCCTCATTATATGGTGTTTACAGGGAGACACGAAAATAACTCGATATAACTGAAGCCCTTTTAAATATAAAAAAGATAACAATCAAGAAAATATTTTATATTTGTCTCCAAAATATTACTTTACATGCATATTTCAATTCTCTTAATAAAATAGCTACAAAAAAATTATATATAACTATTGAATTATATATAAGCTAATTAAAAAGTGCAGTTAACGTAAAACTTATTATCATATAAAGACATGTAAAAAGAGCGATATATCCGAATGAATTAAGGGATTATTGCAATAACGATTATTATATTTTTGTTGACGCCATTTTCGGATTAAAAATGAAAAAAAAATTTTTTATCTACTAAAATATTTTTTCTGTGGGACAACATCTAGAAATCCCTATATGGTACCTTTTTTTAGTTTTACAATCAACTAAAGAGGTTAAACACGTTTACGATCCTTGCATTCTACTGAACAATTACTATTTATTAATTACAAGAATTTAATTTAAAAGAAAACATTAAATTCCAACTGTTTCTTACAGATGGCGGTTAAAGCGGTTCACAAGAGCGCTGAATGTGGAATGATTTAGCGGATAAAAATGAACTTTTTTTTAAGCATTTATTTTAATTTATAAAACTAAATATTTTTGCATAGGTTCGCCAAAAGGATGTTATTTTCATTCCATCAGCTCTGAAATTAGAAACCAAACAGTATAGGAACGAAATGCGTTTACAAATTACGCATATCTGTCAAATTTTACGCTTTTGTAATACCACTAAAATTTAAGACTTTTTTGTCTTATTTAATCGCAGATTCTGGCAATTAAATAAGGTAAAATTTACTATTCAATATTAGTGGTTAAAGAAAATTCATGCTCTTTTCTTTCCACTATTTTTGAACAGAAAAATTTACCTTATTTAATCCTAAATTTGCGACGATTAAATAAGGCAAATTTTTGTGTTTAAAAATACCGGTAGGAAAAAGTGTAAAAGCTGTCAGAATTGATAAGGTAATTGAAAATGTGCATTTTTATTGAAAAATTTTTAACCTACAACTGTACAAATGCTTTATTTCTTGAAATTAAATATTTTAAAATTTTAGTAACATATTCTTTTTTTCTAAATATACCATAAAATTATATTTCTTCCGATAACAATCAAATGATACCTTGCAATTTAAATGTAACACAGGATTGTCATGCAGATAGTTAATATTAAAAAAAAAATATTTAAAATAGTTTACACAAAATAAAGAAATTATGCTACAAACGTAAAATTGAAGAATTGAAACGAAATTCTGAAGAATCCAAACGCATCGTTATTTACACATCAAGGTCAAATGCAGTACCTTCTTTTCGACATAAAATTAGATTTCTTTCGATAACAATCAAATGATACCTTGCAATTTAAATGTAACACATTGGATTGTCATGCAGATAGTTAATATTTAAAAAAATATATTTAAAATAGTTTACAAAAAATAAAGAAATTATGCTAGAAACGTAAAATTGAAGAATTGAAACGAATTGAAACGAAATTCTGAAGAATCCAAACGCATCGTTATTTACACATCAAGGTCCAATGCAGTAACTCTTTTCGACATAAAATTAGATTTCTTCCGATAACAATCAAATGATACCTTGCAATTTAAATGTAACACATTGGATTGCCATGCAGATAGTTAATATTAAAAAAAAACTATTTAAAATAGTTTTCACAAAATAAAGAAATAATGCTACAAACGTAAAATTGAGCGCACTGACTTCTGAAGAATGCTAACGCATCGTTATTTACACATCAAGATCAAATGCAGTACCTCTTTTCGACATAAAATTAGATTTCTTCCTATAACAATCAAATGTTACCTTGCAATTTAAATGTAACACATTGGATTGCCATGCAGATAGTTAATATTAAAAAAAACTATTTAAAATAGTTTTCACAAAATAAAGAAATAATGCTACAAACGTAACATTGAGCGCACCGACTTCTGAAGAATCCAAACGCATCGTTACACTGCAAAATAAAAGTGTTGATTATGCGCGGTAGCGTATTACTGCTTATTGTACTGTTTATTACTGTTAATTTTACGATATAATACTAGCATCTGGGGTGCCAGTATTATACTGTAAAATCAATACTTTTTTTTTTTTTTTTTTTTTTTTTGCAGTGTATTTACACATCAAGATCAAATGTACACTGCAAAAAATAATTGTTGATTTTGCAGTATAAAACTGGCATCCCAGCTGCTAGTATTATAACGTAATGCGCGGTAGCGTATTACTGCTTGCACGGCAGCGTATTACTGCTTATTTTACTGTTTAATACTGTTAATTTTACGGTATAATACTGGCAGCTGGGGTGCCAGTTTTATACTGCAAAATCAACAATTATTTTTTGCAGTGTAGTACCTCTTTTCGCCATGAAATCGGAACAGCAGAGTCACGCTATGAGGGACTCAAATTTTATATGCAGCGGATTTCACACTTAATCTCTAAACTGTAATAATATTACTCCATATGTTACCATTATTCCAATGACAGTTAAAATTAAGCCTTTAGATATAATAAACATGCCTCCTCCAGTTAAATAAAGCTTAACTCCCTGAATTGTCAGAGGGAGAATAATCACATTGTACAGCGTCAAGGAATCATACCTTTTGTGACGTGAAGAATTAAGAAACTGATTTTCCGAATATCTTACAAGACAGTTTTTTAAAATATCGTCTTCTGTCTTGACTTTTGATGCACTATATGTAACCATAATAAAAATTACTAAAGCCATGAAAAATGTGATCGCGATAAAACCATACGCAAGAGCGTTTTTATAAGCAGAATCTTTCACGATGGCCACATTGAAACTATTAAAAAGCCATGTTATAGAAGTGCCATAGAGTAGAAGAGAACTGTTATTAAATGTTTCTTCAACATCGTAAACGCATTCCACAATTTCCCTAAAAACTGTAATGTTGCTCAGTGATTTTCGGTTTTCCAAGTCTACTTGGATTAACTGCTTACCAAGTCTCAGGCGGTAGTGTTTGATGATATTGCTGAGAGTGGTAAAAACATTAAAGCAAATAAGGGCAACAACACATATAGTAACTGTGCTTGTTGTATAAGTAAATACGACGGATAAATGGTACACATTTAAATATAATATGCGAGTTTTGTTTGTTAAAGCGTACGTGAAAATATTTACAACTTTAAATCTACTTATTTGACTTTCGTGGAAGTAAAAAAATACTTGAGCAATGAAAATTATGAAACTCAAAAAGCCGAGTAAAAGTGTAAGCTTGAATGAATGTTTGCTTCCAATATAAATGTTATGTTTCAGCTTATAAGACAGGCATTCCAAATTATGTATTGTCCTTGAAATTTTCTTCCGATTTGCGATGAAAAGTAACATTGTTATTATACTGCAAGTGTTATAAGCATAAAACGTAAATCGAAGTGTAGACGCATTTAACAGATTGTAAACAGATATGATACTGAATAAATAGGAAATTATTTTAATTCCTGTAAAGATTGTGTAATACAGTCCAATACCTTGATCCTTTGAATTAATGCGTGATATTTTACATTGTTGTAGAGGCAGTCCAATCAATCTTCCTACAAATAAGTATAATGCGAAATTATTTTGTCCATGAAAATGGTGCACTGTTTTCTTTGTTTTTCTTTTGAATGTAAAGTTACCCAGTTTGATGAATAAGCTTTTGAACCTCAGATTGGAATTCATTTATAAAACCTGTTTATCAATCTGCAACATATTTCTTTTCCTTTTTTCTACCGATTCTGGATTATATTGTCACTATGTTTTGATACAAGACGAAGTCTACACAATTTGATGAATAAATCTCTGAAACATATTTTTAATTCTCATTTAAACTACGAGTCTCATTCTGTAAAATATTTCTGTGTCAATGCTGGATGATATTGCAAGTAGGCTTATATCCATTACATAAGTTCTGTATCATTTCATGAATGAATCCTTCAATGCTTGATCCATAGTTTTGAATTCACATTTTAAGTATGAATATCACTGTGTAACACATTAATTTGCTTTTCATGTCGATGCTGGATCTTATTTCCAGTATGTTTAGATTCAAAACTTAATTCTGCATAGTTTCATGAATAAATCCTTGAATCCTCCTTGAATTTTAGTTTTTAATTCACATTTTATATATGATCATCATTGTGTAACACGTTAATTTGCTTCTTGTGTGCCGACGTTGGATTTTATTTTCAGAATATTTAGATTCAAGGCATAAATTCTGTATCATTTAATGAATAAATCCTCGAATCATTGAGCCATAGTTTTGAATTCACATTTTTAATGTGAATATCATTCTGTAACACATGTTTTTCTCATGCCAATGCTTCTTATTATCACTATGTTTAGATGCAAAACTTAAGTTCTGAGCAGTTTGAATAATAAGTTATTGACCAATAATTTAGAATTAACATTTTAAATATGATTATCATTCTGTAATACATTTGTTCGTTTCTTAGCCGATGTGAATCAAATTACGACTGTGTTTAGATAAAAAGGTGTAAAGTTCTGTAAATCTTTTATTTTTGTATAAGAGAAAAAGTTAATTGAATTACGAAAATTAATTACCAAACGTTGATACGAAAGAAAAGTTTATAAACATATTTTGCCTATACTTCCAAAATAATATTTAGTAATTAAAGTTACTTAAATATATATATATATATATACGTTTCCATAAACCATTTTAACCAAGACACCTTTTATGCATGACTCCGATTGCGATGTATATTGGATCACGTTCTTTCTATGTAAAATGATTTTTAAATACAATCCATCTAGAGACTTTATTATTATGAAATTTGGCAACTAATGTAATCAATAATTTCCAATTTGAAAGCCTGTGATCTATTTCACGAAACATATTTCGAAACATACTTGATAAAAAATTGTTTTTACAATATTTATTTTTAATATCAGACAATGAATGCCGGATACCAATTAATTATGCTTCCGTGACAAAATAAAGTATCCATGCAAGATATTTCGTTTTCACATATTATATCCTTAATGTATACAATATGATACATCAGCAAAATGGATCAACTTCTAATAAATATTAAAATATCATGTCCGACGGATGGTAATTATTTATCCGATAATTATCTATGTAGATCTGAATAAAGCCAACAGTTTTTTCACCTTTAGAGTGAAAAAAATGTCTCTTTATACGAAATTCGGCTCGCTGTCACAATAAAATGTACATTTTTAGAGTTCCGCACTCAAAAAGTAACAAGAACGAAAAATCATGCGTCAAGCATAGATTATGTAACACTTTCCAACGCTTCCAAAATAATTTTACGAATCATACTCTTTAATAAGCTAAAAGATAACATCTAAGTAATCCGAATACTTTTATTCAGCCCTGTATAGGATCTATAGATTTGTATATATACTACATAGGATGCTAAATTTTAGTTCAGTTAGGAAACACGTAGCACAGTTTAAAATTCTCCGTCTGGAGTTAAATAATACGGAAATGTGTTCCCGAACTTTTTTGCTTCCCTATATAGGATCTACAGAATTTATACACACCACGTAATATACAAAAAGCGATTTAAAATTAAAATCGCGTTCAGTAACTTAAAACGCACTTCCAGGAATTATTGTTAACATACAGTAGAGAATTCTTTTGTGTGTCCCTGTAAATGAACGATGACTGCTATACACACACTATTCAGTAGTAAGCCTCTTGTAATGCACCTTAGTGATACATATAAGTTTCAATGCGTTTAAAATAGTGTAACATTATTTAAATAAACCGCAGACGATTTTTCTCTTAGACGTAATGTAACGGAATTCTTTTGACTGTCCCTGTAAAGTAAGTATAAGTGCTATGCACACCCTATTCCATATTAAGCTTCTTCTAATGCAACTTAGTAATATATATAAATTTCAATGCGTTTAAAATAGTGAAACATTATTTAAATAAACCGCAAATGATTTTTCCCCATAGACCGCAATGTAACGCAATTATTTTGAGTGTCCCTGTAAAAAAACTATAAGTGCTACACACTTCCGTTGAAATAGGGAACATGCTATAGATAACGATTATAACATATAAAAATTGCAGGGCAATCCGAGCATATTTACGGGAGTTAGAGCACGGACAGACGGCCAGACGGCCAGACAAACCGAAGTCATAAACACTTTTCAACTAGGTTGGAAAGTGTTAAAAACACTTTTCAACTAGGTTGGAAAGTGTTAAAAACGGAATTATTATAAGAACTCTCCAGTGTCTGTCTGTCAGAGCCCTTTTTCTGGTGAACTATGGAACGCGGAAAGTTCAAACTTGGGAAAGTTATAAAGCCTTTTTACCCACATATTTTCAGATTATTAGCCATTCACAAATATGTTTAGGGAAAATTTAGGGGGCTACTTCAGTTACTTGAAAAAAAAGTTCTTTTTGTGTATCGTGTGAAAGATATCGTAATACCGAACTCAAAAATATATTTGTTTTACTTTTAGCTATTATATTTTCAGAGACATCGTCGAAATTGCACTGAAAAAATATATCCCCCCCCCCTCCCATCTATTTCCGAATATACTGAAACTAAAAATATGAAAAAATTGGGAGTAGTAAAAGTTTATTTAAACCTTTCAGAAAAACTATAGAGATTTCCCTAGGCAACATATTTTTTGAGAAAAACGCATTTTTCCATTACACACAAACTTTACTTTTCGGTCGGTCAGCGGGGCAGTTGACGGGCGCTCGAGGTGTCTATCGACGCAGAATCATCCAAGGATATTTGATAATGATTTTCGAAAAAAATGGCGGTAATTAGTCGAAATATTAAAGTTACTTGAAAAATAAATTATTTTTATTATTATATGTTAACGCTTCAAAATTCGCTATTACAGTGACAAAATTAAATGACAAAATTAACGTATAAATCCATCGAAAACCGGAAGTAGAAATTTTTCCTAAATCTAATACTTTCTTCTTGTAAAGATAGAAGAAAGTAAAAACACAGAGAACAGCTTCGTTTTGAATTTTTTTCAACACAAAATACAGTAAAAATCCTACAAGTGCCCACATTTAAAATTTTCTGTAAAAACACAGAAAATAAATAGATAATCTTGTTAAATTTACACCAACTAGCTGACCCGCCCGGCGTTGAACCGGGCAGACTGTCATTGAAAAATATAACAGTGGAGTAGAGTTCATAAAAAAAAGACTGAATAATAGTTATTTATACTAAAAACTTCTTAAAGAATTAAATAAGAGCTAAAATTTCAAAAGTATAACAGTTACGTTTAAAAAATGAAACGGTCAGGAGTAGTAGGAAAAAGACAGTTCAAGCTCAGCAGGAGGTGCTGAGGTGCCGGCACCTCCGCCTCCCGTGACATCTCCGGCCGTGCCACCACCGCCTGTGCCACCGCCGCCCGCACCTCCTCTGAATCTGATTTCAGCGCCACCTAACGGAAAAAGGGATAAAATATGAACTGTAAGAAGAGGGGTGAACGACTAACACCCCCCTTTTGAGTAAGACCTCTCTTTAACGACCACCACCCTTCTCTACGACCACTATTTCCTCAAGACTACCAGACCCTCTCTAAGACGACCAGTTTAAAATAATATATAAATGCAAGTTTTTTTTTTAGTTTTTTTTTAAAATGATGATATACTGTGAAGTGGTGAGTGCTTATTTAGCAGTATGTATTGTTTTTTCGCTCATCTATATTTTTACTAAGGTTGATAGACTAGCAGTAGATTTTATTTTAAGTAATAAAGGGAATTTTTCTGTTTGAGAACATATGATGGAGAAAAGTTATCAAGACCCAAGCCAAATTGCTAGTTTTGGAGGAGTTGACGCTATTCATCGTGCAGCTCAAGGCAAGGTATCTAAGAAAAAATTAAATCGTGGTTAGAAGGAGTTGATGCTTACACTCTTCATAAACCTGTACTTAGACAATTTCAAACAAATCGAGTTATCGTGTATTCCATAGATCAGCAGTGGCAAGCAGATTTAGTAGATCTAACATCGTTACAGAAATTTAACGACGGGTTTCGATACATTTTAACTTGCATCGATATTTTATCTAAATATGCATGGGCTTATCCTTTGAAATCGAAACGTGCCGAAGATATAGTAGCAGTGTTTGAATACATTTTTGCAACAAGAAAACCAAAGTATTTGAATACTGATGCAGGTAAAGAATTTTTAAATTCCCGTTTACAGAAGTTTCTAAAACAACAAGACGTTCGATTTTTTAGAACTTTTAACAACACGAAAGCTTGTGTAGTGGAAAGATTTAACCGCACCCTGAAAACTAAAATGTGGAAATATTTTACAGCACATCACACCTATCGATATATCGACGTGTTGGATCAGCTTTTAGATAGTTATAATCACACCTATCACACTACTATTAAGAGAGCTCCATGTGAAGTGAATAAAGATAATGAAAGTGACGTATGGTTTTCAATTTACGGAGATATGTCAAAATTGAAAAGAAAACCTTGCATTTTTAATTCAGGAGACTTAGTATGTGTTTCGAAGCATAAAATGACTTTCGAAAAAGGATACGAGACAAATTGGACTGAAGAACTGTTTTTAGTGACGGAATGTGTAACGAGAATTCCACCAGTTTACAGAATTAAAGATTTATTAGAGGAACCTATTGAGGGTACTTTTTACCCAGAAGAATTGCAAAAAGTTCAACCGAAAAACATTTTGATATTGAAAAGATACTGAAAAAGCGTAAAAGAATAGGACAACTCGAATATCAAGTTAAGTTTAAAGGTTACCCAGCTAAATTTAATTAGTGGATACCTTCTTCAGATTTATTTTCTCTATAAAACCCACATTTTTATACTCTGAAACATCATTTAGAACCATGTCGTTCTATGTAACGTTACCCTCTGACAGTTCAATGAGTTTTTTTCCAGAGAACAAAATTTCACATTATTTTACTAGATTGCCCATGCCTTTAGATTTGAAAGGTGAATGGGAGGTTGGTTTAACTGAACTAATTTACCTTCATACATGGCGTAATATTACAAAATTCGGCAACGAGTATGAATATGTGTTAGGTAACAGTTTAGAATTAGCAGATGGAAGACCTAGAAATGGAAATGAATACGAGCAGGATGATAGCGACTTGAAAAAAATTAGAATTCCTTCTGGGTTTTTTTAATCTCCAAATGATATTATTAAGGTAATAAACTATCAAAAATTCGGTGATAGAATTTCGATTAGTTACAACAAGCATACTAAAAAGGTGAAAGTTTCTTTGAAGAAATATGCACAGTTAAAATTTTTATCAGGTTTAGCTGAATGTTTATGATTCCCACCGGGTGAAGTGATTGAAAATGTTTCATCTCCTTCAGCATCTTTTGAAAGCCCCTTTATAGCCGATCCGCATGCAGATTTTAAATTGTTATATCTATATAGTGACATTGTAGAACCGCAGATTGTAGGTGATACTGTTGCACCATTATTGCGAGTGATTCCTGTTAAAGGGGAAGATGGAGATATGATTCATGAAGTGTTTGACAGACCTCATTATATACCAGTGACTCGAAAGAACTTTCAAACGATTGAAACTGTTATAAGAACACACACGGGACTTTTAGTGTCGTGGACTGATCGTGGGAAGTTGATTGTGTGGGAAGTTGATTGTGAAACTTCATTTTCGTCAAAAATATCTTTCATAATGTTTGTTCCTTATCAATGCTGCAACCAATCTTTTGAAGATTATTATACACATCAGACGGGTAGTGGATTGAACTATTATCACGGAAGTGCTTTTCAGAAAGGGTACGGCTTCGGTGGACTTTTTCGCTCCCTTTTCCGTGCAGCTGTACCTCTGTTTAAATCAGGTGCTAAAGCTGTTGGAAAACAGTTATTTCATACAGGTGTAGATGTATTGAATGATATTTCCCAAGGTTAGAATATTAAAACAGCAACTAAACGACGATTTAAGGAAGCTGGAAAAAACTTAACAGACAAAGCATCAAATAAAGTGAAATCTATGATTGGATCGGGACAAAGGAATAAAAAACGAAAGAGACCTCAAAGTTCTCTCACTCGTCCTAAAGCTAAGAAAGTGAAAGCACGTGATATTTTCGCTTAATTATGTCCGGACTTATTCATAAAGATTCCCTACCATGTGCCAAATCAGAGCTAGATTTGTTTTTGATCCCACCCACCCAGACAACTATTGAAAAAGGACACTTTGTGGAATATCATCCGCTAGCTACTATATCTGAGAGCGGACCTGTAGAGTTTAACATTACAGGTAACAGTGAAGATTACATCGATTTATCTGCATCTTATCTTTACGTGAAAGTGAAACTCACTAACAACGGTGGAACACCTGTACCAGACAAGACCCCTGTAGCACCTATTAATTTATTTCTGCAAGCATTGTTTTCCCAAGTGGATGTGAGTTTGAACGAGAGAGTGATTTCCTCATCTAGTAACACCTATCGAGCTTATATTGAAACATTATTGAATTACGGAGAAGATGCTAAGAAAAGTTTGCTTTCCTGTGAATGTTTTTACAAAGATGAATATTTGGATACAATCGATCCGACACTCACCACAAATCCTGGATTACACAAAAGATATGAATTAACTTCTAAAAGTAAAGTATTGGATATGATTTGACCTCTACACTGTGACATATTTCAACAAAACAGACTTTTACTGAATATGGTGGATCTGAAAATTAAAATGACACGTAGCAAACCTAATTTTTGTTTGATGGCTACTAAAGTTGGAGATGTAATACCACTTTATAATCTGGAATTGTAACACGCTTCTCTATTTATTCGAAAAGTTAAGGTCAGCCCAGGTGTTTCTCTAGGACATGCTAAAGCACTAGAAAAATGCAACGCTAAATACCCTATCGATCGAGTACTATGTAAAACATACTCCATCTCTGGTGGAAGCTGGTCTTTTATGCAAGACAATGTATTTTTAGGACCTATGCCTAAACGCGTTATTATAGGATTATTAGAAAATTCTGCAATTAACGGACAATATGATTTGAACCCATTTTTATTTAATCACCACAACGTCAACTTTTTAAGTATTTATGTAGATGGTCAACCAGTTCTTAGCAAACCATTAGAATTGGATTTTACTGAAGGGAGTTACGTAACAGCGTACCATCGACTGTTTTCTGGATATAATAGAGATAGTGGAAACTATCTATCTCGAGAAGATTTTGCTAAAGGGCATACGTTATATGCATTTGATCTTACACCCGACTTATGTGATGGTCCCCATATGAATTTAAAACATCAAGGAAATTTAAGAGTTGAAATTAAATGTTCTACAGCGCTAGCATCAACGATTTCCGTTCTCATCTACGCTGAATTTGAAAACATTATTGAAATTTCCAAATCAAGACATGTGTTGTGTGATTTTCCAAACTAAGCGGTAATGAATTCTCAACAAATTGAAAACATTTTATCACGTAATAAACACACCAAAAATATACTTTTATGTGTGTTTTCCAGTGACATGTTACCTAACAAAATTACACAATGTCGTTGTTGTTTTGTGTGTAATGTAGATTCTTCAGATCAACCAGGAAATCATTGGTTAGCTTTCTACATACCTTCAGCTGATAGAGTGGAATTTTTCGATTCTTACGGGAATGCACCATCCTTTTTTAAAGGACCTATATCAAACTTTACTTCACAATATTCGCAAGTGATTTATAACCCTCTCACACTTCAAACAAATGTTACCGCCGTTTGCGGTCAATATACATTTTTTTTCTCATCTGTAGATGTAAAGGAGAATCTCTCCAAAAATTTTTGTCAAGATTTGTATCTGAAAATACATGTAATGATCAACGGGTGTATAATTTTGTCGCCAAACGATATCATGTCTATGTGAATTTTTATCAATAAATTTTTATAAATAGTAAAATTTTTTGTGTTTGTCTTTATTTGCTACGGATTTCTCGAGTCTTAAACATCCTTTGAAGGTTAAGGATGTCTCAAATCTTAAACATCCTTTCAAAGTTATAGATTTCCCAAGTCTTAAACACCCTTTCACAGCTATTCTTGCAGGGCCTTCAAAAGTTGGAAAATCTCACTTTGTAAAAGATTTCATCCATTTTAAAACGTATATGATGGATCCTGTACCTGATAAAATTGTATGGTTCTATGGAATTCATCAACATTTATACAATGAAATTCCCGACGTAACTTTCGTGGAGGGTTTTCCCGATGAATACAAGGAATATTTAGGAACCAATACATTGTTTATTTTAGATGATTTAATGTCTGAGTGTGCTAATGATAAACGCCTCATAAATTTATTTACGAAAGGAAGTCATCATTTGAATTTAAGTATTATTTTTATTTCACAAAATTTTTCCCATAAAGGAAGTGAAATGCGAGATGTTCGATTGAATGTTGACTACATTTTTCTATTTAAAAACAGACGTGATTTAAGTCAAATCACACATCTAGGAAAACAATTTTATCCACGTAAATTGAAATTTTTTCAAGAAGCGTTCGCAATAGCCACCCAAAACCCCTTTTCCTACTTATTAATTGATTTACGAAACGAGACAATAGAAGGACTCCGTTTAAGAACACAAATTTTACCAACTCAACGTCAATACTTTTTGAATCGAAATATAAATAATTGTGAAAAAGTCAAAAGTTTTCATTCCATAAAATGACGCTGTCGAAGCAACAACTGAAGGATTTGCAACTTATTCAATCGTGTCCTAAAGCATTGCGTACACATTTATTAAGAAGTTACCTTCAAGATCTGTTAAAGCCATTTGTTAATGCTCTTTAAATATTTTAAAAGGTAACGTCCCAATCACCAAATATCAGAAAAAGCAATTAGGAAAATACAAGACAACTCTAAGAAAAATAGCATCTAAAAGTGGTACTCTACCCCAGAAAAAACGTTTGATTATTCAGAAGGGTGGATTTTTAAACATACTAATACCTGCCGCAATCACAGCCCTCTCTTCTATAATTAATGGAATTTAGCAAAAAATATGCATTGGTTCCTGAAAGTGAGTTGAATAAACATGTACCATCTACTAAACAATTTAGCGAGTTTGATAAAGAAATACAGAAAGTTTTGAACAGTGATTTACGAGACTTTGAAAAAATTCAATTATATTACAATTTACTAAAAAGAAAAATGAACTTACAAGATTTTAACCCACCATGGAAAATGAATGTTGAAGAATCTGATGAAAATCTCAAACCGGAAAAAGAAACTGTAAATGACTCCACTAATTATGAAGATACAATTTTAAAAATGATACCCCTTGGAGTAAAGAAACAAGCAACCCAACTAATGGAATATGTGAAAACGTATCCAGATATATTACGTTGGAATAAACAAGCTGAGATCATTTATAAAGGAACATTAATTCCCAGATCAAACTTAGCGGATTTGATTTCTCTCATCTTAACACAAAGAAAAGCTATGAAGCATTTATTGGGGAAAGCAGAATTCTTAAGAGCCTTAGATTCCATCAACACGCCAAGATTGTTTTTAAAGAATAAATATTTAACTATGAAAGATGATTTGTATTCACCTATTAAAAAAGAAAAACCCATTGTTAAATCTAAAAAAATTCTTTGGTATTACGTTGGCAAAAACTATACAAATAAACTTTTTTTTCCTTTAATCTTGTGTGTCCTCTTTTTTCAAATGATTATTTATAAACACACACCTATTTCATATATGATTAAAAAAATCACTTAAACTTTTAAATTTTTACAAATTTTTCATACAACTTTTTATCTTTAATTTTTTTTTTAAACTTTTTACATCTTTTTTTCTTTTACATTTAATTTTTCATCTTCTTTCTACCGAAAAAAGATTTTTTTTTATCTTCTTTCTGTTGAAAAAGAATTTTTTTTTAAATCTTTAAAAGAATTTTGAATTAAAATCAGTTTGAAGATTTTTTATGTCACACGTGAAGTTTCTGAAAGATAAAAAAAAATGTATATTATTTTAACACAATAATTACACAATTTTGAGACACAGTAGTTTATTTTTCTAAGGTTTACAGATCATTCAAAGTTTTTAATAATACACCGGTTAGTACATTTAAGTTGAAATTTTCAAGGAAATGACGTGAAACAGATTGTGTTTGTTCAACAAAAAGTTCAGCTAGATTTTCAAAGTCTAACATCAGTAAACAATAATCACCTAAATTTACACATTTTTCTAGATCACGTGCAGTGATACAAGAGTGGCGAAGTTGAGCAGATGAATTATAAACACATCCAAGGCATTCAAATTCAGTTTTAAATATTTCTCGTAATTGATTCTCAATGAGAGATATCATACATAATTCTAGAACAGAAATATCTTTACTGCATGCTTCGGATGTCGGCAATTTATGTGTAATTAAACTCGGTAAGTGATTTTCATAGAGAAACGTGAGTATACTTTCGTTGAAGGAATCAAGGTGACCTCTTAAATTGTCGAGTTGAAATTCATCTAACTGAATGCAACACCCTTAAAGAATATTACATATTTCAATGATACCATCTTTGGATAGTACAAGTATGTTGTTATTTTCAATAAAACTAGATGTGTTGTACACCAAGTTCAGTCCAGATATTTTCTGTATGAATCTATACCATGTCTTTAAATTCATACAAATACCGAATTTTGTTGCATTTAACCGTTGAGTTTCAGGAGATCGAAGAAATTTTCAGATATGGATTATTACAGAACCTTTAAATAGTTCGCAGGTTAAATAGACATCATTTCCCAGCTCCTTGAAAGAAATACGTTTATTCATATAACCATCATTAATATCTGTAGATGTAGGCATTGTCTCAATCTGAGACGAAGAATTTACACTCGTTGTCGGCACTGCTTCAATCTAAGATGAAGAATTTACACTCGTTGTCGGCACTGCCTCAATCTGAGACGAAGAATTTACACTCGTTGTTGGCACTGAAGTATCATTCATTAGTGATGTTGTAGACATTTCTGTTAAATCTATAATTAGGTTATTGAAATCAATGTTTTGAAATACATCATCCAAATTTTCGAAAACGTGTTCTAAGTCACATATATTATTCAACCTTTTACAGGAGACACTTTCTGATGAAGAATCGTTTGAACGTTTCATTTTCACGCTAAAATCAGCTCGAAAATATGCGTCTTTACACTATTAAATCTGATGAGAATGTGCTGCCAACAACAGAAATATAACTAATGCAAACTGTATATGACGTCACAAACACAAACCAATTTTAGTTCATGGTTTCTACACCTGGCATTGACATGAATTGAAAAATTCTTTCTCACGGTTTCTAGTGAAAAACATCACCTGTTTTCTTCGAAAATATTTTTCGTAAACATGTTTTTCAAATGTTTGTATGAAAATCCCCTGAATGTGTAAACTAAAATTTATTTATTTACTTATTTTTTTACATCTGCTATCACCTGTTTTCTTCAAAAATATTTTGTAAACATGTTTTAATATAATAAATATTTCATTTAATTTATATCATTTAAAATATATATATAATAATTACATTTTATAGTTGGAAAAATCTTATGAAATCACGATTTTTCCATTACCATTAATCCGATGGTTACCATTCGGATTAACCATCCAAATTCTCATTAAAGTATTCAAATTAATATATAAATTCAATATTCATTTTGTACTAATATATTCCCATTCAATAGTTGAAAAAATATTAATAAATCAGCTTTATTCCTTAAAATGGATATGTCACATTCTTTTACTGAATTATTAATAATTATTAAAGTGTAGAATCATCCAAATTATTATATAATATAAGATTTTGGTTATATATTTGTTATTCATTTAAAAAAGAAAGTTTTTTTTCAATAAATAAAATATATTTTCTATCATTAAAAAAAGTCTGCTGTAGAATTCTGTCAACAAATGTAAGAGGTGACTCTTTAAACTAGGGTCAAGCAGCTGTTGTTGAGGGGGATTTCACCCTCCCATCTGAACATCCCCACCTGAGAAGTGGGGTGGAAACTGTGACCCTTACACAGTTCATTCAACACCATACAGATATTTTCTAAGGCCATTCATCCGGGGTATACCAACGGTTCACGTTTTGATGAACATCGAATGATTCCGCACATTCTGTTTCCTGAATCGTACCGTAAAAGACGCTTATTTTCTTCTCATTGTCTTTGAAGATTACTTATCTCCTAGTATGACTTCAAGTAATATTGATTTTATTCCATCGCAGACAGAGGTATGCATTTTAAAAGATTTTTTTTCCTTTTAAATGTAAAAATAAAAATAACGTTTTAATATATTTTCTGAATTATTATTAAAAAATAATTTCCTT
This sequence comes from Maratus michaelseni, assembly GCA_963931845.1. NCBI lineage: Eukaryota > Metazoa > Arthropoda > Arachnida > Araneae > Salticidae > Maratus > Maratus michaelseni. The sequence continues at coordinate 99,560,130 of OZ007590.1, forward strand.
TTTCATCTCTTTTCAGGAAACTATTTTCATCGACTTCGGAATTTCGGCTAAGGAACTGAACGAAATCTCCAGCGACATTGAAACAAGTTTAGAGCCTCCAATGAAAAAAGCGAGAATGGATGTTCAACCGAAGCCTGTGGTTCGAATCCAACCTGATACTACTTCTCTTGTGTTGGAAACAGTTCAGAAATTGATTTCATCTGTTCCGCCGTTTGTGATATAAGCAACGCGTTTGTGATATATGCAATTCGTTTCGTGGACTGCCAACAGGTGTCGCCACTACCAGAAATGGAACTTCCTCAAAACCCCACAAGATAGCAGCACTACAGATCTACAGAGAGATAATCACTACAATGTGCATTTTAAAGAAAGTAAAAACTGTTTAGTCAGCAATAAACCCTTTGTGAAATGTGTTCGACGGACTAATACCGTGAAAGAACATTTAAGAGCCCCTTTTATTAGTTAGTTGACGCTGAAACTTCATGTCAGAAAGACAAACAATTCGCTCGTCCAATATTAATAAAAACTGCGTTCTGGAAGCAATACGCTCTGGAACTTTGACGAAGCATAACTCTTTTTACGGATTCAATAACGTTCTTTTATATATTGTATAAGTGTAACCTATTTTAACCAAGATATTATGTAGTTTTTCAGATCTATAAAATTTCTTTCGCAACAAATCACGATGCTCTGTGATTACAGCTTCTGTCTAATAAAATTGAATTTATAAGATTCTAACAGCAAGCATCACTCGCTGCATCATTAATAAGGATTATGCATTATAACAAGGTAAGCACAGCTTACATATTTTTGTACGAATAATTGAGAAGTAATTGTATTATTTATCTGGTCGTTTTGAGCAAGTAAATATAACTCACTTCCTTTTAGATTAATGAGACTCAGTAAGAGGAGAAATTAAAAAAAAAAAAAACTAGACCAGAAAAAAAAATAGTAATGATATAAGTATTGTATTATAAGTGAAATTTTATTACATATACTATTGGTATTATTTTTCTGAGATATATTATTGATATTGTTTTTTCTTGGTGCATATAACATATAATTATTGCTATTGATCATTGATAATGCAAAAGTAAATAATAAACATTGAATAGAATATATGATGAACAAAACGGTAGATAGTTAACCTAAATGAATATTGAAGTATTATATAGGTCACTATGTTGTGATATATATGTATAGACTAATGATAAATATAAATAACTGAAAAATATATATACACATTTATATAACGTAGCATTCAACATTTAATTATGGCTACTTCGTCCGCGAAGGATATATCGCTTGTCGAAAAGCTGAATGACAGTAATTACGAACTATGGGCCTTCAAACTAGAAATGCTGTTAATTACGGAAGATTTATTTAAATATGTTACCCAAAACCCACCTGCAACTCCCGACGATGCATGGAAGAAAAACGATGGGAAAACTAGGGCAACAATAAATCTTTCGATAGATGACAGCCAAATCTGTCATATAAAGCACTTAAAAACCGCCAAAGAAATCTGGGACACGTTAAAGAAGGTGCATCAAAGATCCACCTTATCGTCTAAATTGTTTCTCCTCCGAAAATTATACTCACAAAAATTAAGCGACGGAGGAGACATGAACCGCCACATCAACGAAATTCTAACAATAAAGGATAAATTGTACGCCATTGGCGAAGAAATTCCGGAGACTCATATCGTAGCACTTTTATTGTGCAGTCTCCCTAGATCATATGATCCTCTCATTATAGGCCTCGAAGCTAGGGATGAAAGCGATCTCACTTTAGAGTTTGTTAAGACAAAACTACTAGATGAATTCAAGCACCGGGCTGAAAATAAACAATCCAACACAAATGCACGCGAAACCGCGTATAGAGTATCCAACAGACAGAACAAAAACAGAAAATATTGCGGATTCTGCAAACGACAAAACCACACAACATCAGAATGCTACCATTTGAAAAATAAAAACCAACACTGCAATAACGCAAGACCTGACTGGAACAAAAATAAAACGTTTAATAATTCCAGTAACAATAGAAACAACACAATTGGCCATAAAAATGCCCAGAACAATCCCAAGGAAACATCCAACTATTGTTTCAATAACAAAATTGAAGGTGATCAAGATTTAGATAGCTCGGTTCCCCCCGGCGACGACAAAACATCAGAAGATAAAATCGAACCATCTCTGTAAACAGGACGCAAACACCAAATGAAGAAAAATATATAATTGACTCTGGATGTACTAGGCATGTCGTAATGTCAAAGCACAATTTTGAAAATTTTACGCCAGGAAACTTCGGGGATATTACAATAGCGAACGGAAAGCGGCTATGCTCACAAGGTCTGGGAGACGTGAACATTAAAATAGATTCACAAAATTCCATTACACTTAAAAGCGCACTATACTGTCCCGAATTTCAGAACAATCTGCTATCGGTAAAAAGGGCCACCGAAAATGATATCAAAGTAATATTTGAAAAACAGAAATGCTCGTTCGTGAAGGATAACCACACAATTTTTACAGCTAGGTTAAATGACAATTTATATGAATTACAACCCAAAGACGATTACGGATATAACGCGCAAATTCAAACATCTTGCAGCGATAAAAACTGCATATCCATTTGGCACAGAAGGCTGGGACACAAAAATTTTGAAGCGTTAAAACATCTCGCGAAACACAAACTAGCTGAGGGCATAGAAATACACAATTGTAAACATGAAACTGTTTGTACAAAATGCGTCGAGGGAAAGCTGTCGATTGCACCCTACCCCAAAACCGCTTCTAATAGATCAAAGGAAACATTAGATCTGGTACATACAGATATCTGCGGAAAAATGCATACACAAACACTCAGCGGAAAGAAATACTTTATAACTTTCACTGATGACTACAGTCGGTTTACAATGATTTATTTGATTTCGCATAAATCAGAGGCAATAACGAAACTCAAAGAATTCATAGCCCTAACGAAGAATAAATTCGGAAAAATTATAAAAGCAATCAGATCCGATAACGCAAAGGAGTATCTAGGAGATAGTTTTGAGAGTTACCTATCATAAAACGGTATAGAACACCAGTTGAGCGTCCCGTACTGCAGCCAGCAGAATGGTGTTGCCGAACGCAAAAATAGGACTATAGTTGAGATGGCGCGCACAATGTTATCTGACGCGAACTTACCGAACCAATTTTGGGGCGAAGCTGTACTTACAGCAACATACCTGATAAATCGCTTGACTACCAAAGCAAACGAAAACAATAAGTCACCTTATGAGCTGTGGAATGACAGAAAACACAATTTATCGAACATACGGACCTTCGGATGTAAGGCATACGCCTATGTCGAAGAATCGAAGAGATCCAAATTTGACAAAAAGGCCGTTGAAGGCATTCTATTGGGTTACGATAATCGTAGTAAAGGGTATAGAATATACACAGGGGGAAACAACGTGATAATATCGCGAACCGTAAAATTCCTTGAGAACGGAGCAAGCGAAATTGATAAAAACATAAATGATTCAAAGACACCTACTGAAACCGTGGAGATTGAACTAAGTAATGATGAACAAAATCAAAACGACACCCCACAGCAAAGTACCGCTGAACCGCGAAGGTCACTAAGAAGTAACAGAGGTATCCCCCCTGACCGCTACGGTATAAGCGCGAATATCTGTAAAATACAAGATCCGAAAAATTGGGAAGACATAAATAATATCAGGGATCCTGAAATAAAAAACAAATGGATAGAGGCCGAAAATGAAGAAATTACGTCGTTAAAGAAGAATAACACTTGGGAATTGGTGAAACCAACACCAGGAAAACGTACAATAGGGTGTAAGTGGACATTTAAAACAAAATATAACGCACGCGGAGAGGTAGAGAGATATAAGGCACGACTTGTCGCGAAGGGCTACTCGCAAAAATACGGAAGCGATTACGATGAAACGTATGCACCGGTGGTAGCGCACACCACAATAAGAAGCTTCCTAAACGCCGCCGTGTATAAAAATTTAAATATTACACACCTAGATGTAAAGACGGCATTCTTACATGGAGATTTAGACGAAGAAGTCCTAATGAAGCAACCCGAGGGATACGTTGTAAAAGGGGAGGAAGATAAGGTGTGCAAGCTAAAGAAAGCAATATACGGGCTAAAACAGGCCGCAAGGGCCTGGTACATAAGAATTAACAAGTCATTAAGAAATTTAAATTTTAAGGAGTGCAATTCAGATCAGTGCTTATATAAGAGAAATGAAAACGGGGATATTTCCTATATAATCGTGTACGTGGACGATATTTTAGTCGCCGCAAGCGAAGAAAACACGCGCAATATATACGCGGAATTATCTAAGGAATACGAAATTAAGAATCTCGGCAGGGTATCGCAATTTCTCGGAATAAATATTAAAAGGCTAGACAACGGAAACCTTGAGCTAGACCAAGAGAATAAAATTGAGGAAATAACCGAAAAATTTAAATTGTCCAAATCAAAGCCCACATACACGCCCATGCGCACAGACTATTTCAATGCAGACCCAAACAGTGAAACACTAAGCGACAACAAACAATACAGACAGGCTGTAGGAGCGTTATTATACATAGCGACGTTAACCAGACCGGACATAGCTGCCACGGTAAACATCCTTGGAAGAAGGAACGAACATCCCAGAAAAGCAGATTGGGAGGCGGTAGTAAAGGTAATAAGATACCTGCATACCACTAAGCACTTGAGGCTAACTGTAAACAAAAATAAGCCGCCCGTACTAACTGCATATAGTGACTCAGATTGGGCAGGAGATAGAGAAAATCGGAAGTCCACAACTGGGAATGTGTTAAAATTAGGGAACAATCTCGTGTCCTGGACATCAAGAAAACAAAACTGTGTAGCGTTATCGACTGCAGAGGCAGAGTATATCTCTGTATCCAACGCACGCAAGAAATTCAATGGGTTCTTAATCTACTAAAAGACCTAGAATTGCATCAGACTTTACCAATCGTAATATACGAAGATAACATCGCGTGTATAAAGTTGAGTGAAAATGAAAAACAACAATCCCGTGTGAAACACGTGGACATAAAGTACCACAACGTGAGACATTTAAAAGAAAGCGGGGTGATCACACTGAAATATTGCCCTTCGAAAAGGATGGTAGCTGACATCCTTACAAAGCCCATCCCCAAACCTCAATTTGAGCACTTGAGAACAGAACTTCAACTTACACCACCACAGGGCTCAGATGAAAAGGGGTGGTGTTGGAAACAGTTCAGAAATTGATTTCATCTGTTCCGCCGTTTGTGATATAAGCAACGCGTTTGTGATATATGCAATTCGTTTCGTGGACTGCCAACAAGTGTCGCCACTACCAGAAATGGAACTTCCTCAAAACCCCACAAGATAGCAGCACTACAGATCTACAGAGAGATAATCACTACAATGTGCATTTTAAAGAAAGTAAAAACTGTTTAGTCAGCAATAAACCCTTTGTGAAATGTGTTCGACGGACTAATACCGTAAAAGAACATTTAAGAGTCCCTTTTATTAGTTAGTTGACGCTGAAACTTCATGTCAGAAAGACATAAACAATTCGCTCGTCCAATATTAATAAAAACTGCGTTCTGGAAGCAATACGCTCTGGAACTTTGACGAAGCATAACTCTTTTTACGGATTCAATAACGTTCTTTTATATATTGTATAAGTGTAACCTATTTTAACCAAGATATTATGTAGTTTTTCAGATCTATAAAATTTCTTTCGCAACAAATCACGATGCTCTGTGATTACAGCTTCTGTCTAATAAAATTGAATTTATAAGATTCTAACAGCAAGCATCACTCGCTGCATCATTAATAAGGATTATGCATTATAACAAGCTAAGCACAGCTTACATATTTTTGTACGAATAATTGAGAAGTAATTGTGTTATTTATCTGGTCGTTTTGAGCAAGTAAATATAACTCACTTCCTTTTATCTTGTTAAGAAACCTTTGGTAAGTATATATTTTCTTTAACATTTTTACATTATTTTATGGTTGGAAAAAATTTTGTGGAAGAGTTCGTGAGGAAAAAAAACTATTATTAATGAGAAAGAAACTTTTTAGATAAAAATTTGTATAAACTTTTTTTTTAATGAAATTAAATTTTAACATTTTTTTTTCTTTTTAGGTAAAATTTACTTTGTATAAAACTTTTTTTTTTCTGGAATAAATTTAAAACTTTTCTTTTTTAGATAAAATTTACTTCGTATAAAACTTTTTTTTTAGATAAAATTCAATTTTACATAAAACTTTTTAAAAATAAATTTAAAACTTTTTTTCTCTTTGGAAATAATTTTTCTTTTATGAATTTTTCAGGATTGTGCAACATGCGGAGCTCAGTTCCCTCAAAGACGACACCTAGAGAGACATATAAAGTGGCATTCCTTGATGATACAGGCAACCGACGATGAAATCGTTGCTGAGTTGATGGACTACTCATCTGATGAAGATGTTCAAACCCCTGAACCTCAGCCTGGTCCAAGCCGTGCAGTAGTTGAAATGCACCACGAGATGCAAACTGCCGAACACCAGCCTGGACCGAGTCATGCAGTGGATGAAATTAAGAAATTGTCTTTTGTAAGAATTTTTTACAAATCTATCTCCCTTTGATGATGCCAACGTGTGATAAGGTTTGGAGGAGCTTATCCTGCTTATCTTATCACCATTTTCGAAGCAACAGGTAAGGACTGAACTTCTATGAAGCAGTACCCCTGGACCTTCACCCGCGTTGAGGCTTGGCATTATCGAAATTTAAATTTCTACACTTATGTTAGGAAAAAACACTGTTAGGAATTTTTTTAACGTGTTAAATCACATACTTTTCAGTTCCCCCGAAATTAGTATAAAAATTAAATGTTAGGTTCAGAGTTAGATAAAAATTATTGAAAGTAAAATATGTTAGGTGTAAATTGATAGATTAAAAAATTGTAGATTAATGAAAGTAAAAATATGTTAGATGTAAACTGTTAGATAGTTTTTTAACTTACAAAGATTTAAAAAAAATCTCCCTTTGATATCGAATTTAAATTTCTAAACTTTCGTTAAGGAAAAAATTATGCAAACACTGTTAGAAATTTTTTTCATAGGTTAAATTACATCCTTTTCCGATAGATTGTTCTCCGAAATTAGTTTAAAAATTAAAGATTCGAAGTTAGATAATATATATATATATATATATATATATATATATATATTGAAAGTAAAATATGTTAGTGTAAATTTTTAAATGTTTTATAGAAATGTAGACTCAAAACAGTTCTTTTACTCGTTTCAGGAATGTCCCACCTGTAGAAAAACATTTTGTCGACGTTTCACTTTCAATCGTCACCTGAAGAGTCATCTAAACGAAAACCAGTTTACCTGTGAAGAATGCAGTGTATCTTTTAATCGAGAAGATAATTTAAAGCGACATCTCATCAGTCATAAGAAGCAAGTTACCTATTCCTGTACTGACTGTAAAGCTAAGTTTACCCGCAAAGATAATCTTCGAAAACATCAAGCTAATCACAATACACCACTTCCCTCTCACGTTTGTGAAGATTGCCTGAAAGTATTCTCAAGAAAGTTTAATTTACTACAGCACAGAAGAACCCACCATACAGCAAAACCCTTAGTCACCTTTAAAAAAACAACAGCTAAGCCTAGAAAAACAAGACCCACCAAAAAAGCATTGAATACCTTTAGCATTATAACAATTCAATCTACTGAAGAAAATGCCCATGACATCGACATTTTTAATAGTCAAATAATAGATGAAGTTGAAAATCATCTTTTTAACACCCTCCATGAAATAGGATCAGTAAAATGGCATCTCATCCATACTATTAAGCTTCAACGGATCAACGATGCCGAAGAGATAGAAATCATAAACGCTTATTTCAGATGCGATCCCTGCCCCGAACATATAGAAGAAACAGTCAGAGACCACTTAGTCGAAAATTTGCAAAAAATCAAAACTCTGTTTGAAGAGTTCATACAACTGGGGTCGGGTTGGATTTTAGATAGAATTAGCCATACTGACCTGTACCTTTCCCATTACAAACCACTCGCTGGAAGCAGTTACATTGAAACACCTAAAAACCTTGAATCCAAACATGCTCTTATTAGTGTACAGAATTTTAATGATAACAAGTGTCTTATTTGGAGCCTCCTTGCTCATAAAAAGAAGATAGAAAAAAATGCAGAACGCGTTTCCAATTACATACCTTTCGAACAAGAGATAATATTAGATGATATTCCCTGCCCAGTTCCCTACCATAAAATCAAAGACATAGAAATTAAAAACAATCTCAGAATTAACGTGTACAGTTATGATGGAGATGATGAGGAATTTTCCATGTTACACATATCAGAGCGTTCAAATCCTGACGTTATTAACTTATTACTGATCGGCAATGAGGATGGAAACACTCATTATATTTACATGAAACATTTTTCACGTCTCTTTTCTCATCTCACCAAACACGATGTAGAAGTTCATTTTGTCATCGCTGCATCCATCGATTCAAGACGCAAGCACTCCGCGACAATCATCTACAGTATTGCAAGGAACATGCCCCTCAACATATCAAGATGCCCGACCCCGATAACAATATTTTAAAGTTTAAAGGATATCATCTCCAGCATCCGACACCCTTCACCATCATAGCCGACTTTGAAAGCCTTATAGTCCCTATCTAAACATCAGAACCTTCTCCCAGCACTTCTTATACAATTCCTATACAGAAACACGTCCCTTGTGGTTATGCCTACATCATAGTGACGCAAGAGGGAAAACCTCATAAGAAAATAAAAACATACAGAGGGGGAAATGCCGTATCCAATTTCTTAAAAAATATATTCCAAGAAAGGGATGATTTAGCTGAAATTTTAAATGCAATAAAACCCATGCAACTTACAAAACAAGAAGAAAAATCCTATTTAGAAGCTATTGAATGTTGTATCTGTAATCAACCTTTAGGCTCTAAAAGATGCCGCGAACACAATCATGTATCCGGAGCGTATCGTGGTGCAGCACACATGAATTGTAATATTAATCATAAACAGCCCAAAGTCATCCCCGTCATCTTCCATAACCTGAAGCACTACGATGGCCACCATCTGATGACGGAGTTAGGCAAATTTAAAGAATACTCTGTAGATATAATAGCTAATACTATGGAGAAGTACATCTCCTTTACCATAAAGAAAAAAGACTGCCCTATCAAACTTCGCTTCCTGGACTCCCTCCAGTTTTTGCCTTCGTCTCTCGAAAAATTAACAGCTAATCTCCAACCGACAGACTTCCATCTCCTCAAAGAAAATTTTCCAGCTAATACGGACTTATCACTTCTCATCAGAAAAGGTGTATACCCCTATTCCTATTTCACCGATGTTAACAAATTCGATGAAACTCAACTTCATCCACCAACTGCATTCCATAACGATTTGAGTGACGAACCCATTTCCCCTGAAGATTATCAACACGCACAAGACGTTTGGCAAAAATTTAACATCCGAGATTTAAGGCAGTACCATGACCTTTATGTAAAATGCGACGTACTTCTTCTAGCCGACGTTTTCCAAAACTTCAAAAAAATATGTAACAAATTTTATAAAATAGATCCAACCCATATGCTCACATCTCCAGGACTCGCGTGGCAAGCTTGTCTCAGGATGACGCGTCTAGAACTTCAGCTTCTCACTGATATCGACATGCTCTTATTTTTTGAAAAAGGTATCCGTGGAGGTGTGAGTGTTATCACCAAACGATACGCTCAAGCTAATAATCGAGATACTCCAAATTATAGTCAAAAACTACCAACAAGCCATATCATGTACTGGGATGCGAATAACCTATATGGTTGGGCTATGTCCCAGTACTTACCTGTTGGAGAATTTGAGTGGGTTGAATCATCTGAAATAGATGAAAATCTCATCCTCTCCCATCCTGATAATGCAGATTATGGTTATGTCTTGGAGTTGGACTTGCATTATCCTGACGATCTTCACTCACTTCACAATGAATACCCTCTAGCACCTGAAAACATTACCATCACTGAAGACATGCTGTCCCCCTATGCAAAATCTATCTTAAATAATAAACCCTACAAAAGAACGCCTAAACTATCACCCAATTTAAAAGACAAAAAGAATTACATCATCCATTACAGAAACCTGAAACTCTACCTCCAACTCTGACTTCAACTTACTAAAATCCATAAAATCATTAAATTCAAGCAAGCACCTTGGTTGAAACCCTACATAGAATTCAATACCAGCAAGAGGAAGCAGGCTACCAGCTCTTTCGAGAAAGACTTCTTCAAGTTGTTGAACAACTCAGTTTTCGGTAAAACAATGGAAAATCTTCGTTTAAGAAGAAATATTGAGTTGTGTAACAACGAGAAGAGGTCAAAGAAACTCGTTGCTTCTCCAGCATTTAGCAACTGTAAAATTTTTAATGAAGGATTGGTAGCCGTCGAAAGATTAAAGACCACTCTGACAATGGATTGACCAATCTATGTAGGGTTCAGCATCTTAGAACTCTCAAAGCTACACATGTACAAGTTCCACCACAACGTAATTAAGAAACACTATCAAGATCGTGCCCAACTCCTTTTCACAGACACTGACTCACTCACCTACCACATCCAAACAGAAAATCTACTATAAGACATGCAAAAACACCAAGACGAATTCGACTTCTCCGACTATCCCAAGACCCATCCTCTCTATTCGGAAAAATACAAGAAAATGATAGGCAAATTCAAAGACGAGATGAATGGGAAAACTATCTTTGAATTTGTCGGAATAAAATCCAAAATGTATAGCATCCTCTCGGAAGACGGCGAGAAAAAAAGAGCGAAGGGAGTACCCACCTCCATCGTAAGAAAAAAAATCAAACATATACAATATTCCAACTGTATACACCATCGAAAGACCCTTTCAAACAAAAGAATCCAACAAGACCATCACCAATTATATACAATACAACAGCAGAAAATAGCACTCAGCCCATTCGATAACAAAAGGTTCATACTAGATGATGGTATAACAAGTTTGGCTTATGGTCATCATCAAATTTAAAAATAAGAAAAAAAAGGAAAAAAAGGAAGATCACATAAAAAAAGTGGGGCGTCACATAAGGAGATGTGGCGGAAGGCGGTGGGACCCCATAAAAAAATTGTTATTTTTTTTATGCATCTCGTTTCAGATTCTTTCCATCTTAAGTTGAAAAGCTGTGTCCTCCCATCTTAAACTGAAAATAAGTCTTGAAGAGGTGAGATTGGTCGTCTCAGTGTAGTAATTTGTTGAGAGAGAGTGTTTTTAACTACAACTCTACCAATTTACGTTGCTACACTAAGACATGTTAAGCAATTCTCATTACCTAAGGGTTTCGATGGCTTCACTCTGATGTTTCATCTGGAGGAGTTGTCTGAGGTTTTTGGTAAATATATTTTTCAAATATTCTTAAGTCATACTTAGTATTCATTAAATTATTTTGGAAAAACAATACATACTGTTAAATAAGCACTCACCACTTCACAGTATATAGTCATTTTAAAAATGAAATTAAAAAAACTTGTATTTATATATTATTTTAAATTGGTCGCCTTAGGGAGGGTCTGGTCGTCTTGAGGAAATAGTGGTCGTAGAGAAGGGTGGTGGTCGTTAAAGAGAGGTCTTACTCAAAAGAGGGGTGTTAGTCGTTCACCCCTCTTCTTACAGTTCATATTTTATCCTTTTTTCCGTTAGGTCGCGCTGAAATCGGATTCAGAAGAGGTGCGGGAGGCGGAGGTGCGGGCGGCGGTGGCACGGGAGGCGGAGGTGCCGGCACCTCAGCACCTCCTGCTGAGTTTGAACTGTCTTTTTCCTACTACTGTCAGGGAAAATTATTACACTTACTTTTAAAGAATGAAAAAGTCAGGGAAGTTCTTACGCTTGAACACAAGAAATCTTTTATCAAATCGGGAGTTTCTGATAAGGGAGATAAAATTACTTTACAGTCATGACAACATTTTGTAAACTTCTTGCTGCTGTTTAATTCGCATTTCCAGTACGGTGCTTGGCAAAAATTGCACGTTTCACTCAAAGTCCCACAGTTATGCTCCGGAATGTTTAAATCGGTAATTTGGATTTCAGAAGCAACGCGTTCGTGCATGCGACTGTTATTAAGACTATTTTGGCGATCGCTTACGCTCTGTGTTTGACGGCGTTCTCCATCCAATCTATTTCGGTTTTATCTTCTGAATTCGGCTTCTTCATTTTCAAGCATTCGTCGAGATCTTTTACGGGCATTTCTAATGATATATCGAAGCTCAATAATTGCAGCGAAAGGTAAATAAATACGATTTACCTCGATCTAAATCCTGCCAAAGGACTTTTACACAATAACCAATGAGATGCGTTTCATTCGGGCGTTGCTATTAAGCAATTAACAAATAATCACGATTTCTGTGCCACGTACGATAGCGTAATATATATAGATTCTCGGTTAAATACAGTCGATCAAAATCTCGATCAAATCTATTGTTTATGGATTGATAGAAGAAATTAACCGAAGCTAGCACCCAAAATTTTGTAAATATGAGAAATCTGCAATATCTCACTCAAAACTCTTGTATGTGTTTACTACTCAGGAAACAAGCATAAGGATTCCCATGTAAAAGCTACTCTGTTCTGATTTTTGACCAAATTCAGAAATCCGCGACAAAATATCGAACGATCCGATTCGTCTTCCCCAATTTTCCAGGTTGAAGTTTCAGCGACAACTATTACAATGCATGAGGCAGGGAGGTATTGCTTCCAACTCACCGACGACTCTACTGGAAGAGACCTTTGGACGAAAGTAAAACTTTCTGCTGTGACATCATGAAATACCCTCTCCTCCTATGAGAATGAATCTTGTACGTGATATCACTTTACGGTGCTACAAATGGCTAGTGAAACGGTCTTTGTTCTTTACGACGAATACGCAGGTTATAAAGTGCGTCCCAAAAGTTTATAGACAACCGTTTTTTTTTTAATTTATTTAAGAGCTAACTAAACGAATAAGAAAGACGAAATACATTATGCAAATATATGATGATGAAATAAAGTAATAAAATACTCAAACTTTTAACAGTCATAGATTTAATATAAATAAATAAAAATAAAGAAATGTTGTCCCAAAAATATATACACAACCGATGTTAAAAACTGATTTTAGTACTGATATCCAAAATTTGCATATTCCAAGGTCATGCACATCTGATGCAATAGGTTTCTAAGATAAATGCGAATATGTCTTGAAATCTTGAAACAATCCGACTGATTGCAAAGACGCCTGGCAATGTGCAGTTTTCCTAAAAGGAAATTTTTCAAATCTATCGTTTAAAGGTTCGTGGATGTAAAGTTGCGGACATTGCAAGAAAAACTGGACGCAGCAGGGTTCGTATTTACTGAATTCTCTCCAAAGGTGACAATTTTGAAACAAAATCTCGTTCTGGACGACCAAAGAAAGCAGCTAAACGGCAAGACAGAGATTTTGAGGTTAGTTTCAACCCAGAATCTGTCTTTTCGGTCAATTTCTAAAGAAGTAAGCGTACCAGTATCAAAATACACGGTCCATCGACGGCTGCAGGCAAGTATATTTCTTGATTATCGCAAAATACGTCGTTCGCTAAAGTTTACAAATGGCATAAATACGCTCGCATTCAATGGGCCTGAAGTCCCGTGAATTGAACAGATGAATGGTTGAGTGCTCTTTTCAGTGATGAAAATAAATTTAATTAAGATGGTTGAGCATATTACTTGCACGATATTTGCACGGAACCAGGATCTTATTTCAGCAAACAACAAAGCAGGGGTATACTCATGGTGTGGGGAACATTTTCTTATAATGGAACAACCGATATTGCTTTTTTGAAAGATCGTCAAGATTCCGAAGATTACTGGAAAACGCTTGAAATACAGTTACTTCCATTTGGAAAGTTGCTAGGTGGGGACAAATGGATATACCAGCAAGACAATTGCTCCATCCACGTGTCGAACTCTACAATGCAGTGGTTTAGGCAAAACCAAGCAACTGTTATGGACTGGCCAGCCATAAGTCTTGACCTGAACCAAAGAGAGAACCTCTGGGAAATAATTAGCTTGAGACGTATATGCTAATGGGCGTCAATTTGCAACGGTTCAAGATCAAAAGCTACAAACTGAACGAAGTTTGTTTTCATTAAAGCCGGAATTTATTCAAACTCTTGTTTTGAGTATGCCTGATCAAGTTTTTGAAGTGATTATAAAAAATGGCTTCAAAATTTAAACGTTAAAGGAAAAAATTAGGTTGTCTATAAACTTTTGGGATAGTAAAATTTAAGTTTTAATTTTTTTCCACAATGTCTGTAATTTTTTGTATAGTATTATTATTGTCTTGATATTATTTATAATTACAAATTGTTTTGAACTTCTTATTCCTCTATTTCAATTGAAAAATAAGAAAACTCCGTTGTCTATAAACTTTTAGGATGCACTGTATAAATAAGTGCAGACAGATTCTAAGCAGCTTCGGAATGGAATTATGAATCCATTTTTGTTTCAGACTAAGGTCCTGGTTGGAAAGTTTGTTTTTTCGGGATATCAAAGGATTCATGTTGGTTTGATCGAGAAAAGCAAACAAGGTTTAATAGAAAACGCGCAACAGCCTCTTTTAAAACGAGAAACGATATCTTCCAGTGTATTGACAATCTGTCTTGAAATGTAGGTTTCCCCCGGACATGCGGAGAAACAAACCCTCCGAAAATTCAAGAAAGCGCAATTCTCTTAAAATGGGAAACTATATCTGCAAAAGCACTGCGAGAAAAAATCTTGTGCATCCATGAACCATCCTGGTACCACAATTTCTGGTGTACTTCTCCCCAAAATGACTGACAATTATTCTCAGTAACCTATTTTTCTAAATCTCTTCAACCCTTTGAAAAGAAATATCCTGTTTTTTAAGCTAGAGTTCATGGCTATTTACAAATAAGTTATTTTTTAATTATGTTTATAATTGAAACTTTAATTATTTCTGATAGTGCAATTAAAAAAAAATATAGGTATATACAGGGTGTTTCACAAAGGACCCCTAACTTTAAAAATCAATAACCCGGAAACGTTGATAAATAGAAACATGAAACCAGTGGTATGTTTATTAAAAAAATCGTAAGAATCTTATACATAAATCTCAAAATTTAGTTAACAATAGCGCCGATAGATGGCGCTGCGATAAATAGGCGCATCGCATAAAAAGTTATTCAATATGTGTAGCTTTTACACAACAGACATGTCGCAAACGCAGAATGAAATGGTCAGTGACTCTCTGTAGTGTGACCTATGTCATACGATAACGCTCGTATTTATAAATCAATTTTTATGAAACTAATTGTGTGTATTAAGCTAACCAATGTTTTGACCGAGTTCGTTGGCCAGCTTTTTCTGCCATTTTGTTTCAAGATGGCGGCCATTTAAAAATTTAAAACTAAAAAAAATATAAAAAAGAGTTAAAAATTCAAATTTATTTTTTTAATTGTTAGGTCTTGATACAAGGATTTCAGAGCATTTTTTGGTTTACCTCTATCTTAAAAAATGGCTGAGATAGAGCAGTTTGAAATTCTAGGGTGGCTGACATTTTGAAACAAAACAGCACATTAACGCTATTACTCCCAAATTATTTCCCTTCATTGTTGTAATAATGTTCCCAATCATACGCATAAAACTATATATTCATATCCGTTAGCGCCAAATTCTCGCCAAAATTGGCGACATTTGGCGAAATATCGCCAAATTTGGCGACCAAAATAAGTCTTCATAAATGAAGCCAATTTGTCTATTGCTCAATAATTTGGCGAATTTCTTATTCAAATTGAGTATTAACGAATCTTTTGTAAACGTTTCTTTGCATTTTAACTTGCTGTTTTCGTGTAACATTAGCTAAAATTTTAAAACGAAAATATAGGAAAGCTACCTTTTCCTCCCGGTACAGGCCGGAAGGACTTTTTTTGTATAGAAAGCTACCTAAAAGGACCTTCTCCTTGAAATTTTAAATGCAACCGTTGTACAGGGACAGTCTAAGGACCTACACTTACACAAACAAATCGTAACACAAACATACAAACGTTTTTTTCTTTATAATACAGAAGGTCGTTTACACTTTATGCAAACGATTTTCACAATTTCTGAAAATATGTGCCATATTTTTTGCGACAATTTTAATCTACTGTATAGCCCCGACTCCTGATTATAACTTTGGAACGGAATTTTTATCATAGTTTATTTTTCTCTTAGTACAATCATATCAATTTTCTCCCACACCTCTTGGAAAACTTTCCAAAGTCTTCCAATGTGTTGTGGATAGCGCTTTCTAACGCTCGCTTTAACAAACACGTAGGTGATGATAAAAATTTATCGTAACACTGGATGAAACATGGCTTTGAGTGCATTAAGAGTATTTATGAATTAATAGAAAAAAGGAAATGAGTTTGTGAATGTAAAGAAAAATTTCCAGAAGAATTCATGATTGCTGCTGGATTTTGTTAAAAAATTGAATTAAAGGTAAAAATGCAGTAAAGCTAAGGTGATTTCACTTTATTATCAGAAATATTTTAGAAACCATTTTTGAAAAAAATTCCAGCTTTATATGAAAAAAAAATACATTAATTGAGCTTCATATGAACAGTATCTCCCAGCCGCTTTTCCATAACTCAACTGACTCATATTTAGCAAAGTAAGAATCCCAAACCAAAATAAATTGTCTCAATTGAAGAAATGCATCTAGAATCACCTGACGCACTCTCTCAATGGCTTTTTTCTGCATTTGGATTGTTTAAATGAATTAACGAACATTGAAAGACTTTAGAGAGTTTTACAAGAGGTATCGGAAAAATTGACATAACTGTAACAAGAAAATTCTATTATCATAGAAATTTTGAGCCAGAGCTATAGACAAAAGTCAAGGCTATCTAACAAAGTCAAAATGTTGCAAAGAATGTCATTTATGCTTAGAAATTAACTTTGAATACCGTTTCCATAAAGTATGAACGACCTTCTGTATTACTACAGATAGATTTTTTTTTTTTTAAGTTTCAGCTATAAACGACCAATTCCTGAGGCAGATTTATAACCTTAGGGGTACCGAGTACACTTTTTTGCGGGTGGGGGGTTCCCCTCCTTTGAGCATTTTATGTATATTTTAATTCTACGAGATCTGAAATAGGTCTATTAGAATTGAATTTTGTAAACATTTTGTAACGACGATTGTTTTTATTCCGATAAAGTTAATAATTTTAAAACGAGAAGTTATAGTATCCTAATTTTAGTTTAATTTACGATAATTTTTCAGCCTTGGCAAGATAGCGAGTCTATCTGGTAAAATTTGTGTAAATTTAAAAGGAATAATTTAATACATTTCAAATTAAGATTCATTTTCGCAGAGTTTGGCACTCTACTTATAAGCTGAATTCACTCGGTATTGCACAAGAAATAAGCTGAACAAATACTGAAGATGGATCAGCCAGATATAATATTTTTACGAGATTAAAACGAGATCATGCGAAAGGGATAATGTTACAAAAAGAAAATTAAAGCTGGGCAAATATAGGTGCATGATTACTAAGCGACGATATTTAAATAGTCGATGTTAACATATGGAGGATTTTTAAAGATATGTAGTTTTTTTTACAACTTAAAGGATGTTTGATATAATACTTGTTAATGTGCGATTGATATGGATTTAGATTAGGCATAGCCGCATTAATAAAACATCTTGTATAGGGAGTACGTATATGATAATATGGATATTTGACCTGTTTACAATTTTTAAATATGGCATCCAGTTACTTGATAAAACAATATATGAAAGCCATTCAAATATAACTGTTCCAATACATTTAAGTGGTCATAGAACTATTTAAACCTTTTAAACCTTCAAAACATTCAATCTTTGAATATATATTATATTAAAAAGTAAACACTTTAAAACAAAATTAGTGAAACTTAATAGTTAAGATAAATTTAAAGTCATTTTTCACATGTGATTTTTGGGCATTACGCACAAAGTAGTTAAACTTTTCGATATTTTTTAAATTTTCCTAAATTTTCATTTTTTTGTTGAAAACAAAAAATTTTTCTTGGTGTTATATTGCTAAATTTTTAAAAATGTTGTAAGCAAGATACTATTATGTTTTTAAAACCTAAACATGCTATGAATAAAAAATTTTAATTTCAGTGTAAGCCACAGAGTTCAGAGAATAAATAGAGAGGCGATAAACCGTAAAAACGGCTTGCAATATGAAGCCGGCTATCGCCCAAATCATTGCCCCCCCCCCCCCCCCAAGGGCTGTCTTCGTTGGTTTGAGAGCTTTTTGCTTCCAAAAAGGTAGAAAGATCCCCCAGTTCTATGTTAGTTTAGGTAAATTTTGGTTTAAAAATATAAAATCCTACAAAATTCCGTGGTATACACTGCCGAAGGCAGTGGGACCCCGAACATTAGATTTGGAAAGATTTTAGTTTAAATATATAAAATCCCAACACACTGGAGCGCGTGTCGCATACCCAATGTCCGCTGCAGAAGTCAGCAAGGCCCCAACTGTAAGTTCGTATGAATGGATTTTCATTTAAAATTATAAAATCAAATTAGACGGTACACGTTGCCGAAGGCTGTGGAAACCGCAACATTAGGTTCATTCGGAAAGACTTTCGTTTAAAAAGATTAAATCATTCAACACTGATTTTAGGTATATTTAAGGCTATTATCACCAGGTCGGGAAACATTAAAAGCGTCATATAGTCTATTTCATAAATTGTAAACTTAAAACTTTTATCGCTGAAAGTATACTTATTGGTGTATCATTAGAAATGTTACATATGTTTATTAAGTACAGTTGTTTAACTTCTACGATACTTCTTTGTTATAGCGACGCCCACAATTACGACAAAGGTTGCAGTTACGATTTTGCTAAGGTCATCACCAAGCTCATTATATATATACATTAAACGCTGACATATGCGCCAATACATACCTAATATTTGTGGCTTATGTCATAAGTCTTACACACGTCATATATACATTATATATGTGTCACATGTCTATAAATTGGACATATACGTCATTAAATGTCATACATCACATATGATTATGTCATATGTCTTGTAATTTGGCGATACAGCTTGGTCGCTTGCCGGTTCATCCTCGGGGACCGCTATAAGTAAGAAATACCCTTCTACTTAGCTTTGATTTTCATAGTAGGTACGTTTAGTACACTTTATTTAAAAATTACAAAACTTATCGCTTTTGAATTGTTTTATGGTAATTAGAAACTTAGCATTTAATAGTAAAAAGATGTCAGTACATTAATATTAAAGTTAAAAAAAGTAATTTCATTTTAAAATAATTGATAAATTTAAAATTAACAAAAACCGTTTTCTGTTATTTTTAAATATGTTCTTGGTAAACATAAAAATTGAAATCGACAGAGTTCTTAGTTTTAGTCAAGTGAACCAAACAGGCACGAGGTAAGTAGAAGTTAAGCAACTAACTGTATTTCATAAATTTATGTAAATAATTTCGTATTATATAACATACTACAATATGTATGGGGTGAAAGATTAAACTTTAAGTGTTTGTTTTTTATGAAATAGATACTTAAACCGAGTTAAAATTGCTTTATTTTACCCATCGACATGTCTTTAGATTCAATATCCTGTTCTTGCTGCTGAATACACAACTAAAGGCCTTTTATAGACTGATTTTTCATCAAAACTTGGTGAGAGATGTTGATACGGGTATTTGAAATACATTGTTGAAGGGGCATTTATTGTGTGGATTTTCAGAACATACACCAAATGCTTCACTTATCAGATAAAAGGGGGGGGGAGGGGTATGGAGTCGAGTGGAGTCAATATCAAGTGATCTGGTTGGGACATGCCACGGGTATACTCCAGTTAATCAAATAAGGAAACAGAACATTGAACAATGCACAGCTATGGGAGGTAACATGCTGTTTATGATAACTAGAAATTTTTCATCTTCAGCGAGCAGGAAAGTAAAGACAGTATCCTACAACATTTCCCGGTAACACTGAGAATTTAGGGCATAGTCAATATAGATAGGATGATACGATGGCCCACACGCAACACCATTGCATCGCCAAGCACTTTCAATGGATCCGTCCGCTGACAATACCTGTGGTTCTGATAGCCTAAAACGTCGTATTTGGTAAGTGACCAAAAGAGAATGAATTCGTAAATTTTTGGTTTTTATAACTCTTAAACAATGCCTTTATGAAAAATCAGACTGAAGCAATTGATTAAGAACATGACATTGTTAGCTGGATCCTTCTTATTTGAAAATTTTGATCAAATATGGTGGAATTTAAGATTCTGCCATACTGCGGCAAAATAATAAAAAGGTAGATGCCACCCCCCCCCCCCCCTTTGCCGAGGTAGCCTGATGTCTTTTCAGTTTTGTGAAAGAAAGTATCCAAAGATTGGACTCGTCGTATATGATTATCATTCTTTTAATAATGTAAATCATTTTAGGTATGTCCAATTTTTAGAAATTTGTCTTTTTTCAATTTTATATTAGTTTAAGCTGTGAACTCTGAAGAATAACAAAAACGGCTATTTTCTGAACATTTCCTTTTTTTTTATGACTGATACGCAATTTTAAAAATTAAGCCACCTGTGTCACAACTGCTAATTTTTCAAAGTGAAAGAAATTTATCTATTTCTCAGTTCAATATTACCAATCGGAAACAACGGTCTATAAAAAGAGTAAAATGTGGTATGGTAAAAAAAAAAAAAAAAATATTCTACTGATAAAATTTTTTTATTAAAATCAGTGTAAAATACATTAAAATATTAAATGTTAACTTTAAAAGTTTAAGGATAAAATCTATTCATTTTTAAAATCTTATTGAAACTGCTTCATAAGCATAAGTCGCATACGCTGCAAATAGTGCTTCCTTTCCTCACCTTTGTTTGAAACCGTTTTTCGTTTTGGTTTTTGCACATTTTTTTGTTGTTTAGAATTTGTTCTTGAAGTTAAAATTTTGTTATTCACATCAAGTTTCTGCAAGTGTTTCATAGCGTCTGCTAATGAACCTTTAATATCCACTGGTTTCTTTGGAGGAATAGCAAAATTGCTACTGATTTGCTTAACAGGTTCTACGCTAGGAACAGGGCTTGAAAGCTGAAAAAGATTTATTTCCCCATTTCTATTTGACATGAAAGAATCCGTTGAAACATCACTATCATCAATGGTTACAAGCATTGTATTGACATCGTAGTCATCCGTAACTGGATGATCGCTTTTCAAAGTAGACTGAAAATCTTCATATTGTACTGTTTGAACTTCTGATAAATTTGTTAAAATGATACTGCCTGTAGACATCTGCGTGTTATCACCTTTATATTTTTCTAATTTATTAGAAAGATCCATTTTCCCGTCACTATTCAATACATCATTATTATCAAGATTGGAGCCCTTCTGAATTTCAACGTTTTGAGTCTGAAGTATTTCAAATGAATCTAGTTTCTCGGTAGGTGAAAACACATCTTTAAGTACTTGTTCGGTAGGTTCGGTTTTCTCCCATTTATCTAGTTTTGCATTTCCCGACACATCTTTCAGTTTAAATTCATCTTCTAAAACAGTTTCCTTCAAATCTTCTTTCAACGGGTTTTCGTTTAATATACTGTTATCAGTACCCTCTGCTTTATCTGAAAATACTGAATCATTCAACAATGTTTTGACAGATTCTGTATAAGAAACAAGTTCCTGCGTTGCATTCCCTTCCACAATATTTTCAGGGGATTTTCCAAAACTGTCATCCGAACTATCCTCTTCAGTTTGATCGAAGTCTATGCCAAAACTTCTTCCTTTAAATTTATCACTAAAATCCGAATCCACGTCATTCTCAGATTCTGTCGATTTCATTTCATATATTGTTGTTACGCCATCCTGAAATTTAACCGTTGAATTTGTATGAATATATTGTCGGAAATCTGGCGTTTCTAGCTCATCTGTGTCTGAAATGTAGTCGGGGAACTGTTCGTGACTTTTGTTTTTAATCAATAAACTGGGTATATCATTTGTTGAGCTTGCTTTTAAAACTTCGTTCAAAATCTCTTCATCACCATCGAATCTATGCGTTAGAGCTTCGTTTAAAATATGTTCTTCCCCATCATCTTTGTTCGCTGTCAAATTATAAACTTCTAGAGAATCCAATGCTACATCTGAAAGATCAACTTCTGCTTCAGTAGTGTGCATGTGCAAAGAAGTTATATTTCTGTTGTCAGCGAAAATTTCCATGTAAATGATCGCTGCAATGGAAGCCAAGAACCCTATTGAGCACAAGCTTATAGCTATCATCGTCGCAAAATGACATATGCAAGAGGAAGTCTTCGTAGCTTTCGAGCTCATCGGAATAGGTTTCAATTCCGGATCTTGGAGGATAGATTGCTCAAGTTCAGATTTCTGCACGGAAGGAGATTTTCGCGGCGACTTGAACCGGGCATTAATGGAGGCTGCAGAAATAAAAATAAAATGCTACAGTTTTTCATTTTGAAAAATTCTATTAAAAATTACACAAAAAATTTAAAAACTTCAGTTAATTTAACAAAGAAAAATCATCTGTCAAGCATAGATTATTAAACACTTTCCAACACAATCAGAATACCGTAACAAAACTCCATTTAATAAGGTGAAATAAGAAAAGGTCATACCACGCGGAGAGGCCTACCTTACGGCTTTAGCTCAACTATCCCCGCCTAAAGATGTCTAAATAATTTGGAAACTGCATAAAACATTTGAAAACCCCATTTCAGTAATTGCCATCTATAGTTAGTAAAACATACGAATTCCTTTGCTCAGCCCTGTATCTGATCTACAAATTTCTGTATGTAATAAATAGCATGCAAAAATTTAGTTCAGTTAGGAAACATAGTTAAAAGATTTTGTTTTCAGCAATTTTAGTCAATAGGTGGAAATGTACTCCAATTCTTTTGTGTAGCCCTGTATATGATCTACAGAATTTATACGCACCAAGTAATGTGCAAAAAAAATAGCTAAATTTAAAAACTCATACCACAAGTGACTACAAATTGATTAAAAACTCATAACACTTTGCCGGGCAAAGCGTGGGTGAGAAGGGGGAAAAGTGCTCCAAACGAGTCAGCGATATGCAAAAGTATTGCAGTAAGTTCAAGAACAATAAGAAGGTTATCAGGATTTGGACTACAAGCTAGAATTCCAAGAAAAAAAAACCATATTTAAAATCAAAAGCAACGCAAAAAACGAGTTAAGTGGGCAAAAGAACACATTAAATGGTCAGAAAATCAATGGAAGCAAGTAATCTGGAGAGATGAGTAAAATATCGCTCTTTGGTAGCGATGGTTAGAAAATACGCGAGACGTAGAGTAGGAGAAGCACTTCATCCTGATTGCATTGAAGCAACTACAAAAAACCCAACAAATGTCATGATTTGGGCATGTATGTCTCAGATGGTGTGGGCCGAATTCAAGTGATTGATGGCATCCTGAATGCCAAAAAATACATCGAAACTGTCCTGGAACCAAAATTGATACCTTCCATCAGGGATCTCTTTCCCAACAGCGCACCATTTATTTTTCAGCAGGATTCAGCTCCATGCCACACAGCAAAAGTATGCAAAGCATGGTTTCAAAATAAAGGCATAGATTACCATGGCCAGGAAACAGCCCTGATCTCAATCAAATTGAAAGTTTGTGGCGACGTTTGAAAATTCTTGTACGAAAAAAACGTCCACCCAATAAAAGACAACTTATTGAAGCTATAATTGATTCTTGGCACCATGTGATTACGAAAGATGAACTCCAAACACTCGTTCACTCGATGAAAAGACGCTGTGAAGCTGTCTTAAAAAATAAGGGTTATCCTACTAAGTATTGATTGTGTAAGTATCACTTTAAAAAAATGCAAATCTAAGATAGATCTTACTATTAGTTGCATAACTTTTTTTGCAATACAGATATTGTAATACTGTTATTATTAAATTCTACATTAAATTACCTTCAATGTGATATATAAACGTTTGTATTTAAGTGAAAATTAATATATTCTACAAGCACACAAAGTTGAAAAACATGAAACTTTAAAAAAATTTCCACACTTTTGGCCACCACTGTATGTTTAAAAAACTACCCCCCCCCCCTACCACACACTCCAGTAGAAATTTGTTTTGCAACTTTTAAAAAGGAATTTAATATTAAGAGTTTGAAACTTTAAACCTGCATAACACCTAAAATATCCGAAAGTAAAACAAAGGCATTGGAAGGTAAAATTTACGCAAAATCCAAATTATGTCAAAAGTGGATGTTCGTTTTGAAATTTTTAAAGTTTGTTACTATTTCAGTATGAAAACGGCCCTCAAACTTAATTTTTCACTATAAATTTAAAGAATTTTCTAACGAAATGGCAATTATATTGCTCTACAATTTGGCGATTAAAATATGAAATGCTTTTTTTTCTAGGGTTTTTTTTTTCGATGGTGGTAGGGGGGGGGAGGACATACGGGAGAGACACAGACTGTACATAAAATTATAAATTATTCATAGCAAGAAGAGTTTAATTCAGAGATTTATGATTTCAAGAATATTGTGCAAGTATCTTGCATAAAACATACCAAATGCTTAAAATTAAAGTGCTGTAACAAATTCTTACTATAGATTTATAATCTTTTTGCTCAGAATCTAACTGTTTGAAAGCGGAAATTAAAATTTCATCCGCTTTACAGTCATAGCTAAATGAGATTAGACATTTGGATAAACTTCACATTAACCCTTTAACTGCTGTTAGCGGTCTGGCAGACAGTTGCTTTTTTTTCAATTTTCACAGTTTAACTATGGATACTAGTGAAATAGTATCATTTGGAGAACTAGCACTATCGCTAGATACTTCTGAATAGGTGAATTTTAATTACAGTCTTGCACATAAAGTTTGGTACAGAAACAGTGTCATGAGTTAATCCAGCCTTTTATTGATCTTTCGATCAAGCGGTATCGGAGATCGCTCCACTCACAGTAGCTATGAAATAATTTCTTAAGGGTTAATTCAGAATAACTTTATTAACCAAGCTATTACTTGCCTTGCATAGTCTTGTACAACCAAGACGACGATAATTCTGTTTCTGTAACTAAATGATTCCGCGCTTGAGCCTTGTTCGCTACATCAGACATTGATCTTGTCACATCTCGAGTTTTAACTCGTGGTATGGTAGGTGCTTCTGACATCAGATCGAGGCTGTTGACGCTTGCGGCTCTAGCAGACATACCTAGTCCTTGCTCGTTATTTACATCCATTGTATTACAGTGTTCCATGGGGTAACCGATCGGAGATTCCTAAAAAGAAAAAAAAAATGTATTGAAAAGAATAAAACTTTATACCATGTCAGCTTCATCCTTAAATTAAACTTAAGTCAAAACTGTGCAAACATAACACCTAAAACCAACGTAAAATGTAATGACTGGGAATAAACGGCACCAGTAAACATGGCCAGCACCGTAACGGAGCACTTATCTCAGCCGTTAAATATTTAGAAACTCTATAAGTTTATTATATAAAAATTTATACATGACAAAAAGGCGGGAAATTTTGATTTGACAGTTAAAACTAGCATTGTCGGGTGTCTCAATTTACACGGCACGTCGCGATTTTCTGGAGCTATAAGACCTGTTCCGCGTAACCACTTCGCGGGACGCCTGAAGTCCCGATTTTCAAATGATGCAGAAATTCTTTTAACCCTTTACTGGTCTCACAGACCGCTGCTGTTTTCAATTTTGACAGTTTAATTTCTAATTTTCAGTTTTACTATAGAGAAATTTTGTACCGTTTGGAGACCTATAGTACTACTACTGCTGGAGACTTCTGAATAGATGGATTTTAATTATAACAGTCCTTCCTGTACATAGAGTTTAGTGCAGAAATATTATCCTACGAGTTAAGTCTCATCTTTCGATCAAGCGGTCTCAGAGGTGCTCGCAGTAGTTATGCGATACTTTCTGCCACAGCAGTTAAGGATTAAATTTCTTTTATTACCCCTCTATTTGTTAAACTGCATAAAATAGAATTTAATACCGCGAAACCTGTGAAGACTGAACCAGTCTGAAAAATTTTATAGTTCCTTCGAAAGCAATACCTTGAAAATCTGCCTAGACGGAAACCTGTATAAAAAAAAAACTTAATTTTTTGAGGTTCTTAGAGTTTGTTTTCACAGGTTTTACAGTACTTTGTTCAATAAACCTATGAAAACAACCTCTTTATAACGGAATTTAGTTTTAAAAGTAAAAAATGTTTTGCCTGTGATAAAGCCTGTTAAGACGGAACCGCAAAGGACTAGAGAAAAATTACGTTTTAAACAGAATTTTGTCTTAGCAGTTATAATTGTATGGTACAACGTAAGGACACTTTTCACTGTACTGCTTTCTGCGACACTGGATATAACAACACTAGTTAAAACTCACCATACGTCACTGAACATTGAAGCGCCGCCCCCTGAATACTAGGCCTGTGTACTAACAGAAAAAGGACTGTCAGGCGGATTTGTTAAATTTGTTTATTAAAAATTTAGTATTAATAAAAAATATTTGTATTAAAAATATAATATAAATTAAAAATATTTGTATAAATTATATATATTAAATATATTACATTAAATATATATTAAAATATTTAAATTAAAAAAATTGCATGTAATTTTTATCGATTAAATAAATTTAAGTGATCTAAAATTTGCTATATTTTGTACTAGCAAAACCCGCTGCTTTGCTCGCGTAATTCTTGAAAAATACCAAGTGGTATTCGTTGGCCTATTTTCATTAGAGGAAGTTTTACTGTCACAGATAATTCAGAAATTACTAATTAAGCCACGCTAATGTCGAAAAAAATCGAAATTTTTTCGCTCTCCCCCCCCCCCCCTTTCTGTGGTAGTGTCACAGATATAAAATATAACCTATGTTACAGCAGGGACTGTTACCATGACTTTTGAAAACAGTTCGGTAGTTCCTGAGATTCCATAGAAATTGTAATTTAGAATGTTTTTAGAACGCTTTTCGTTCATCTGACCCTTTTAAATTTCGAATTTTTTTAGAATTTGTTCTTAGAGAGCATTTACATCTTACAAGTAACTACTATGCCAAATTTTATGTTTCTAGCTCCTTCAGAATAAAAAAAGTCGAAATTTTAGAACGTTTTCGCTTTTGCACCCCTAACCCTGTGGTAGTGGCACTGGCATAAAACATAGTCTATGTTACAGCAGGGACTTACCATCAATTTGCCACCATCACTTTTGAAAAACGTTCTGTAGTTTCAGATTCCATAGAAATTGTAATTTAGAATGTTTTCAGACCGCTTTTCGTTCATCTCACCCTTTTAAATCTCGATTTTTTTTTTTTTTAGAATTTGTTCTTAGAGAGCATTTACATCTTTTAAATAACCACCATGCCAAATTTCAAGTTTTTAGCTCCTTCAGTATAAAAAAAAAAGCAATTTTAGAAAGTTTTTCGCCCTTGCACCCCCCCACCCCCTGTGGTAGTGGCACCCGCATAAAATATAGCCTATGTTACAGAAGGGACTGTTACCATCAATTTGCCAACATCACTTTTGAAAATGGTTCTGTAGTTCCAGAGATTCCATTAGAAATCTTAATTTAGAATGTTTTTAGAACGCTTTTCGCTCATCTCACCCTTTTAAATTTCAAATTTTTTTAGAATTTGTTCTTAGAGAGCATTTACATATGAGAAACTACCATGCTAACTTTCATGTTTCTAACACCTTTAGTATAAAAAAAATCGAAATTTAGAACGTTTTTCGCTCCTGCACCCCTCGGGGGGGTAGTGGCACCGACATAAAATATAGCCTATGTTGGAGCAGGGATTGTCACCATCAATTTGCTTTTGAAATCGCTTCAGTAGTTCCAGAGATTACCCCTACAAACAAACAAACAAAAAACAATCTTTACTACTTTATAATATTAGTATAGATGACCAAAATAATTTTTCTATATATCCATGGTTTAATAATTAAAATTTTCAAAAAAGGATGTGAACAAAAACTTTTTTTAAACTATGAAACGATCCTACGTGAAAAAACAAGAAAATGTCTCCGTATGAGAACTTTTTCCAGTAAATATTTTTTCGTGATTTTTCTTCATTTAAAAATATATAAATCCACGCAAAAGCGGGTTAAAGATATTAAATAAACCACAAATTTGTATTTTAATTTATTATCACGGGCCCGGGTAACGCTGGGCGATTGCATCAATACGCTGCAGAACTAAAAGAAAATGCTACTTCCACTTACGTGATCATGGAGAAAATGTGAGCTCGTGTTCGGACTCTGATAATTCGGCGTCAGTTGTTCCCGTATCAGTGGTACTCTTATTATACCGTTCGAAACAGTGATGAGTCAATTTCATTTATTTGATTCTTTTCCGGAAATGAGACAATCGTCGAATTCCACGACAGAAAAAAGTAAAATGAGAACTTTTTTTAGAGCCTGGAAATGCTAAAAGATCTTATAATGCTTGGTAAATTTTGGATTTAAATGGATTTTTTTTACTGCTATCTGTTAAAGAGAAAGTTTGTCTAAATACAGTAACGCTAAACAGTAATTCCAAATAAAATCTAAAAGAGGAACCTGTCTGTAACAGAATATTGTCTTAAACCGAAACATTTCACGGTCCCGACGGAATAAAAACTTACAATTATACCTCCTAAGAAATTTGTTTACGATTTTTTCCGGTCTAACGATTTCCTTTTCACAGGTTTTACTATATAATTAAAATAAAAACTATTATAATTAGTCTGGAAGAAATTTGTTTTATTAGGACTAGAGACTCCGGGGGTTCGGCTTTTTTTTTTTTCTCTCTCTTCTCTTCCTCCTTTTAAGCAGATTTTGGCAGGGACTAGTCCTTACTGTTTTTACAGACTCTGGGCGATCGAGACAGAACCCCATTTTTTTTCATGCCCGGCCAGAGCAATGAAAGGAAATTGGTCCGATCCTATGTCGTGGCTCCTTTTCTTATAAAAATAGTGACACTGTACATTTGTTTAACGAAATCTTGAAAATTTTATTTTAATAAATATCTACTTTGCTGTTATTTAAAGAGATTTAAAATTATGATTTCTTCATTCTAAACTACACTAACCCAGTTGAAAACTACAACTTATATGATCATAATATGGTATTCCATGGATTGAGGAGATGCAATCTGCAGTACCTTAAAAAAAATTATATATTAAGTCATTCGGAAAGTTTTGAGGTTTTGTCTAGTTATTTTGCTATTGCTGATAAAAGGAGTGACCTTGAATAACCCAGATATGTACATTCGGTGTTTTCTGCTTGCGCTGCATAATTCTTGCTTGTCGCATATTTTTTTTTTTTTTTTTTTTTTTTTTGCAGTGCTAAGAATAAAGAACCAAAGAGTTCATTCATTTTTTTTTACAAGAAAAAAAAAATGCTATTCAGACTGATTGTAAAATTTGTGCTGGATATGAACAAAGTTCTGTTTCAGATAACAATTCGAAGTTTGTATGAGAAGTCTAAGCGCGGAAATTTCAGCCTCGAAGATGCCTCTCTTTACGACAATCTGTAAAGGATGACCTCTTAAAAGTATCGCTGAAAATCCACATTACACAGTTCAGGGGCCATCACACAGACTAAATATTCCAAAAAGTATAATACATGATCATTTGATAGGTTCTTTTAAGAGGTCCTCCTTTACTCTCCTTTATGGTTGTCCAAAGCGGGCATCATCTTAGAAGTTTAAATTTCTGCGCTTAAACATCTCAAATCGCCTTTGAACTATGTCATCTAAAACAGCACTTTGTCTATATACAGCACAAATTTTACAAGCAGTCCGACTAGCATTTGTACCTTTCTTAAAATAAAGGAACATAATGACGAAAAGGAACTTTTCGGTTCTTAGCACTGCACTGAAACAAAAATTATGCCACAACACAAGCGGAAATTATGCAGCGCAAGCAGAAAAAAAACAGACTGTACATATCTGGATCATTCAAGGTCACTCCTTATCAGCAGTAACAAAATAAGTAGATAAAACCGCACTTCGCTTTTTGAAAAACCGGAGAACTTTCCGGGTGACCCAATATGTACGTATGCAATATTCTTTTAAAAGAACATTAATTGTAGGATAATATTGGTTTAAAAATATCAGCATGTTTTTCAGATGCTGGGTCGGCCCAGACCCTAAAGTACGAAAGAATAAACATACCTAAATGGAAGCGTAGTCCAACTTTTACAATGATCCGAACACAGCTAATAAAGCTTTCGTAAGGGTAGAAGCTGAACTTTTAGACTTCTTTATAAAAGGGACTAGACCAGGGTTCGGAAATTTCGATAGGTGCAGACCTCTGCCAGCTAGAAACAGTTTATTCTACTAGTTTATTCTAAAAAAAAGGCAGCTCGGCATACTCAAACTGAAAGCACCACACGAAAATGGAAGTGTATATGAAATTAAATATGCAGTCATGGAATCAAATTATTTTTTCCCTTAGAAACATTAAATATTTCTGACATACAAGTTGTTTAAAATAAAAAATAAATAAAAAAAGTGTAGAGCACACTACAAAGTAATTTTTGCATGGGAAACCAGGATCGTAATCAATTTATTCTATATTCTAATATAACGGGTGGCCAGAATTAAAACACCCTATTCTGATCTTCCTATATATCAAACTACTCGGTGTAAAGGCTTCAAATTTTGTGCACATACTATTTCAGACATGGGGGAAACTGATTACACGAAAAAAAAAAGCTCCAGAAACACGGATAGATGGCGCTGTACAACAGAAAATATTGAAAAAAAGACAAGTTTGAGAATTCGAGTAGAACGTCTGGTAACCTTGGCAGACTTTAAAGAAAGTGTCACCCTGCATGTGACAAGAATCTCAGTCGACCAGTTACGATCTGCAGTTGAACAAGCTGTACACAGAGTGCAGATTTTAAATCTCAAGAAGGGAACCATATAGAGCAGCATTCTCTGCGTGATAAGGTTCTTGTCACATGAATGTTTCGCACGTTCAAATAAATTGTTGTGTGTTTTCAGCATATGTCCAGTTGTACAGCGCTAGCTATCGGTGATTTCTGGAACAATTTTTTTTCGAGTAATCCGTTTCCCCCATATCTTCCATAGTATGTATACAAAATTAGAAGCGTACACATTGAGTAGTTTAATATAGAAACGTCGGAATAGGGGTGTTAATTCTGGCCACCCTGAATATAACAGGATACCTATTTCAAGCCGAGCCCTGATATTTATGCGACGTTTAACAATAAGGGAGATGTTTTAACGAAATTTTTAATAGATTTGTTTTCTACGAAATAAGATACCCCGATAAGTTCTGGAATTGTACAGTAATTCGATCAGTGACAATGTATGGAATTCCAACTATTTTTCGAAATATGAAGCGCGTTTTAACGGGCTGTTTTAACGGGGATTAAGATAACTTCCACCAATTCTTGTGATATTACTTTGAACATAGCACTAAACAAGGCAAATCCATTTAAAAATGTTAAAAAACGTTTTAAATTTATGAATAAAAATTAGTGTTTGGCTTTGAGTAAAACATGTTTTTGATTGAACACATGGTCTGGCTTCTTACACAAAAATTATTTTCTGTAGTGTGATCTACCCCTTACATACACCTTAAATACATAACGAATATATACCCTAAAAGTTATTTTTGAAACAATTTGCATAAATGTAACATCAGTTTTGTTATTTCATTCTGCATTTTACGTTTTGTGACCAAGGCAGCAGATGCTGTTTAAATTAATCATATCTAACATAGTTGCAGGTTCTAATATAAGGGAAAAGTAGTACGATTAAATTTTAAAAGCGATTCGATTAATCAGCGTTTCTAAAAACATGGCGACTATTGGACCAGATGGCAATAACTCAACGCCCCCTCGAGCCATATTCTAGCTGAGACATATTTAGACACGTTTTATTCAATTATGCATCATTTATATTTTGTTTGCCTTTGTCATTGCAATTTAGAACTTAATTACATGTTAAGTTTTGCATGCAGAGGGTAGCACATATAGAACATGATAGAATACATAAGGGAACCCAATTTCACTGCTAGTAACAGTAAATTCTTCCACAGACCTCATGTACGATATATAATCAGATTGGCTGCAGTTTTGTGAACATATTTCACATGCACTTTAAACGTTCACTTTATTTTTAGAAATGTTAAATCAAGGCAAGAATTCAGATAGATACTTTTATTTGAGGGAATAATTATAATCGAAACAACCCTCTGAAATTTAGTAAATGGTTGAATATATGTAGTACATATGATTGTTAATATCCGTTTTCTAAATAACAAGTAACTAATACTTTCTAACGGGTAGCGAGTTTGAAAGTATCGAATGCAAACGGGTGTTCATTTACACTTTACTTTTACAGCATTACCCGATACCCATTAAGGCACTATATTGCCTAAGGCGATTGGTCACTTGCGATTTTAGATGTTTTGTTAACTATCTAGAAAAATACAGGAGCAGGAATTAACCTGAAACTGCAGGTATGTAAACAGTATAGTATAGGTTATATATTTCCACGAAGGTTTTTTCACGAAACACCATAGGGGACTGTCAACAAATTGAAAAAGAACGAATATATTTTGGATAACCCTGTAAAAACTAATGTAGCAAAGGCGTTCAAACTCGAGATTATTAATAAGTGGCTTATTGTAATATACTATGTTCATTTGTATGAGGATAGCATGTATACGCGTAGAGAAATTAAGGTTTATAAAAACAGTCCCAAATTTCGCCTAGTTGGCTTATAATTTGCAGAGTTCTTAACATAAAAAAAAGTTCTTTTCAGAAAATATGACAAATAACATTGTACATATAACACTGCAATCAGAATTAAAAAATAAAAAAAAAAATTAAATGAAAAATGAGCAGGTTTACTAAAAAATGTTTCACTGCGCATGCGCGAATGCAATCAAAATATAATAGGCATAATGTAGTAGCTAAGTATATAGAGCAATTTTTGTGCAAGTCTCAAAATCATAGCTTGAAAAGTCTGAAAATTATCGTCGATAGAATAAGCTCGAAATCCGTTGTTCCCAAAAAGAAGCAAAGAGATGAGGGGTTTTATCAAATATCTGTTGATTAGTGCCAAGATAGCGTACAGAATATTCCACGTACTACTATATTTGGATACAACCCCTCATATTTTTGCTTCCTTTTGGGAACAACGGATTTCGAGCTTATTCTATAGACGATAATTTTCAGAATTTTCAAGCTATGATTTTGAGACTTTCACAAATGTTGCTCTATATACTTAGCTAATACATTATGCATATTATATTTTGATTGCATTCGCTCATGCGCAGTGAAACTTTAGTAAACCTGCTCATTTTTTATCAAATTTTTATTATTTTTTTAATTCTGATTGCAGAGTATTATGTACAATGTTGTTTGTCATATTTTCTGAAAAGAACTTTTTTTATATTAAGAACTCTGCAAATTATAAGCAAAATACTATGCGAAATTTGGAACTGTTTTTATAAAAACCCTAATTTCTCTACGAGTTTCCATGCTATCCTCAGAAAAATGAACACAGTATATTACAATAAGCCACTTATTAATAATCTCGAGTTTGAACCCTTTTGCTACATTAGTTTTTACAGGGTTATCCAAAAGATATTCGTTCTTTTTCAATTTGTTGACAGTCCCCTATGGGGTTTCGTGAAAATAATCTTCGCGGAAATATATAACCTATACTATACTGTTTACACACCTGCAGTTTCAGGTTAATTCCTCAAGTATTTTTCTAGATAGTTAACAAAACGTCTAAAATCGCAAGTGACCAATCACCTTTGGCAATATAGTGTATAAGGGGAGCTGACGCATATCCATTCTGTTGCCCAAAATAACCGCCATATTGCAACCTAGCTCAGTATTAGGAAACCGCCTGAGCAGGTGTTTGCCGTCCCTGTTACTGTCACTCGCCGTCCACTAGTACGGTAAGCTAACCGGTTTTAGCTTTGTTTTTGATCCGCTGGGTTATTAAATGGTGGTATGATACAACCTGTATTATAGGAGCTCTAATACCCATAAGCAGCTGAACTGTGATGTCACATACGCATGCTCTACAGGTCTGGTTCACTCGTCTGAGCAGTCTCTCAGGAAGTCAAAAACTGTTCAGATTGTAGAATAATTGAGCAGTCGTCCGTCACTACGATCATACTTCTCTCAATTATCCTTTAGTTTTGTAATTACGATTTTTAGTTTAGAACTTTTAATGAAATAAGTAAAATTTGGGAACAAATCGTTGACAGTCTATTGTTATTTTCTATGATCGAGATTTTTCTCAGATTGCAGAATTATCGGCAATCACCTATCACTACACGTCATGCAACTTTTCCAATCAGAATTAGCTTTCTTCTGATAAGTGGCGGCTGTCAACCAACAACATGTAGGGAGTGTCCGTTGGAGCTAACCAAAGTGACCGATCTCACCAGTTACTTGCAGCTGATTCTCGGAAGGTACAGAACGAAACGCCGGCGAATTATGACGTCAGCTGATACCATCTTTTTTGCCGGACGCGAGAATAGAATACGATGGAAAGGGTGTTTTTGCTATCATAATTTGCTAGTTTTTTAGTTTAGTGCCTACCCAGAATCAAACTGCAAATAACCAACGAGAATGGTCACTTCGGTTAGCTCCACTGGAGGCGCCCATAGTTTTATTGCCGATAAGATTTCTCATAGGCAAAGCGTTAAACAAGTCATATAGATGAAAGGCCTTGGACTGACTACACTAATAGTACAAAGTATCCTAAAGGTTTATGCTATGTAAATCAAATATTTTTGAAAAAAAATTTCAATCTTGTAGTAAATTCAGCAATTTATAAAAGACTAAAAAAAAATATCCATTCAAAATTTGTCATGTCACTTCCCTGGCTTGCCCATTTACTTCACGAACATTATGCTTAAGTATTTTGTGTTTATAATTATTAGATATTATAATAAGTTAAATTAATAGATATTGTGAATAAGTTAAAGGATAATTAAACATTTTTAAGCAAATCCTTTTAATAACTTAAATAGATTACACTTTGACTCCTAAACCGAATGTTACCTCTACTCTGGTACACAAGAAAAAAATCTTGCCTGAAGTTCGGTCGCAAATTATGGGATCATAGTATGAAAGAACAAAGTTAACAGCATGTTGCAAAATTTAATTTTGTGTAAAAGACAGATCCGTGATCTTAAAGAACTTAGATAGTGGTGTTTTTGCCAGTAATAGAGGTCATTTCTCTGGTAAGAATTTCGTGCCATATATTATATTGTTTTCTTAGTACTATTTTCACATAAACAGTTAAGTTTATACCAATTTCATTATTTAAATGTGCATTTTTCTCGGTCTTGCTTATTTAATAAAGTTTATACAGAAATGGATGAATATATCATTAAATTGCGTCACATCCCTAATACCTAGCCTTTTCAACACAAAGAACAATAGGCTATTCCACAAAAATTCTTAAAATGGAAATATTTACCGGCCTGCTTAAACACAAGATGTTTATAATGTACACTTTTCGAGCAATAGAAATTTAATGGAAAACATCATTTAGGAGATATCAAAAATCCAAATACCTTTATATTCACCCATATGTACTCAGTTTTAAGCTATTAAACAGAGCAAAACACGGGGAAATATTACAGTAAAAATTTTTTTAACTACACAGTTCAACATCAGACTCAATAGATTCATACACAAATAGAGCAATAAGTTTTACATGTATTAGAACATTCCCAAACTATGCTCTGTTAAAATATTATATGAAAAATATATTTCTAAACTTTCGAATCAATGAAACGTATGTATTTCCTTACGTCTTGCGAGGTTTCCTTGCTGTAGTAAAACTTCTTCATGTCATATCACGAAAGTCAACCATCTACTTGTGCCACATAATTTGTCTATCAATAAATTTAGTTGCTGAGCAAACCTTCCTAAATTCGAATAGATTTAAATTTATAGTTAAATTCATTAAGTATTAAGTATGTCGAACAAACGTTGTTATTGCGAACCTGAAACATAAAGCGCGTTCAGCAGACCTGACCAATGTGACCGGTTACTTACCGGGGCAAGTAACCGGTTTCTAACCGGTCGACAGACCTACTGGACGAAAATGGTATTATTTACTTGCAGAGCCATCTGTATTACATCATCGTAATTAAATCTGTATTATATCATCGTAAATTTTCATGTAACCAATCACGTGACCCACCTAACCAAGATTTTTCTTCGGTTAGTTCGGTCACTTCGGTTACTTCTGCTGAACGACGTTGGTTGCGTATCGGTTAGCAGAACTGAACGCCTTGGTAACTAACCGATCTTACCGTTTACGTACCGGTGACATTACTGGACGCGCTCATATAAAACAGGTATGCTTAATATCGCACATTGCAAACATCTGTTATTTTTTTATAGCGGTTCTTAAATATTTCATAAAGAGACTAGAAATTCTGTAGCATGCGAATTCTTAAGATATTATTTGAATCCAGATCAACATTTTGATTCACATAATAGCAGGGCTACACTAGATACCCGGCTTCCTCATTCATTATCATGACGTCACAAAAGGTGGCTGCAAGGCTAACGAAAAAGACAGGCTACCGCGGTGCATTCCACTTATATTTTTTTACAGACCGCTAGAGTGACGTGATGCTCTTTTCGTACACCTTCATTGGTGCATTCGAGCATCACGTGACTCCGGCGGTCTGTAAAAAAAGATACGCATAAAGCACCGCGGTAGCCTTTCTTTTTCGTTAGCCTCGAGGTGGCTGTCAGCGACGAAAGACAAACAGCGATTGGCACAAAACGATGGGCGCATCGCTTTGCGCCAATCGCTGGTCGCAGTCAGCCATTATTTGTGACGTTATGAGAGTGAATGAGAAAGCCCGGTATCTAGTGTTGCCTTGATAATAGAGAAAGCCACGGCAATAAAAAGGAACCTTTTGCAGCAGTGTCAAAAACATATATTTTCATTTATGACTCTGATTAATAGTACTATAATTGCGTCAAAATGAAGTAATTTTTTCTTGATTTTTTGTCCCACTGTTCTGTATTTAAGGCCACTAGATTGCACTTATACATAACATAGCAGTGACATGCAAGCAAAAGAAATTCATTGGTCGATACAAATTTGGATTAAAACTTAGAACTTTTATCTTGGGCTGGATTAGATTCTACATATACATTCCGACATGTGTACTTTCAAACGTTCCGTTTATGAGTTATTGTCAGTAACTGAACATATACCACAAGATAGATATTACTAGGGCACCTCTATATCAGAGTGGCGACATACGCACCAGACCAAGGCAACACTAGATACCGGGCTGGCTCATTCACTCTCATAACGTCACAAACAGTGGCTGACCGCGACCAGCGATTGGCACAAAGCGACGCTGTCCATCGTTTTGTGCCAATCACTGTTTGTCTTTCGTCGCAGCCAGCCACCTTTTGTGACGTCATGATAATGAATGAGCAAGCCCGGTATTTAGTGTAGCCCTGACCAGACACATGTTCAGACTGTACTCAGACAGAAGTGTTTGTCCAAAATATAGCAAACCTGCATTACAAAACTTGGCGATACTCGCCTGGGCAAGTTGGTTATATAAGTAATGCTCGTATTCACCATCTACCTCAACCTAGAAAATCTCGGTCGAACCGCGACCTACGTTATAATGGCTGGCGAGGTTAGCGAAAAAGACAGGCTACCGCGGTTCATTCCACTTATCTTTTTTTACAGACCGCTAGAGTGACGTATTGCTCTTTTCGTACATCTGTATTGGTGCATTCGAGCATCACGTGGCTCCCGCGGTCTGTAAAAAAAGATTTGCGTAATGCACCGCGGTAGCCTTTCTTTTTCGTTAGCCTCGAATGGCCGGTTCATGACGTTTAAAAAGTCACATGGAGTGGATCATTTTTATACGGTGATTGGAGCAAAGCGGCGAGCCCACCGTTTTGCACCAATCACCGTGTAAAAATGATCCACTTCATATGACGTTTAAAACGTCACATGGAGTGGATCATTTTTATACGGAAATTGGTGCAAAACGAAAGGGCGCGCCGCTTTGCACCAATCGCCGTGCAAAAATGATCCACTGCACGTGACGTTTTAAACGTCATGCGCCTGCCGTGTATAACGTAGGTCGCGGTCGAACCGTGACCTACCTTATACACGGTGCATGACGTTAAAAACGTCACATGGAGTGGATCATTTTTACACGGTGATTGGTGCAAAGCGAAGCGCCCCCCGTTTTGCACCAATCGCTGTGTAAAAATGATCCACTCCATGTGACGTTTTAGACGTCATGCACTGGCCGTGTATAACCGCGACCTACGTTATACACGGCCGGTGCATGACGTTTAAAACGTCACATGGAGTGGATCATTTTTATACGGCAATTGGTGCAAAACGAAAGGGCGCGCCGCTTTGCACCAATCGCCGTGCAAAAATGATCCACTGCACGTGACGTTTTAAACGTCATGCGCCTGCCGTACGAGGCTAACGAAAAAGAAAGGCTACCGCGGTGCTTTAAGCGTATCTTTTTTTACAGGCCGCGGGAGTCACGTGATCCTCGAATCCACCAATTGAGGTGTACGAAAAGAGCATCACGTCACTCTAGCGGTCTGTAAAAAAAGATAAGCGGAATGCACCGCGGTAGCCTGTCTTTTTCGTTAGCCTCGCCTGCCGTGTATAACGTAGGTCGCGGTATAACGCAGGTCGCGGTCGAACGCCCAAATGAAATTCCCTATTAACCTGATTGGACCTGATCACGGACCGATCAGATTAATGTTGATTACCATTTGAGTGTTCGACCCAAGTTTTCTAGTTTGAGGTTAGAGTTGCAAAAAACCCACAGTTTTTAAGGAATGGTTATAAACCCGGGAATTTTTGGGAATAAACCCGGAATTTTTGGGAATAAACCTGGAATTTTGGGGAATATTGGAAATTTTGAAGAAGTTTTGAAAGTAAACATAACTAGTCATTTTTCAATTTCAATTTTTTATTTTTAAGAAATTTCACACAGTTTTCTGAAAAGTTTAAAATAGGTTTTTCATTATGAATTCAGAAAACTTAGGATTTTGCACTCTAAGTTTTTATAATTTACTAGCAAGCTACGCCCGCTACGCTGGTCAATTTCTCTTAACGAACCTTTAATCAAACAAAATATTGACATTTCATAATTCACTTTTATATTTTAACAGAATAATAAGCATACTATAATTTGTGACTCGTGCTATAGTCAATATACACGTCAGGACACGTCGCCCTTATCATTATCTTTTTACGCGTGAAGGTTTCGCTATGGTACTCTATTG
This sequence comes from Maratus michaelseni, assembly GCA_963931845.1. Taxonomy (NCBI): domain Eukaryota; kingdom Metazoa; phylum Arthropoda; class Arachnida; order Araneae; family Salticidae; genus Maratus; species Maratus michaelseni. Next base: position 99,599,587 of record OZ007590.1, read on the forward strand.
TGAAATTTGGTAATTTTAGAAATTCAATAGTTGAAAAATAGCAGAATCATTAGATCATTTTTCTTTAGAAATTGTTCTTAGAGCGCATTTAGATCTTATAAATAACAATCATGCCGAACTTGAAGTTTCTAGCTAATTCAGCATCGCAAAAATCGCAATTTTAGAACGTTTTTTGCTTCTGCACCCCCCTCGGGGTAGTGGCACCGACATAAAATATAGCCTATGTTGGAGCAGGGATTGTCACCATCCATTTGCCACCATCACTTTTCAAATCGCTTTAGTAGTTCCAGACATTCCATACAAATTGTAATTTAGAATGTTTTTAGAAAATTTTTTGCTTATTTCAGCCTTTTAAATTTCGAATTTTTTTAGATTTTGTTCTTATAGAGCATTTAAATCTTGTCAGTAACGACCATACAAAATGTCAAGTTCCTAACTCCTTCATTATTGAAAATATCATAATTTTGGAACGTTTTTCGCTCCTGCACCCTCTGCGGGCAGTGGCACCGACAAAAAATTTAGCATATGTTGGAGCAGGGACTGTCACCATCCATTTGCCACCATCACTTTTGAAATCGGTTCTGTAGTTTCAGAGATTCCATAGAAATTGTAATTTAGAATGTTTTTAGAACGCTTCTTCCTCATCTCACCCTTTTAAATTGCGAATGTTTTTTTATAATTTGTTCTTAGAGAGCTTTTACATCTTATAAGTAACTACCATACCAAATTTGATACTTCTATCTCCTTCAGTACACAAAAAATCGAAATTTTAGAACGTTTTTCGCTCCTGCACCCCCCTGGGGGTGGTGGCACCGTCATAAAATATAGCCTATGTTGGAGCAGGGATTGTCACCATTAATTTGCCACCATCACTTTTAAAATCGCTTCAGTGGTTCCAGAGATTACCCCCTACAAACAAACAAACAAACAAACAAACAATCTTTACTACTTTATATATTAGTATAGATAAGGGGGAATTAGCCCCTTGTTCCCCCCCTTTATACTTAACCAATCAATCCCGAAAACTAATCAGAGATGCGCCTTAACACAGTGAACCTATAAATAAAATTTGAAGGAAATGGGATAATTCTGCATGAAAAACCCATTTACATAAATTAAGGGGGGTATTAGCCCCCCGTTCCCCCCCTTTATACTTAATCAATCAATCCCGAAAACTAATCAGGGAAGCGTCTTAACCCAATGAATCTATAAACAAATTTTGAAGCAAATAGAATAATTCTGCATGAAAAACCCATTTATATAAATTAAGGGGGGGATTATCCCCCCGTTCCCCCCCTTTATACTTAACCAATCAATCCCGAAAACTAATCAGGGAAGCGCCTTAACACAGTGAACCTATAAACAAAATTTGAAGGAAAACGGAATAATTCTGCATGAAAAACCCATTTATATAAATTAAGGGGGGATTAGCCCCCGATCCCCCCCTTTATACTCAGCCAATCAATCCCGAAAATTATCATGCAAGCGCCTTAACACAGTGAACTTATAAACAAAATTTGAAGGAAAACGGAATAATTCTGCATGAAAAACCCATTTATATAAATTAAGGGGGGGATTAGCCCCCCCGATCCCCCCCCCCTTTATACTTAACTAATCAAACCCGTAAACTAATCAGGGAAGCACCTTAACTCAGTGAACCTATAAACAATATTTGAAGGGAAACGGAATAATTCTGCATGAAAAACCCATTTATATAAATTAAGGGGGGGGGGGGGAATTAGCCCCTTGTTCCCCCCCTTTTATACTTAACCAATCAATCCCGAAAACTAATCAGGGAAGCGCCTTAACACAGTGAACCTATAAACAAAATTTGAAGGAAAACGGATATTTCTATGAAGAGTTATCGCATTACGTACGTACATACATACATACAGAACCGGCTGCCAAGCTCTCAGGGCTTGACAGCCAGTGTGATAACTGAAAAATCGCAATTTTAGAACGTTTTTTGCTCCTGCACCCCCTGGGGTTAGTGGCACCGACATAAAATATAGCCTATGTTGGAGCAGGGGTTGTCACCATCAATTTGCCACCATCACTTTTGAAATCGGTTCGGTAGTTCCAGAGATTACCCCCTACAAACAAACAAACAAGATTTACTCCTTTATAATATTAGTATAGATAGATTATAACACATCATTTGCTTTACAACAATGGCGGCTGTGAGTTGGTAAGAATTCGAAAGTTTCTATAATAATTAAAATTGTTTAATTTCTGTTAGCTCGCATATTTATTATTCAGGCATAATCTATATTAATTTTCTTGTGAGTTGCAGTGCATTTTTGCATTGTTTTATTTTAGTTTTGTTCGTTTTCTTTTTTGTTTACATTGTCTGAATCGGAGAACAGAGAGGATGTTTATATTCATGTCAAGCAAGATGAATCTGTCATCTGCCTCTCGCACTTTTTACCTATTCACGATTAAAATATCAACTTACTTATGTTATTTTAATTTCTCTTACTTAATATTTCTGCAGCTTAAGCATGTATTTCATTAGTTTTCATGTAAACTGCTCCATTTTTCTGCATTTATGTTATTGGTTTTATTTACATTTGTAAAAAACTTTTTGTTTACAAATTAAAATATTCCATGTCTAAAACTTTCTGAAAACTTTTGGGAATTTTTAATATTTCCCTCCCAAAAAACCCGGTTTTTTCACCCTTTACAACTCTAGTTGAAGTTGATGGTGAATACGAGCATTAGACAAGTTAACAAACATTAGCTTGGCAGGCTATGATGTCTTACACTCACTTTTTTTAAATCGGTTATAAAAGGGGAAAAAGTCGGGATTTCTTTTATTTAATGGTAACCTGTCTGTTGTATTAAGTAATTGGTTTGGCGCGGGCATGGAAATCGCGCCAATCAAAACGTCGCCAAACATCGATGCGTAAGTGTAACACATCTGTTCCGCTTGACGATAATGGCAGAAGGGCGAATTGGCAATTCGTTTTTGTCCAAAATCGTCTCCACCAATAAAATTTTATATCCGTATGTCACCACTCTCATATCGAGGTACCTTAAATATTACTATAAGGAAAGGGCATGTTTAGAAACAAGCACTTCCATCAACCAATCTACCACTACATTTTTTCTACCACTACATTTACGTCATGGCGACGTAGGCCAATCATATAGACCAGTTTAACGCAGAAAAATCAAATTTCTCCATCTCATGTGTACCGTAGGAATCATAAAGAACAAACAGGTTTTCCTTGCTAACCAACAGTAATTTTACCAACAGTGACGTCACCTGCCCGAAATCGAGGCTAACGAAAAAGAAAGGCTACCGCGGTGCTTACGTATATCTTTTTTTACAGACCGCTGGAGTCACGTGATGCTCGAATCCACCAATGCAGGTGTACGAAAATAATACACGTCACTCTAGCGGTCTGTAAAAAAAGATAAGTGGAATGCACCGCGGTAGTCTGTCTTTTTCGTTAGCCTCACCTAGAGCTCCTATAATCCCTTTATAGGAGCCTTAGCCTCACCCGAAGTGAAATATACACGCAGAGAAAGCAAGGTGCCTTTATATGAGAGTGGAAGCATACGCACAGTTGAAACATGTGCAACCCTGTGCATATGTCGCCACGCTCATATAGAGACACACTAGTAATACAAGTAACAAGTACTATTAGCTTGGAGAAAAAGTCATGTTCGCCAAGATGCTTGGCGATTCATTTTTGTCCAAAACCTTTTCAACCTATAAAATTTTATATATCGTATATCGCCACCAGGGCTACACTAGATACCGGGATGGTAAAATCCGGACTCGCCGAAGCAGTACTTCGTCTCTATCAATCAAATACTTCCGGTAGGAAAATACCAGACGAAAGTTCTTGAAAGAGACTCTTTTTTTTATCCTAAAAAAAAAACCAAGCTGGCCATTTTGATTCTCCTCTAAACTGATTCCGTCAGGACGCTCCCGTCTTCCTGGGGACCCTAAAATGAGCGACATTCCACATAATGCGCATGCGTCTGGACAAAGGGTCACAAGACATTTTCAGGCAACCTCTGGCATCTTGGCAGCATAGATTGGCTTGGCATAATTTATTTTTCTACAATACAAGTAACCCTTCGAACGTGTTTAGTTGGCGATATCCCATTCTCATTCATTTCCCTAGTAGGTAGCGTTGTATTTAGTGTTCCTTGTTGTCTCGTTCCTCTGTTTCTGCTGTGAAAATGTAGCAATTTGAATAAAGTAAGTTTTAAAATATTTATTATTTATGATAGTAGTTTATACTTCTACTTATAAGGTTTTCTGTTGGAAAAATGCATTTTCTAAACCTATACATCGATCGAAATGATCGTTGCATAAGGAAAAAAAATGGCTAATCGCGGTTCATTATTGTATACTTTTAATGAGTGACTAGTTTTGTTTGACCTTTATTGCATTTCTTACTAAGATTGCTGGTTCTCAGTTTAATACATACGTAAATATTTAACCCCGTAGAAATTCATGTACTAGTATCTGTCAAATATAAAAATTCAGCATTTTATAAATGCTACTTTTTGCAAAAAAAATCTACTATCGTGATTATTTAGTACTGTGCACCTTTTTACAGCAATTTTTTACATATTTTATAAATAAAAAAAAAAAAAACACTGTCGTGATTGTGTACTTTTTTAAATTTTAAAAATAATTTGCATGATTAATATTATAGTATCTGAGCGTCACTTTAAAAATAAGCATAGATTATATTTCTAATAAACTATTTCATGAAATTGTGTTCTTTCAAACTTTTATATTGTATTCTTTTTCCTTTTTAGTGACAATTCCTGCCTACCACCATTGCAAGCATCAGCACCAGCAACTCGCAGCATATTAATTGAATGAGTATTGTCTTTGCTATATGGTCTGATAGTATTTCATGTCGTATCATTGATAATACTTGCTCAATTATACACCTAGTTCTGTTCTCAATACATCCTAATTCAATGTAGCCTGTGAAAATGAATGCCTGAGGAATAAATAGTGAAGAATGGAATCAACATTCTACTTCAGCATAAAAGGTATAATTTTGTTTAATATTATTGTTGATTAAATAATCTGTTATTTCAAGTTTCTCTTTTAAAATTTAAAAAAAAATCTGTGAAATTTACCTGAAAAAAAACCAGCAATTCATCGAATACTTTGAGTCGCTATTTTGTTTTGTCTTGTTTCTAAACAATATTTACAATTGATTAAAAATACCTAAGGAGTGTTGTTCATTTTTCAAAGAATTTAAGCCAAAAATACATAATTCTTCACTTTCAGAGATTTCTTTGTTGTAATATAACATGTTAGAATGATGCTTATCATTTTGTTAAATGTTTTGGTGTAAAACCATTAATATATGAATAAAATGCCTTGCCTTTAGCTGATTATATCATGTGTTGTTCTGCTAATGATCTTTAAAAACAAAGGTAAATATAGATAGATAGAGTAGATGTACCAGTAATGGGCAACCCTTCAAAGTTTTTGGTTTATAGAAAAATAATAAGCAATAAAAATTTAGCTTTTTATTTTTATTTTTTCGCAACTTCCCCTTGCATGTTTTATAATCTATGTTACTGTTGACACTATTAATCAAACCAATCAGTTGGCAGAAAATAATGTTTTGCAGTGAAAGCTGGCTTCAATTATTTATATCTTTTTTATTTTCTTGCAAAAATTATATGCTTTTACTTTGATAGTGATAGAAAACTTCGAATTTTATATACTAACGGTCATTTACAATATTTTATTTATTTGTAAAGTTTTAGGACCCGTGTCTATTGCTGAAATGCTTAATTAGTTGATTTCCAGTAATGGACATCCCCATGTGGATATTTCTAAAAGTGCAATTTCTGTAATAGTGCTTAAAATCTTAATATTTAATGGAACAGCTACTTTAATTTGGATTTTTAAATTATACTTACCAGAATGTATTACATATATATATAGCTGCTTTTAATTAATTTCATGTAATTAATAAAATTTTTAATGTTGCAATGAAATTAAGGTTTTTTTAAAAAAAAACCATAACTTGCATATTTAATAATCTGGCAATCAATCAAACAGTCAGGAAACAAACAATGTTTGAGAACATAGGAACAGGAGGAGCTCATGGTGATCAAGCCCTCTCCATTTAAATAAAGACAATTTTTTAAGTCGCACAAGTTTTAAAGTTTTATCACTTTCTATCTTAAATTTTTCATTATTCAAATCTGCACATTAAAAAAGTGTAATTTTAATTAAATTTATATTAGTAGTAATGAAATTGGTAAATCGGCAGATCAGGTGCCTCAAATGTCAATTGTACAGCTTTATTTTGAAACCATTTTATTTAGTATTTAAAACATTCAACGCAAGGATTGTTAAATGCCCGGGTTTTTTCAGAAAAAACCCAACCCTTTGGGTTTTATCAGGGATTTTATATGAAAAGAGGTGGTTTAGAATGTTTGAAAAAAAAATTTACTTACTACTAAATACAATTTAAAGTAACTAATTGATTACAAAAATATATAAATCAATGACAATAATCAAAATTATGCTTTGCTTTTAGATAAATTGATTATTAGTAATAGTTTTAATAATGAAATTATCATTAAAGTACTATACTAATACTAGTGCTGAATCAGAACTTTTAATTTAAACTAATATTTTGTTAAGGAACCTTTATTCAGAGTTTCCCCTAGACAGTGTCAGAAGGGTGCTGCACCCTGCCTGCCCTTTGGTTTACAAAATAGCACCCTTCTTGCCCCTCATAAAAATAACTAGCACCCTGCTTGCCCCTCATAAAAATAACTAGCACCCTTCTTGCCCCCTCAGTAAAATAATTAGCACCCTCCTTGCCCATCAGTAAAATAAGTGCTCTTTCTCCTTTTTGCATTAAAAAATTTGCTTTCATAGTAAAAATTGACTCAATGTTGTCTTGAAAATAGTGCCCTGATTTTTAAATATCAAAAGTGGCTTTAAAAACTAAAATACCTTTTAACAATTAAAAAAAAAGGTTCCCTTAAGAATCTGAAAAGTGCCCTTTTCTCACCAGCAGCACCCTGTCCTTTTTTAAACCTGGGGGAAACTCTGTTTTATTCATTTTAATTGAAGTGATTGCCTATATGTAATAAATATTTTCTCTAGTAAAAATTCATTCTGAAACATATTGATTAATGATGGATTGCAAGATTTTTTTTTTCTTTTTGAGTTGTTTGCATTCCAAAATGTGTTGCTATATTCTTTCTTAGGCACAGTAAGTAACATTTCCTCGGCCCGAGGTAAATAGGAAATTTTGGTTTTTCCTTGGTTGATTCCTTGTTATTGAATTAAGTTGGGTGGTAGTTTATATTTAATTAATCAAAGTTTTTTGCAATTGAAACTGGATAGAACAAAATTTGCAGAACTGGAAAAAAAATATTTGCTGTAAAGTATTTTTTATTATAATTAATTAATAGAATAAACCAAATAATTCTACATGTCTACGTCATTAAATTAGGATTCTCAGCATATGTGGTATTTTGTTACGAGTTTAAATTGTAGGATTATATATCAAAGTATTTATTTTAATGGGAAAAAAATTAGTGTTTGTGATAGTTATACATACTTATAGAAAATTAAGTTACAATTATTTGTTTTAAAAATTGTCATTGGGAGAATTAAGACATTTTTTTTCCCTTTGGGGGGGGGGGGGTGATAAACTTTACGACTGGTGTACTGACATTTAAAAATATATTATCTATGTAATTTAAAGTTGAAATTTTGAAAAAACCCACCCGGGTTTTTTGGGTTGGGTTAAATCGTAACAACCCTTATTCAATGTGCAATATCATTTATTTCATATTTGTAATACTAATAATTAATTACTACGAGTAATATATCAAGTAGTTTAAAAAGTTAAGACTGTAACAAATAATGTGAATTATGATTTTAATGCATTAGTACTCTAAAACTTTTTTTTTACTAACACTTCTAAACATTCCATTGTCTCGATAAATGTGATACTTTGAAATTTAATATTTCACCTAAAATAATTAAAATATTGATAGTGACAATAATTTAAGTCATGAATTATTCTCATATATTTTATTAGTTATACTATAGATATCCTAATTGTTAAATTTATTTGAAAATGACTTTGTTTCATTAGTATGCTTTCTTGAAATTCTGGTTCTAAATACAATTATAAAAACAATTATCTATTACTTTTTGTAGGGTGTCAATTACTGGAATTTTGGGTGTTTTGATTTATTTCTGTTACAATTAAATTTTTATTCACATTGGAAAATGTAACTATGAGAATGGTTAAATATTGTTGATAGATTAATATAATAATAAAAAAAAAGAAAAAGAAAAACAGGAATATAATAATTATAACTATTAATTAAAATATAATTTTTAAAGAAATTCTTTAAGGGTGTCCATTACTGGCACATCTATCCTATATACCCAAAAAAATTAACAAACTGAGATGTACAATTTTAATTAGATATTCTTAATGAGCACAAAGAAAAATTTAGGCATACTTCAATAATTCTGGGGATTTTTTTTTCAGTGCATAAAAAAAAAAAACTTGCAAAATAAAACACTTTTTCACATGTGAAGATGACCTTCACTTGCATTTTTATATTGTTCTGATGTTTTCAAGCTATTTTTTTTCTTACTTAAGGCAGGAATAACCATTATATGACCTATTGAAAATATTGAAGAAAAAAAAACTTAATTTAGATTAATTTAAAAAATGATTGCTAAAAACTACCGGTTTTCATGTTTTTATATGCAATAGTATTTTATTATGTACCACCGAGACAATCAAAAGATCACAATAAATTAGACTATGACAGCAAGAGTTATATATATATATATATATATATTATCAGAGATTTAATCAAAGTTAGCTCTTGGAATAGGTGGTAAAATAAACACTAATAGGATTATGATCAAGCCCAGTAGTAGAAACAGTGCAGCATGGCAGTGGATGCTGTAGATTACTTTGTAGCTAGCAGAATAATCTTAACAACTTGAAAAGAATTCTAGGCTTTTAAAAAAAAAGAGACAAAAAGTAAATTTTATGTTCTTGCCATTCCTTTGAAAGTACAAGATTTTCTTATTTTATGGGTTACTTTGATTTCTTATGATAGTAAGCTTGGTTCAGCATAGTAGATAGATACATTTTGGTTTGCTGCAGATTGTCACAGAAAATTTGAAACTGGAGATGTAAAAAAAAAAAAAAAAAAAATGTCTGAACAAGGGTTTGGTGATATATATAATATATCATGATAGATATCTGATATTTGTTTTCAAAATATGATTTTTTATATTAGGGGTCTGTCCGGATTTTTCTCACAGGGTCTTGTTTTTGTGAAATTGTGAACATTTTTTCTATATTTATGAAAATTAGTCATAATTTTGTGAATTTGAAAATATAGCTATATTCAGGTTCCTGTGTATATCCTTAATGTATAAAAAAGGCTAAGTAATTTGATGACTTTAATTGTTTTGAGACATGTCAGATTTAACTTTAATGATTAAATTTCTGAAAAGTTCAGTTTGAAGATGTAAAAGTTTTCTGAAAGGTCTACTTTTAAGGTGGAGAATTTTGTGAAGGGTCCTGTTTTAAGACGGGAATTTTTGTTGAAGGGTCGTTATAAGGACTCAAAAATTTCCTAAACATATCCCTGATTATTGATATTTTCATACATTAGATATTTATTTACAAAATATTGTGCATGATTTATTTAGTCAAAACAAGTGTAAATGAATTTTTAAAGCTGTTATTGACTGTGTCGTTCTGCAGATAAAGAACTTTTGCTCTGGCAGTGACTTTTTTAGTGGAAAAAAATGTATACTACAGTAGAAGATCTTTATAACCAAACTTAAAACACAAGGTTGTGCATTATATAGAATTTTGCATTATATAGATCACATTTCACACATCACTAAGCATACCTTGTGAACATGACCAAATATGTCTGTAATATATCAAAATATAGTACAGTATCTTTATACTGCAGTCCTTGGGCCCAAGAGTTGTGCATATTGATTTTAGATAATATAGATCATTTCACACATTGTTAAATTTACTTTATAAACATGTTCTAAATATGCCTGGACCAAATCATTCATTATAATACTAAAATTTTTATTGTAATAATATCAATTTTTTCATTAAAAAGTTCTGAAATAAGATGATAACAATGAATAAATGTATCAAATTTAATCCTCTGCAAATTAGCAATTTTTTTTACAATGTGGAATGAATGTGCTTCTTAACTGCAAAATTCATTGTTTACATCTGAGAAGCTGTGCGTTATAAAGATCTTCTACTGTATATACTATTCTCCAAGGTTGAGGTTAAATTTTTAAATGTAGAAATTTACAGCTTCATTATGAATAATATTTTCTGGTTCAGTTTAATTTAAACTAAACAACAGGTTAAGGAATGAAAAAGCAAAAGCAGACAAACTTACATTTATATTCAAATTTTCAACAAAAACAAATTATTTCGTATTTAAAATTTTGTTGTATAAAACAAAATTTTCTCAAAACTTGATGCTAAATCCTATAGGGTTTTTTTTTGCGGGGGGGGGGGGGGGGAATGCAAATTTTGTCTGTTTTCAATTAATTGATCTTCAATTTTGTTACATAAATGAAAAAAAAAATACATTTTGAATATTGTTTTATTAAGTTTTCATGCTAAGTGCAATATGTTTCAGTTTCTAATTTATATTGAGTCTGGAAATGTTTCTAATAATCAATAAATTGACTATTTTGAAAATATCAGATAGATATAAAAAGTATCAGATATTTTTGTTAGTTCAAAAATATAATATTTAACCCTGGTCTGAACAGGGTTTCATAAATCTTGTATTTTATATGTACAGGCATGTAGATTCATTTATTGATGGATGGAAGAGCTAACTTTGATTTAATCTTTTTATTTAAAAAAGAGTAACTTAAAAGTAGATCTTGCATAAAATTTTTCCATTTCCAAATTGAACCATTTAAAAGTAAAATTTTAGATGTCATGTTTCCATATATAAAGAAAATATATGTATTTTACATACGTATGTCTTTAAAATGTATAAACAAGAACTGGGATATAGTGATAATTTCGAATTCACAAAATTATGACTAGACTTTTCAGAAAAAAAAAGATTGTCTGAAAAATGTGGACAGACCTCAGTGTTATCTAACTATATATAATTTAAATTGACTTCACAAAGTCAGTGTCCTGGTCCTTAAGTCAGTAACTTTCGTAATACAGCATTTGAATGACTGATTGCTCTATTTTCCATGACAATAAAAGGATGAATTGGGGAGGATAGATCATAGATGTCCTTGAGAAGCCAATTGAAATTATATGGAGTATAAGTGACTCAAGGGTACCTGCAAGGCAGGGCAATTGCCCCTCCCTGGACTCCAGTCAGATTTCAATTCATTCAGTATTTCAAACTTTATTGTGATGACAAGATTTGTATTAGATAAAACAAAGTAATAGGTTAACCTTTAAGATTAATATACTTCCTAACAATTATTTCATATTTTAAATTAAAATTAAGGGAATTGATTGAAAACTTCTCTTTATAAGTTTATTTTGGAAAGAAAGGGGGGGGGCAGAGAATAATGTTCAAGGACATAAGAAAAAGAGGGGCTCATTGAGCTGAAGCCCTCATAGTTGTTCATCTATTAATAAAATTTATGTGTACTTTTATAGTGTTAATAAATATTTTTTACTCCATAAACATTGTTTCCTTTATTTTTTTGTTGGAAGTTGGAAACCTATTTGCAAATAGAAGGTAGGTGCTATTAATTTATATAATGTAATTAAAAAAGAAGACAAATTAAACATTTATATAATAAAACAGATAAGGGTCTAGAATTTCTTTCTCTATTAAAATATCAGTTACTACAGCAATTTAAATTAATATAAATATTAAAAAATATTTAAAATATGAAAAAAAAATGTGAATTTCTAGAAATTTATAACTTGATATTTTTCTAAACAAAGTTTATTTTTAAAACTAATTCAAGAGAAGAAAATCCATATACATATTCTTAATACAGCCTTTGTTTACGTTACCAGTACATATTTTAAGATTATGTCAGTTGTCACCCATAACTGGTGCCGCACTTTAGGGTAAAATTGACTTCTAATTTCTATATGGAGAAACAGCGAAAGTGTTAAGCATTTAGTATTATGGAGATAGTGCTTAAAAAGGAGTTCAGGGTTTCCCTGATCTGATGAAAAAAAACCAAACTCTGAATTCTTCATTTTAAATAAAAGCAGTAGAAGTTTATTTTTGGATTTTTAATGTGTTATTTGTTATTCTTCTGATTATGATGATGTGATAAAAATTGCCTTGCACATGGGGTTGTGATGAAAAACTCTTAGTTAATTTATTTCATATTTATATTCATCATTATAAATAAAATTGCAACCTTTGCATTGGCTGCAGGCACTCTGTTCCAAAATCTTGCCCCTCCCTGGATTTTGTTTTGAAGGTGTTTATGGGCAGGGTGGTTTCAAATAAACATAGTAAAATAGGGAAAACGAACCTAATGTTTGGTACCCCTATGCTACAGGGGTCCACAACAGACACAGGCTGTACTCATCTAGAGAGTCAAACTTCCAAAAGACTTTTACGTTAACTCCTAATCACTCTTTGGTTAAAAGATCAACTTCTAAGCTCCTTGCATATTCTGAGGTATGGTTTTACCTCCTTGAAATAATATTATTTACTAACAGTCTAACTCGAAAGATGCACCCATGGATGCAAGACCTTCAGTCACAGGACTGATTTCAGTCTTGGAGATTTTTTTGTGTGACTGATTGTACATTTTACTTTATTTACTTGAATTATAGCAACTTTGCTCTCAGGAATTTTTAATCGCTTTCTTTTATTGCAAGAGATCAATTTTTAGCCATAATGCAAAACATAGAAATCCTCTAAACCATTTTCATTTGGTTATTCCTAAAAGTTTTCAGTCTTGGCATAGATGGATTTCTTGCACCCATGGATGCACCATAATGACAAATGATGTCACACAAAGTAGGTTATAACAAATATTCTGTGGTATAACTCCATTCTCTTAAATTAGATGCGAAAATGGAGTAAAGATCTTTCGTATTCCCACTAGAACCACCAACATAACGGCGTACCAAAAGAAAGCAGAACAAAGAAGTGACACGACCCCATGATGGCTGTAGAGGTATGCAGTGGTTGGACAATAGGTCTGCACGAGCTTAGCCTGCAGACTCGGGTTGGGCCAGGCGTCTTATTTCTTCTTCTCTCTCCCAAACCCCTCTGAGCCTATTTTGGGTTGGCGTTTTATTTATTTTTATAAAAATGAAACTGTGAGGTCTAATTTAATGCCTCCCCCCCCCCTCTCCCCAGCGTACAAATATTGGAATTTCAAAAACGCTAGAAATTAGCTCTAATTTTCTCTGGTTTCGGTATCACGCTGCTTTAACCCTTTCAGTGGCAAAGTACTCCTGTTCTAAAATGTTGAATTCATTCATTTTCACCATAATTTAGAAACAAATTTATTAGGAAATAAGTAAAAACCTTTCTTCACGCTCATGAAAAAAAAAAAAAATATATTTCAAAAGCCTTGTGTCAGTGTGACATTTAGGAATTAAAATTAAGTGGGATATATATGTCCCACTGCCCTTCAAGGGGTTAATTGAAATGCAAGGAGAAGAAGTGTAGGTAAGAATAAAAATAGTTTATAACTGTGTCAGAGAATACCAGTAGGTGTATTTTAGTAAGAGTGGTTGTAACAAATTTTATTATCATCCACATTCAATATAATTTATGTTGTCACTAGTAGAGTGCCTTAATAAATAGGATAGTGGCAACATATGCAAAGGGCGTATGCTGAGATTGGAAATTTTTGTTAAAAATATCACAACCCACATTCCAAAACTTGACAGTTCTTGCCATGATTAGACAAGACTTGTCCATGTCATGTCAGCTAAGGTTGTATAGAAATAAACACCAAAAGACGTGAAGGATACTTGAATTCTGCTTCCTTGATTACCACTATACAGTCTTTTTCTGATATATATACCTGCAGAGACGCGGCTGTTGCTATTTGTGGGTAATGTCCTGTGAAACAAGGGTGCCTCTATATGAGTGTGCAACATATCCTATATATATAAAATCCTAATGAAACGATTTTATGAAATGACTAGCAAGTGATTTGAATATACGAAACGAATTTATGAATGAAACTTCATGGTTTGTAAAAAAATTTTGTTACATAGAGAGATAGACAGAGAGAGTGGGGAGAGATAAACATATACAAGGAGATAGATACAGAGACAGAACTAGAAGGCGATAGAGAGACAGACAGAGTTAGATGGGGATAGAGAGATGCACGGATGTAAACAAAAAAATAGAGGAAGATAAGAGAGCTAAATATGGACAGAGAACTAGAGGGAGTTAGATAGATAGCTCCAAACAGTGGCATAGTCAGGGTGGGGGTCCAGAATCCAGATGCTCTGAATACCACTAATTTTGTAAAGTTTTCTTTGACTTTTCTAATCAGAATACTTTTCAGCGATAATCAACGCAAAGAAAACTTTGCATTATTACTGGTATCCAGAGCATTTGGACACCATCCCTGGCTACAGATAGAAAGAAACAGGAAGATACATTGATAGAAGGAGATAGAGTGAGATATAAAGAGATAGAGGGCAATAGCGATAGAAGGAGATATAGTGATAGATAGATATAGAGAGAGGACTAGAGGAAAATAGAGATATAGACGGTGATAGGTAGATAAAGTGATATAGGTAGAGGGGAATATAGTGATAGATAGATATGGAGAGAGAACTAGAGGAATATAGGCGGTGATAGGTAGATAAAGGGATATTGGTAGAGGGGAATATAGTGATAGATGGAGAGAGAACAAGGGGGCGTTCGAGAGATAGAAGGAGATATAGTGATAGAGAGATATGAAGACAGATAATGTCAGAGAAATAGAGTGAGATATGGAGATTCAAAGCTAGATACGGAGAAAGAACTAGAGGGAGATATAAATGGAGGTAGAAGGAGATATAGCGGTAGATTGTGACAGGGATATAGAGAGAATTAGAAAATAGAGGATAGAGATATATACAGATAGAGAAATATATGGAGATAGAAAGTGATAGAGAGAGAACTAGAGGGAAATAGAGATATAGACGGTGATAGGGAGAAGGAGATATAGTGATAGATGGAGAGAGAACTAGGGAGTTACAGAGATAAAGTGATAGAGAAATAGAGAGATAGAGTAAGATATGGAGATAGAGAAATAGGTGGAGAGTGAACTAGAGGGAAATATATAGTGAGAGGAGCTGGATATAGAGATAGACAGTGATAGAGATATAGAAAGATAGAGTGATAGATATAGAGGAAGTTAGAGAAATAGATGGAGATAGAGTGATATAGATAGATAGGCGGAGATAAGGAAATGGACATAGAAAGATAGAGAAATATGAATATAGATGGAAAGATGATATTTAGAAAGAGAGTCAGACAAAAAATTCCGGAGATTGGCGCAGGGGGCAGAGTCTCCTAGTCATAGTGCGATATAAAATTTAATTAATTGAGATAACTTTGGGAAAAACGAATCCCAAGCATCTTAGAGAGCCTGCCATTATCGCCAAACTAATTGTTGTTAATTAGTCTGACTCATCTAATCGAACTCGTCCAGACGAGAGTTGACGAGTTCTGGGATATAAGTTTGCAATAGTTTAGGTTTAGACAAAAACTTCTGTCTTAACACGTGTCTTGTGCGACTGGGGACATGTCCCCAGTCTCATATAGATGCACCCTGGTGAGATAATGCAATAAACATTAGTTTGGTGAAAACAGCAGGCTCGTCCATAGACATTTTAGATTTAGGCTGAGCATGGCAACACTTTAGTCTATATCAGCTGTAGTAAAACATCAGTTGTGCGTTACAATTAACTCTCGTATTTACCCTCGACCTTAAATACTGGTTAAGCGCGAAAGCTCAAATGGTATTCACGATTAATTTGATTGGACTTCAGCTGCGATCATGTCAAATCAGTTTAATGGTGAATATCATTTGAATGTTCGACCGAGGTTTTCGCGCTAACCGGCAGTTGAGGTAGATGGTGAATATGAGCGTAACTGGAATAGATCAACGATCTAATTCCAATAATGAAAAACAAAACTGATAAAACATCTCTACTAGGGTTCCTCACAGAGTGGTGACATTCGAGAATTAAAATTTGATTGGTGTAGACGATTTTGGACAAAAACATAGTCGTCAGGTAACGTTTGTTGATATCTCACTCATTTAATCGAACTCCTTCAGAGATTATCTCTACGTAGCGTTGCAAAATATGAAAAAAACGGGTTTAATTCCGGGAATAAATCGTGTGTTTTGGGACATAAATAAAAAAATTCCCGGGAGTTTTCAGAAAGTTTCAGTTATAGAATAATCTAATTTACAGCTGTTATGCAACTGTAATAGATCTGTATTCACAATTTTTTGCATATTAATGATTGACTAATAAAAATATTTGCGATAACTAATGTAAACAAAACATAAATACAGAAATATTGCACAGTTCACATGAAAACTAACAAAATGTACGCTTCAGCAGCAAAAATGTTAAGAAAAATTAAAATATCAAATTATTTATAATAGACCGGGAGGCGGCAGCACAGACAATCACCTCATCGAGTTCACGGCGGCAATTCCAGAATTAGTTAAAACTCGATTCGCTTACTAAAACGCAATCGGTCTGCCAAGTCATATCTTGGTGGAAAACACCTTAAAACCCGATTTTAGCAGTTGACTCGTAGGTTTACCATTGTGTTTTCCTGCATCCAAAAGTATGAAAACATGGAGAACTGGGTGCAGGAAAACACAATGGTAAACCTACGAGCCAACCGCTAAAATCGGGTTTTTTCCACCAAGATACGGCTTGGGAGACCGATTGCGTTTTAATAAGCGAATCGAGTTTTAACTAATTCTGGAATTTCAGCCGTGAACTCGATGAGGTGATTATCTGTGCTGCCGCCTCCCGGTCTATAAGTAAAAAATGAGAGAGGCAGATCTCGCCTGACATGAATATAAGCTCCTGTTTGACATTTGACGGTGATTGCTTTGAGACCTATAAGCTACAGGGCTGTTTGTCTCATCATTCCTGTTATCAAAATCAGCCAATGTAAACAAAAATAAAATAAACCAACTTAAAAGAACTCAATGCAAAAATACAATGCAACTCGCAAACAAATCAATATAGAGGAATATTTGAAGGAGTGTTGCTTTGAGACCTATAGCTACCAAATATGCGGGTTATTTTCAACTTTATCTCCAAGTTATGGATTGTTGGCTGCCATAATTTGGACAAAATATTCAGTCTGAGAATGTAGTCAGAACGCAACTCTCTTATAGAGGCATCCGATCTTCATCAATCGCACATTTCGACCAACTGTAGTTAGGGTGCCTCTATAACATAATGGTGGCATAAGGGAAATAAAACTTGATTAGCAAAAACGATTGTGGACAAAAACGAATCGCCAATATCTTAATGCGTCTGCCATTATCGCCAAACTAATGTTTGTTGGCATGTCGAACTCGTCCCGGTGAGTTTCGCCACGCTCTGGAATATTGTTTACCACACTTTGGCCAAAACATTTGAAACAGCCATTTTGCTGTTAGAGATAATGAACCAGTCTAGTCAGTCGTAAAAGAGAGCACAAGAACAAGATGTAAAATTCAAAGTCAAATTTATTAAAAATTTAATTTGGCTAGGATTTTGAGAAAGACACCACTAAATATTCATTATACCAAGATAAATCAGCTTCCCCAAAACTTCAATCAACGAAATACAACTTCAAATGTCAATTATAATGAACTCAAAAACGTAACTTTTACAGCTTTGAAGACGTAGCAAACCAAGATGCTTTCAGCCAGACTTAATCTCCAATATGCAAGCTCGCCGAACACTGATTTCAAGATGTCCGCCTAGGCTACGACTAAAAATGGCACCCCGAAATTAACTTTATTGAATTAGCAGGAAATATGACAATAAACTCTTACTCACTGTTATAGAGAAGTTGCAATCAGCTGATCAACCATTGTACTTCACTTGGAGATCAGGGTACTTCCACCAATCAGAACTGCCTATTTGTAGAGTGTGACCTCCAACATGACGTCAATTGCAACTGCCCTATTCTCCTTTCCAGCTTCGAATTAGATGAGCACGATCGCCGGATCTCACAATAACTCACAAAGAGTAGAAACTCCACCCAAGTTCCAATTTCCCAACGCATTCCGAAGCTTATATATTATTTAAAACATCGATTGGCCAGATGTGAAAATTTGCATAAATATCGATGAAAAGCAGAAACTCATAAGTTCCGAGGTTTTCACATTCATTCGTCGAAAGTTAAAGAAAGGTAGCCCTGATCAACTTTACCGCACATGGACAATTAGTGGACAAAAACTACTTCTCATTCAAAACTTCGCCTACTCTTATGATCAGAGTAGTCGATACATCATACATTTTTAGCCTGAGATATAGTGTGGAAATTAGCGCATCCGCCGTGTCCGTGTGTGTATGTCGCCATTGTTTTATAGTGACATCCTAGCTGTAGTTGGGAAACAACGTTCATAATTGACAACAAGTACCAGGCCCACAAAGCATCGTCTAATTCTAAAAGGTCTATCTTAATTAGGATGTCTTTATATGAGAGCAACGATTTACACACAGTGCAGATGCCCACACTATGCTTAGACAGAGGTTCTTGTCCAAACTTACATTCCATGGATTCCAGAACTTGCTGGTACCGTGACTAACACAAAATACATGGCCGGTTCATGACTTTTGAAACGTCATGAACCGGCAGTGTATTTCATTGGTCGTGCCGGTACACGGCTGATCGAATAAGACAAGTCAACGAATAAGAGCTTGGAGGCAGGTCGTACGTCGCCAGGAGAAAGATTGTATGCGACACGGAAGGAGATATTCGTATTAAACCGAGACCAACGAAATACCGTCTGATTCATAATGTTTAAAACGCGGATGTCAAGGCGTAAATCCAAATGCGGCCTGTGCCATATTCTGACCATGGCCTGGGATTTCATTTAATCTAAATTTTTATATCCCAGTTGGCGCCATTTGTCTTTCAGCCGTATGTGGATCAGTTATAAAGCAGCAAAGGGCCTTTTTCAAGGCTGACCAACCCGAGCTAACTCTTGAAAACCTCCACTTGGGCTAGGCAATAGCCTGAAGTGTCTGAATCAAAATTAGTAAGCAGTATGACCCCCTAAGAGGTTCTTTGTGTATTGTGCTTCGGTTATTGGTCCTCTAGTGTACCAGTTGTTACAGCTTTGCAATTACTCTTGGTAACTTACTCACTTCACCTCTTCCAATTTTGTCAAATCCAGACTTAGACTTCTCTACGAAGTGTAGGGTAGAGGTCTTAACGGGCCGAAATTTACAGGCCCAGGCCCGGCCCAATCCGTACAAAAAACTTTGGCCGACCCGGTCCGGTATAAAAGCAAAATGTTTGGCTCGTACAATTTCTTTTTGCCCGGCCCGTCCGGTATAAAAGCTAAAATCTTGGCCCAAATCTGCTCCAGTATAAAAGCTAAAAGTTCGGCCCGAGACCGGCCCTGAAAGAGTGAAGACCAGACCCGGTGCAAGTCTCGTGAATGAAAAGAGGCCTGTGGTCGTGCAGACCTCTAGTGTAGGGCACCATAAAAAGATTCTTGGATGCTTCATGCCAGTAGCGCAATCTGGGTTTTAAGCGCGCAGGGCAATTCAAAAATTTAAAATCCCTTCTTAGAGGTTACTGTAGTTCCTTATATTATAATTTTAAAAAAATGACTAATTAGAGCTCTTAAAAGATTTAGCGCGCTGCGAAACTACAAAAATCCCACTTAAAGTAACACCGCTTTTCGAACTTTCCTCTTACAATTTTGATTTTGTACCCCCAGAGTCCTGCGCGGATCGCGTTGTCCCGACCCAAACACGAAAATTCCATTGGAAGTAAAACCGAAACCCAACAAAAAAAAATCTTTATTCACCTGTAACCGAGATGAAAGAAAATTAATTCATATTTTAATAGATTTATAAAATGTAGTCTACAATTATATATCAAACAAGCAGGCTAAGCCCACTGCACTGGTCCATTTTACAAATGAACCTTAAATCAAATGAAATGGTGAATTCGACCTTGTATTTTAAAGTATGCTTAATACATTGCCCTATGCTTAATACAATGCGAACGCCATTGCACTATTATATTATCTGATGCGTTAGACAAAATTCGGGCTATTAAGAAGCAATTCCCTTTTATTTGATCATTTATAGTAGAGTTTGGAAGAGAAATGTGGCCTTTATGTCCAATAAAATGTTCTCTAGTCACCACACTACTAAAAAAAGAGAGCATTACAATCATTGAAGAGATTGACCATTGAACTTAAATAATGTTCGGGTTATCTTCATACGCGCGTACTTCTCCGAGGTTATAAGGAAAGGGCATGTTTACAAACAAACAGTTCCAGCAATCAGTCTACCACTGCATTTTTGTCGCAGCTATCATTGCAGGAATCGTCATGGCGACGTAGGCCAATCATATTATAGACCAGTTTAACGTAGACCAATCAAATCGCTCCATGTCATGTATACGGTAGGAGTCGCAAAGAACGAACAGGTTTTTCTTCCAAACCAACAGTAATTTAACCAACAGTGACGTCATCTGTCCTTTCCTTATAGACACTGAGTGGCCAAAAAATTAGAGACACCTCTTATTTGAAAGTAAACCAGACCGACAGTGATGTACAATGACTTAACAACGCAGAATTGCTTATATAAAGAACTCTCTGCTTCGTAGGACCACTTCCACAAATTCAAATTATTATTATGGATATAATATGATTTTTTATTTTTAATGAGAAAAGTAACATTTAATTATCTTTTTTACATTTTAATATTTTCACATAGAACACTGAAACTGAAAAAAAGAAAAAAAATATCAAAATGTAGCTATTATAAATTTTGAATAAATTATTTTATTAATATTAAATTTAATAAAATGCTTTTTTAGTATTCTTTCATTCATAATCTTTAATATTACAATTATATCTAATGGATGTAATAATAAAAACTGAGGCCTTTAACAAAACAGTTAATCCATGTGACATTTCAGATGCTTATATATACATGGATTAGCTAATTCAAAGCTGGACTCACCAATATAAAATGGTAAATCTTTTTTTTTCCAAATGTAAAGAGTTATTGATTTCTAATATTTTGCTAAGACAAGTAATCAATATCTCCTTATATGAGAAAAAAAAAGATTTGCCAATTTATAGTGCTGAATCCAGTTTTGACCAATATCGGTCGGTCCGACGTTCACCGATATCGGTCGGTCCGGGCTTCACCGATATCGGTTGGTCCGGGCTTCACCGATATCGGCTGGTCCGGCGTTCACCGATATCGGTCAATATTGGGTCCCGATATAGGCCGATATTGGAAAAAAAGCTAGCCATGCAATAACGGCCGGTCCGGTGTTTACCGATATTGGTCGATATTGCGAAATCGTTGTTCCCGATATAGGCCAATATTGCTGTGCTACCTGGGAATAAGCACGGCCGTTACTGTAAAAATGGGTAAGACGACAGATTTAATTTGACTTTGAACAAGGGATGATCGTCGGTGCAAGAAGAGTTAGTGAAACTACGACTTTTTTAAGATTTTCTCATCCAACAGTATATGGAGTGTTTACTGAGTGACAGTTGAAAAAAAAACTTCAAGCGATAAGCATCATTCCGGTCGAAAAATATTAGTGAACGAGAAAGGGGAAAAGCGAGCAGCACGCGTAGTTCGCAGCAAGAGAAGGGCAACAATACGTCAAATTACAGCTGAAATCAGTGCAGGTGCATCCCAAAACATATCCCAACGCACAACAAGACGGACTTTGCAAAGGATGGGCTTTAGCAGCAGGAGACCATCAAGAGTGCCTTTGGTATCACATAAAAATAGCAAAAGGCGCCTGTTATGGGCAAAGAAACAACGAAATTGGTCACTTGAGTACTGGAAATCCTTGGGTGTAGCCTGGTCCGATGAATCTCGTTTCCTGCTCCATCATGCAGATGGCAGAATCAGAATATGGCGCAAACAGCTCAAATGCATGGACGCCTCCTGCCAAATGACAATTCTTCATTTTGGTGGCGGTGGAATTATGGTGTGGGGAATGTTTTGCTGGAGTACACTGGATCCGTCGATATATGTGAACACAACTCTGAACAGCACAGCTTGCCTCAACGTCGTTGCAGATCACGTGCACTCGTTTATGGCCATAATGTTCCCTTATGGAGATGGTCACTTTCAGCAGGACAATGCACCTTATCACCGCGCTCGATCGGTCTTAAATTGGTTGGAGGAACATCAGAGTTTAGTCTGCTTCCATGGCCAGCTTTGTCCCCTGAACCCTGACCTCAATCCTATTCAGCATTTGTGGGACAAAGTCGAACGCCTCTATCCAATCTGACCAAACTTACAGCTGCCATTATGTCAGCATGGGTCAACATTCCTCTGCAACTGTATGAGCAACGTGTTGAGTGCATGCCAAGAATAATATCGGCTGTGATCAGAGCTAAAGGTGAACCAAATCATCATTCGATCAAACTCATTTGATTACATCAGATTCATTTTAATGTTTTTTCATTTTCGATGGAGGTTACTTGCGGCGGTAAAGTGTTCCAGGTTGCCACTCCTTAAGCACTGCATTAACGTGACTAACTTGGCGATAATGACAAACTGGCCTAGATGCTTGGCAATTCGTCCTAAATCGTCATAGCTAATCAAATTTTATTTCACGTATGTCTCTATTCTCTTACAGATAGACCGGGAGGCGGCAGAACAGACAATCATCTCATCGAGTTCACGGCTGAAATTATAGAATTAGTTAAAACTTGATTCGCATATTAAAACGCAATCGGTCTGCCAAGTCATATCTTGGTGGAAAAAACCCGATTTTAGCGGTTGGCTCGTAGGTTTACCATTGTGTTTTCCTGCTCCCAGTCCTCCATGTTTTCATACCTTTGGGTGCAGGAAAACACAATGGTAAACCTACGAGCCAACTGCTGAAATCGAGTTTTAAGGTGTTTTCCACCAAGATATGACTTAGCAGACCGATTGCGTTTTAATATCCTGTATGTCACCCCTTTCATATAGAGGTTATTTATTGCGCGCAACTTGGAGTACATGTGCGAGTGTAGTTTTGCAAAACACAGTTATGGAAACCCTTTATTATTATCAGGGCTACACTAGATACTGGGCTTGTTCATTCATTATCATGACGTCACAAAAGGTGGCCGGTTGCGACGAAAGACATACAGCGATTGGCACAAAACGATGGACGCGTCACTTTGTACCAATCTCTGGTCGCGGCCAGCCACTATTTGTAACGTTTTGAGAAAGAATGAGCCAGTCTGGTGACTAGTGTTGCCTTCTTATTATGCACATTCAATTTAATCTACGTAATATGTTAGTAGTAGAAAAAGGCAATGCTAATAACGATTTTTTTTAAACAATTGTATGTCGTAAACTAAAAAATGCTAAATTGAAGTAACTCTTTTCTTTTCAAAATTACTTATTCGTAGCTCTTCCTCAATGCCTTCAGTCAATACGATCCCCAATACCCGATGCCGTATGACCGCACCCTTTACGAAAAGTTAGCTATTGCTTCTGATCCAGAAGACCTCGTCGCACGACCCCAGGAAGAGACGGGATCTCAGCCAAACTTCTGCAGCGTCTCCCTAGAGAGTACAGGAAAGTTACTGGCTCTCTACAACAACCTTCCCATCATAGTTCCTATTCGCAAACAAGGGAAACCAGCCCATTTCACATTGTCTTATCGTCCGATTGAACTGATGGCTGTCTGCTCCAGTCTTCGAACGCCTTATACTTCATCGCCTTGTTTACTGGGTTGGCAATAATAACATATTTCATGCTTCTCACTATGGCTTTATGCCGTTTAATTATTGTACATCGCTTCTCAGTAAATTCTATGATGACATCTCTGGTGCTCGTAACTCCCGTCAAGCGGCCTTCAATATGCCTAGACATCCGGTTGGCATATGACTCAGTTTGGATCAACGGGCTGATTTACAAACTCGCTGTCCTTGGCGTACGGGGCAAGATTAGACGCTGGATCGCACATTTTCTGACTGACCGCTCCATCTGCATCCGCTGGAAGTCAGTTTACTCCAATAGTCGGCAGTGCAAGAGAGGCGGGCCCCAGGGAAGCGTCCTCTCCCCGTTCTTATTCATGGTTTTCCTCCAACATATTTTTGAGATCCTAGAGTCCATATCCTGATCCTCTTATACACGCTGGGAGAAGACCCCTCAGCAAGCACCTTTGCAAAACCATAAAACAGCATAGACATGCTGCTATTACATTGCACTGCTTACCACCTTTCCGTTTCACCGGACAAAAGCGTCGCCATCGATTTCTTTCGTCACCGATCTTTTGTTTCTACGGCCATGCTCTGGGGTACGGCACTCAAGTGGAGCTCTGTAGAAGACATTTGAGGAGTATTGTTCAGTAGATCCCTCTTTTTAAACCACAATTCTCATCCATATGAGCTAAGACTTTTAAGACGTTAAATTATCTGAAGTTTGGACCCTGTGACATCAGAATCATTATTTTATCCATGATCCTATCCATGTCTTTTTCGTTAGCCTCTGAGCAGTTGCAATTGACGTCAAGCGTACTCACCACTGATTCAAGGTTCTTGTGAACCCAAATGAGTTATCTACAGGGAAATGACCCCACAGGTGTGCTCTTCGGCCAAGGAGAACATCGCCACCTGCGTACACTTCCCCTGCACCGAAGCAGTTGATGAAGGTCGTTACAGTAGCAGAGCCTATGTAAAGAGGAAGCTTCCACAGAACACTTGGGGACTTACCAGAACACTTGGGGACTTACCAGAATTCTCTAGAAGCTTTAGGGCTGGAAACCCAAGAGTGTGCCATGCCGTAAACAAGAGAATTAATACATGCTCTTGCAATACCGACTGCTTCGAACGCAGGTGAATTGGGTAAAATTGAGCTGTGCCACCAGGTGCCGGAGATCACCGGTCAGGCACGTCAACTGCCGTACCCAAGTTCTAAGAAACTCAGGGGTGATTCTGAGTAAAAAAAATTCCGAAATTCAAAACAAATTTTCTGAAAGTATACAATAAGGGGGGAAGGGGGAATCCACTCCCGGCACTAATTATGTGTTTTTTTCCGCACCCCTTTGACGATTTTGCGATTTTTCGCCATCTATTGACGAAATTTCCGGTTTTCCGCGACCTTTTCACGAAATATGCGATTTTTCCGCGATCCTTTGACGAAATTTGTCGTTTTTCGAGATCCTTTGATGAAATTTGCCGTTTTTTCGCAATCCTTTGACGAAATATGTTGTTTTTTCGCGATCCTTTGACGAAATTTACCGTTTTTTCGCGATCTTCTGACGAAATTTGCCGTTTTTTCGCGATTCTTTGACGAAATATGCGTTTTTTTCGCGCTCTTTTTTTGAAATTTGACGTTTTTTCGCGATTGTTTGACGAAATATGTGGTTTTTTTCGCGATCCTTTGACGAAATTTGCCGTTTTTCCCAGATCCTTTTTCGAAATTTGCCGTTTTTTTCGCAATCCCTTGACGAAATATGCGGTTTTTTCGCGATCCTTTGACGAAATTTGCCTTTTTTTCACGATCCTTTGACGAAATTTGCCGTGTTTTCACGATCCTTTGACAAAATATGCGGTTTTTTCGCGATCCTTTGACAAAATTTGTCGTTTTTTCACGATCCTTTGACGAAATATGCGTTTTTCCCCGATCCTTTTTCGAAATTTGCCGTTTTCTCGCGATCCTTTGACGAAATGTGGTTTTTCGCAGTCCTTTGACGAAATTTGCCGTTTTATCGCGATCTTTTGACGACATTTACGTTTTTTCGGCGATTGTTTGACGAAATTCAAGTCTTTTTTTCGTAATCCCTGGACGAAATTCACGATCCTTTGACGAAATTTGCGTTTATCCCGCGATCTTTTGACGAAATTAGCAATTTCTTTTCGAACGATTGACGAAATTGAATTTTTTCGTCGACCATTTGTTGAAAAACGCGATATATTCTATGTCCGAATTTATGACAGATTTTTTTTAAATTTTCGTAAATGGCTGCCTTAATTTTTCGGAAAATTCGGAACAGAATCATCCCTGGACGAGCACGACCAGGAGAGTTCCTGTATGCTCTACGGCCGGTGGACGTAATTCGCGATCCTTTGACGAAATTTGCGTTTTTTGCAATCTTCTGACGAAATTCGCGTTTTATCGCGATCCTTTGACGAAATTTGCGTTTTTTACAATCTTCTGACGAAATATGCGTTTTTCCCCGATCCTTTTTCGAAACTGGTCGTTTTTTCCCGATCCTTTTTTGAAATTTGCCATTTTTTTCGCGATCCTTTGACGAAATGTGCGGTTTTTTCGCGATCCTGTGACGAAATTTCCAGTTTTTTCATGATCGTTTGACGAAATATGCGTTTTTCCTGCGATCTTTTGACGACATTTACGTTTTTTGTACCAAATGTGTGGTTCCTTGGTGATTTTTCTGCAACCCGTTTGTTTACTTTCGTTATCTCCTTTCCCTGAACAGGCTATAGATATAATTTTTTTTCCACGGTCTGTAAAACCATTATATTTATAACTGATGAAAAATTTATAGAATTCATACAACAGGGGTTATTAGGATCTCTTTATATAAACTATCAAAAGATAAAACTGGATCTGTGTGCCTGTGAACTTCATCGCAAATTTACAATGTTTTACAAACACGAGCAAATTACAGGGACTAAATATAACAATACCATGAGTAAAAATTGTGGATACGGTACAGTTAATTCTGGCATTTCGCATCGCTATTCGAAAGCCATTGAGACAAAAAACAATTGAGTCTACATCTGCGATCACTAGATTGATACATGCTCTAACGTGTGTGACACGCTACGTCACGTATGTAATCGCTTTAGTAGGAAAGGATGCAAAGTATTGGTATGGGAGAAAAAGGAAAACCCAATTTAAGTTTCGATTTTTTAGAAATGCTCTTCCGCTGAGCACCGGAACGCAATGTTTATGCGTTCCGGTGAAGTCTGACCAATATTTAAACATTGACTAAAAACAAAGAAGTATCAGCAGGGGTCAATCCAGGCAAAATTTGGGGCCTATTTGAGGTCCCTTCACAAAAATCAATTTAATAAAATGGGTCCCTTCACAAAATTCCTTTTATTAAAATGGGTCCTTTCGCAAAATTCTGTTCCATAAAAACTTACCATTTATTATTTATTTATTATTTTATGATATTTTAAAATGTGTAATTTGTAAACAAACAAGTTCACCAGAGAAGAAAACTTCAGCAAAAGGATTTAAAAAAGTTTTTGTTTATAAATGCTTGGTTCGAATTTGAGTATAACTGGATTTCAATTTTCGTTACAAAATGTTATTTTTCACAAAAATATAATAAATTTCACAAAATACCGTTTACTTTTCACAAAATGGGCCCCAAGAAAAAAAAAAACCTGCATTGACCCCTGATCAGAGTCAAGCTCCGGTAAGCTATCGCGCAAATTAATCGCCGCTCACAGGCATGGATCTATAAGTCAATGAATTTACAATCAGTGCTTTTTTCCTCCGAGGGACAGGATGCAGTACCTCCCCGAGAGCAAGACGTCGTTGCTACATTACCAACAAATGAAATACAGTCTTTAAATTTGTGTACAGACCCTCTACGAAACAAATGATTCGAAAGAAACACTGATTGCGAAAATCTGTTGAATCACAATAAAAAAATAGCTTTTTATAACTTTAAAGTACTTTATTTTAATTCTTACTTTTGTAAAGATATTTTCCTGGGTACGCACATATTATACGTCTTAGATATAAGTGACAGAAAAAACCTAAAAAAAAGGCCGTTTGAAACTGAGAGATACTTACAAAGTGTATGTTTTATTTTTCCCTGGAATTCGATGGTCTGCTAGTGTTTTGAACATGGAACAAAGACAGAAATGCAATTAAGAAACGGCCCAGTGTATATTATATATAACTCAATGCATCTGTGTGGCAGTATATGACCCTTCTTTTACAATAAGACATCTTGACAAAGGGACGCAGTCCAAATAACCAGTTTTGACATAACCGATGAATATGCGCTTTCACAGTTTTAAGTAGAATTTTCGCCGTTTAATTGAATCACATTGGATTTAACAAAGCGGCAGATTCCGTCAAGGCAGAAAGGCCAAAAAGTTTAATTTTAACTTTAGTTTTGATTCATATAAGCGGAAATTATAGTAATTTCTTTAGCTCTGGGGGGGGGGGAACGCCCCTCCTCACCCTTGGCTGCGCCACTGCACATTACAACCAAAAATAAAACAACAAAAGCAATTTTCTTGCTAACTTAAATTTTTAAAAATAAACCAAATATACTAAATCTTTGCAGCTCATCCCAGTTATTACAATCACATTTAGTACTACTTTTCATAACGGATACCCTTATAATCAGTCTTTAATTTTAATACAATAAAAACTATCCTTATAATTCTTAGTGTAAAATAATATTGTTAACCTGAAAAAAAGTAGACAAAACATAAAACATTGCATTTGTTTAATCGTCGTGAGTTTTTCTTTTTGCATATAACATGCAATATAAAACATAGAGTAGTGATATAACATTCATTAAAAAAAACCTCATTAAAATAAATATAATAATCTCTAACTATAATAATTTTTATGACATATATGAGCAAGATGTTGAAGGCCTATGCAACAGCAGCTAGTGTCATTTTTATGTCAAACTTCTGGCACTGCATAAAGCAAATTAAATGCATCAGTAGTTTAAGTAAGCATTAAATTGACAAAGAATGGAATAACTATTTAATAACTGTATAGTTTTTCAAAAGTTATTTTTTATATATAAGTTAATTACAGTTATTAAATAATTAGTTCATTCTTTGTCAAATTAATACTTAATGAAATGACTGACATGTTTAATTTATGAGCTTACCTGTGTCATAAATTAAATGTGCCAGTCACACATTTAATTTATGACACAGTGTGACTGACACATGTGAATATGAAATCTTCCCTTATTTATTTTTTAATTGAAACTCAATCATATCAAATTGTGATATGCAGCTGAATAACAAAAAGACTCCTGAAGTTAAGATATTTTCAAATTACTTATTCATAATCTTATTGTTAGTAATTATTTTTGCTTATATTTTATATTGTCAATTTAATTGATGTTTTTATATTTTTCATATGTAAATAAAAAATTTTAAAATTTAATTTTATTGAATCATTTGGAAATTTGATGACCTAATGTGGATTTATATAAATGAACATACTATACGCATAAATATGTGAAGAAAAATACTTAGACTGTAACACTGAATTTTATTAACAGATGTGATAAGAAGTACTGTGTAGTAGTTCTGAAATTGGTGAAATACTGACTTAGAATTATTGAAATATAAACTTTGAAATTCCCAATTAAATACACTAACTCCTCGTTATGGTTATATCACACATTCGGCTATTTTGCTCTTTTTTAGTTGTCCCTGATAAATTCCTGGTTTGCTGATAAAAGAATATACGGAATAGTCAGCAGCATTTCTGTATAAGCAGAAATTATTTCTGCAGTTCAAAAAGATAATAGTTCTATGGCCCAAGAAGAGAATGACGAAGAGGAAGTATCTGACGAGGATTTAGTAGCTTCGATGACAGAAGCTGTTCAGTTTCTTGACAAAAGCATATGAAACTTTTGAAACGTTGATATCCAAGCATATAAATGAAATGCAATTAGTTCATTTTAGTTCTTTAACTTCCAGTGGCAAGAAAAGAAAATATCAAAGAAAATAAAAAACAAACAACTCTGGATACTCATTTTCAAAAAATACTATACATGTAAGTAAAAACATATACTGTATGTGTACGGATTTGTATTTTTTTAACGTTTGACCATTTCATTGTGTTGAACTTGTAGCTTTTTTGAACAAGTATTAAATCGAAACATAGTAGTTTAATTAAGGGTTCTTTATTTTTCACTTATAAACACTCTTCTCACTCCCTTCAGTTTTTCGCGCTTTTCTCTTATCTCCCTAGTAGCGCAATATATATCGAGGGGCTGTTATATAAATTTTAATGTTTTAAATAGAAATATTTTTAAAAAGAAAAAATATATTTTTTTAGGAAGAAATAGATACAATTTACATTTCAATGATTATTTTTCTCTTGAAAATGCTACTTTTTATTTCCTAATATTGATAAGGGTGATTTTAATTCTTGGATGATTGGAGTTTGATTAATGCATTGAAAAACAAATAAATACATTTTTGTACTTAAGTATGCCTTGTTAAGTACAGTACAAGAAAATTGAGCCTATACAACTAAATCCTATGTTAAATAGAAAATGAAATACAATTACAAAAGAAGGTGTATCTAGTAAAAAAAAAATTCTCCAGTACATAATGATTCTATCCTAGCAGCTTTTATTGCAATTATATTTGACAATTAAAAACAAAACAAAAAATCTGTTTTAGGCACTGTTATAAGCTTCTGTGTACATAAATTAATTAGATAAGAATAATGATGCTATCTGATGAGGAGACTGGAGCACAAAGATTCAATGTACTTTTCAAGTTTAAGAGAATTAATATTAATATTTTGCTCTGCAGTTTTGAAATTAAAAAAAAAAAACAAGATTCATAAACAAAAGCTATTCAGTGAAATAAAAAGGTAGTCTTGAAAAACAGTTTAAAAATTCTGATTACATTAATGTTCTGTTTTGATAAAAAGAGAAATTTTTCAGGAAAAGTGAAATTATGGTTATAAAACTAATTTAATAAGATTTTAAGTTAAAACATAACTCATAAAACACTTCTTGAAAGCTGTAGCTTTCGTTTTCAGAGAATAAGAAATATTTAAGAAGAGAAAAATTTATTAACTGTTCTACGTATTTGTTTATACTAGAAGTAATATGCATGATTCTCAGCCAACTTTATAAATCTGATACTAAATTGAAACATGAATTGGATACTTACTACTGTTTATTTAAAAAGTTAATTTTTTATCAATAAAGTTAAGTTTTTACTGTGTTTTATCAAAGTTTAAGCCCAATCCAAAGTTAAAAAATAAAAACTTATTTTGGCCCTTTTGTTAACTGGGTGCAAATCTTACCAAGCACCCCCCCCCCCTTTTCAATAGCAGCTTTTATGTATTGTGTGTGTAAATTAGAAACAATATTTTGATGGTGAAATAAATTATTTTGGTTAATTATATTGTTTCTTCTTCTTCTTTTTTTTTAATGAAATAAATTAAATGAAAGTTGTGTACTTTAAATAGTATAAGGTGTTTATACTTTAAATGAAATACATGCATTAGAAATATTGATGATGGGAACAACATTTAGTGATTTATCACCTATACCCAGCTAAATAATTAACACATTTATTTCTAATGAAACAAAAATCAGAATTGAACATAAATTACTTTCTTAGTCCCTGAAGAGGTAAACACTGTAACAATTTCAGTAAATCTCTCACAGTCTGCTAATTAGGCAGAGTAATCAAAGATAGAAGTTCCCAAGAGTTGGAAAACTTTTCTCACGCTTAGCTGTGGGGGTGACAAGAATGCCGGTTACTACAATAGGAAAAGATGAGCTTCGATCAATCTTGTGAAACTGAAATTGCTAGACAGCAAATATTTCTCTGATCTGACCGTCTATGTGTGGGGTCTCGGATCGTGGGAATTTCCTGCGTGAACATTTAAAAGTTCAGTAAGACCTCCCTAAAAAGGCTTTATCCAATGACGTAAACTAAAACTTTTTTTGATTGGTGATCGGAGAATCTTTTGTTCGAGCAAACGGACCGGAGAAGAAGATCGAGAGAGGTGAGTTGGATTTTCGGCAGGAGAACGAGTGTTGGTGGAAAACACTCATCTCAGGACAGGTTTGCTGACAGATTTTTGAATGAGAGAGTGCGATCTCTCTGAAGTCAACGCAACAGCCTTGGATTTGGTCTTTCGGAGAGAGTGAAAAGTAGCTCTAGTTAAGACTTTAAGATTTTAAAACTACTGTAAAAGACTGGACTATTTGGTGATTTGCTATAAATTACAAGTCGAGCGAACTCAGCTAAAAAAAATTGTTGTAAATAATTTTTACCTCTAGAAATTTCAAGAACGCTTTTTAAATAAAATTTGTTCTGAAATATTTAATGAAGGTGATCCATTGTGAAATCGGCTCCACGCTACCCCATTTCAAAAACACACCACATCGTGGATTCTTTACAGCTGGTGGCAAGCGAGTCGGATATTTCGACAAAAATTTATTAGCATTAGTGAAGAGAGTCCAGACAGTAGCAGTGACGCCCGCCCGCATCTAAGCGCGCAAGATCTGACGCCAGTTCAGGAGAGGAAAACAGAGAACAAGCCCGAAGCAAGCCCTTGCATTGGCACGACAGACCACAGTTCCGTCCTGGAAGCAAGCCCGTGTTTACAGAGAACAAGCCCGAAGCAAGCCCTTGCATTGTCACGACAGACCACAGTTCCGTCCTGGAAGCAAGCCCGTGCTTACAGAGAACAAGTCCGAAGCAAGCCCTTTCTAGGAAACATCAGGAGTCGACAAACCGAGATAACCTGTGAAATCGACGACGTCTAGGCCAGACCCGAAACCGGCGACAGATGATGCAGACAAAGACTGTAGAAAAGGTAAGCTCAATTCATTTTTGAGTGGCTCTCATTTTGTTTACATATTCTTTGTTGAGGAAAATTCATTTCTGAGAAATTTTTTATTTGAATATTGATATATGATAAATTATGATAAATTTTTAAATCTAATAACTTTTAACATATTTGGAAAAATATATGTATATTTGTTATCAGCATAAAATTTGATAGTGTGAATTTTCTTTTGGCAGTAAAATAATATAAGGATTGTCAGGCTAAATGTGTATATATATAATTTTTTTTCTCGAAAAAAAAAAAAGAGATAAAAATTTTGATTTTTCAAATAAGTCGATTGTCTAGTTATTCATGATTGAAAGATTTCAAAGGTGTACTTTTTTATATTATTAGTGAAACAATAGATGTTGTTGATAATCAAATATTTTGAATATGTGATGTTAGGAAAATTTTTTAGCAGTTGCAAAAAGTGGTCATTTTGTTACCTGCGGGGTCAGAAATATCAAGTATTGGTTGAATTATGAGCACAGAATTTCAAATTTCTAAATTTGTTTTAAATTTGGATGACCTACACCAAAACGTGTCAGTGTATTGAAAATTTTACAATATTGAAAATTTATTTTTATATGTATACTATTTTTATTATTCCTCAAATTGAATTGTATTTAAAATTGTTAGTATTATGTGGGTAGTAGCAGAAAATTTTCCATAAAGTGTTAGAATCCCTGTTGCATAAGTTAGCGAGCGAAACTATCATTTTCATCTTTATATTGTATTTACATAAAATTTTAAAATGCAAGAAGTAACTGATCTGAAACAGTGCAGGAAAATTGATTTGCAGAATTTAGCGGAAGAATTGGGAGTGGAAATAGGGAAAAATGACAGGATACCGGTAATTATCCAAAAAATCGAAGCTGCCGATGATTACGATAAAGATTTTGCATTTACGCAAGCTGCGTATATCATGAAAGATCGCGAAGACAAGATAGCCGCGGATAAAGAGGAAAAACAAAGGGAATATGAGAGGGAGAAAGAAGAAAGAGAAAGAGAGGAAAAACAAAAAGAACGCGAATTTACGTTAGAACAACTTAGATTGACGCAAGATGCAAATAGACGTAGTTCAACTAACAGTACCGGGTCGGAACGCCCACCTAAATTGCCGCTTCGAACAATCATGCATCGATTTGATCCAGAACGCTCGGATATAACTTTGTTTTTAAATTTGTTCGAACGACAGGCGACCAAAGCGGAAATAGAGACAGGTGACTTAGTGACGCATTTATTAGCTTTAGTGCCGGTAGAAATTGCAGAGTTAATTTTAAGGGAACCGCAAGATCAGACGGATAACTTTGAATACGTCAAAAAGTTTTTGCTTGAACGATTCCGTATGAGTCCCGAAGCATATCGTCAAAAATTAATGAAACATCCACGCAATCCAGGTGCTCCGTGGAAGGATATTATTTTTGAACTCAATAGTTATTTAGAGGGTTGGTTAAATGGGTTAGATGTTACAGATTTCAATAGTCTGAAAAATTTATTGATAACGGACCAGATCAAGCGCCGTACTTCTAGCGAATTGAAAGAGCATTTCATTGATTCGTGGGCAAACTACAAAGACCCGTTAGTTTTGGCAAATTGTCTCGACGAATATGAAGCGATTAAAGGCCCTTCGAAAAAACTTTGGAATGTAAGGCCCCCTCCAGATAAAAGAACCGAAAAACCAAGGTTCGAAGAAAAAACGCGAAGTGAGAGAATTTCCGAAACCAAAACAAATTGGCGAGACAAAGATATTAACAAAGACAAAGAGCGCATATTTGAACAAAAGAGGTGGAACAAATGTTTCGTGTGTGGATCCTCCCAGCATTTGAAAGCAAATTGCCCAGAGTACAAAAAAAACGAAAGACCCATCTCTAAAATTAGTCACATCCGAAACAGCCCTGAATTGGAAGAAGGTTTTAGACCCTATTTAAGTCATGCGCTAATTAATGGAAAAGAAATTACCGTGTTGAGAGACACGGGTTCCTGTTCGGACGTGGTGTCTAGGAAATTCATTAATTCGGATCAATTAGACGGGGGAACCGTTTGGGTAAGACAACCATTGATAAATGATTTGCATTGTCTGCCTACGGCCGATGTAATTCTCGAAATTAAAGACGTTGGAAATGTGAGGACTAAAGCAATTGTGGCCGACAGCGAAGCAGATATGTCTTATTATATTTTGGGTAACGAAACGCAGAAGTTGATAGACGAGATTAAAAACGGAACAATTAAAACCCTACATGCGGTAATAACGCGTAGTCAGACTAAAACGAATCCGAAAGAAAAAGAAAACGAACCGAACAAGGAAGTTACTCTTTCTCCCCTAGCCGGGGAAAACGAAAAAGAGGCGGATGATGAGGTGACAGTTGAGACCTGGGAAAAAGATTTAATCCCCGAAGTTCTAAATGATCAATGCTTAGATCTGGCTAAAGTAGTTAGGGGTGAGTTTGGAATGGAACAAAGCAATGACCCTTCTTTAGACATTATCAGGAAAAAGGCAATGGAAAAAAAATCGCATTATGAAATAAAAGACTCGTTGATAATACGAAAAACTAAAGACCATCGGGGGTTTGAACGAATTCAACTAGTGGTTCCGGCAAAATATAGGATAGGCCTTCTGAATGCATGTCATGAGGGAATCGCGGCTCACATGGGCGAATTGAAAACAAAAGACAAAATTTTAAGATATTTCTTTTGGCCGAACATAATAAAAGAAACGGAAAATTTCGTAAAATCTTGTGACTCATGTCAAAAAGTGGGAAAGGCGGGGGAGCAGAAAAGGGCCCCGCTGAAGCTAGTACCTATAATTTCAGAGGTATTTTCAAAACTTTCGGTGGATCTTGTAGGCCCCTTACCAGTGTCTAACAAGGGAAATAGGTATTTATTAACTGCAATTTGTTGTTATTCGCGATACCCTGAGGCTATACCCATACCAAACATGCTTTCTGAAACGGTAGTCGAGGCCCTAACCTTAATTTTTAGTCGTTTAGGCTACCCCTTTGAAGTACAGACAGACCTTGGAAAATCTTTTACTTCAAGTTTAACCACCATTTTTCTGGAGAAATTTGGAGTGCAACTAAATCATTCGAGTGTATGCAGACCTTCGTCCAATTTGATAGAACGATGGCACCGCTCTGTCAAACGTTTATTAAAGGTATTGAGTGTGGAAAACGGTAGTGACTGGGAGAAAAATCTACCGCATGCACTGTTAGCCTTGAGGACGGTAACGCATGAGTCGACCGGTTTCAGCCCGGCCGAGTTAGTACATGGGAGAAATCTACGGACCCCGGAAACCTTATTGTTCGAACAATGGACAGGGGAAAGTCAAGAGCCAGAGTTGGTCACTGAATATGTTTTTAATCTTATGAATAGGTTAAAGCGCTGTCAGGAATTAGCAGTCCAGAATATGACGGTCGCTAGAGACAAAAGAAAAATCTGGTACGATAAAAATGCCGTCGAAAGGCACTTTGAGCCAGGGGAAGAAGTGTTAGTCTTAGCAACGAACAAAAAGAATAAAATGTCGGTAGGGTGGATAGGTCCCGGAAAGATCGAATCCAAAATTTCCGCGACAAATTATATAGTGAGTGTTCCGGGCAGACGGGAAAAATCACAGATCTATCATGTAAATCTCTTAAAACCGTATGTAAAAAGGGTGGGAAAAATAAATATTTTAACCCGCGAATTTCACGAGCCAGATGCATCCCAAGACTTAGAGATTGTGTACCCCTTAGCAGACTCCAGCAGTTACAAGTTTAGCGAAGTAGTGGAGGATAGTGGGTTAAGGGATCGGTGCAGTAACGAACAATTGCATATGTTGGAAAATTTATTGGACGAATACAGCGAAGTGTTCTCGAACGACCCAGGATTAACGGATCTCACGGAACACGATATAGAACTTATAGAAGAAAAACCGGTGAGAATAAGGCCATACCGTACATCGCCCAGACAAAATGAAATTTTAAAAAAGGAGATTAAGCGCATGTTAGAACTCAACATAATTAAGGAAGGGGAGTCTAATTTTAATTCTCCGATGATATTGGTGGAAGCCCCGGGAAAAGATCCGCGCCCCTGCATTGATTATAGAAAACTGAACGCAATTACGAAGGCAGAGTTTTTCCCACTCCCGAATATAGAGGAAAGGGTTGAAAAAGTGGCAGCCGCGAAGTATATTACGGTGCTTGATTTGACAAAAGGATATTGGCAGATACCCATGACACCCAGGGCGCAGAAATTGGCCGCATTTGTGACTAACTTTGGAAGTTTTTTACCTCTGTCAATGCCTTTTGGGCTCCTCAAAGCGTCGTATAGGTTCTCTAAATTCATGGCAAAATTGTTATATGGTCTAGAAGAATTTTGTTTACCCTACCTAGACGATATGGCCATATTTTCAGACGATTGGGAGGAACATATCAAACATCTTGAAAAGGTATTAGTCAGAATAAGGGACGCTAAATTAAAAGTTAAAATAGCGAAGTGCAAATTCGCACAGAAGACGGTTAAATATCTAGGCCACATAGTGGGGGAAGGACAACGAAAACCCGCCGAAGCTAAAATCCACGCCATCACGGAATTGCCAGCGCCAAAAACCAAAACAGAAATTAGGAGATGCCTAGGTATGGCAGGGTATTACTCGCGTTACATAGAAAATTACGCCACTATAGTTGAACCTCTCACGCGAGCGCTGAAAGGAAAACACAAAAAAGAAAAAATAGCATGGAGTGACGAAATGAGTAAGGCGTTCGATCTACTAAAAGATAAACTCACCAGGGAACCGATTCTATACGCCCCAAATTATGATTTGGAATTCGTTGTGCAAACAGATGCGTCTGAAAAAGGGATCGGAGTAGTGTTGGCACAGAGGCAGGGCTCAGAAGAACATCCCATAATATACCTCAGCCGGAAGTTTACTGACCCAGAAAAAAGTTTTAGCGCAACGGAAAGGGAATGCGCGGCAATAATTTTTGCGATCAAGAAACTAAGACATTACATTGACGGTCAAGAATTTCGTATAGAAACAGACCACAACCCTTTGGTGTTTCTGAAAAATA
This sequence comes from Maratus michaelseni, assembly GCA_963931845.1. Taxonomy (NCBI): domain Eukaryota; kingdom Metazoa; phylum Arthropoda; class Arachnida; order Araneae; family Salticidae; genus Maratus; species Maratus michaelseni. The sequence goes on from OZ007590.1 coordinate 99,637,400, forward strand.
ATGCAGGTAACAATCCCAGATTACTACGATGGGCGCTAGCCCTGCAACCCTTTCAATATGCCATCCGACACAAACCGGGTAAAGATATACCCCACGTTGACTACTTAAGTAGAGCAATTCAGTAGTAAGTTTTTGAGTAAAATCCAATCTGTTGTACATATTTGATTATTTTTAGTTTTATTTGTTATTTTGGCATGTGTAGTGAAAAAAAAAAAGTCTCTTTCAAAAAAAAAAAAAAGTCTCTAATGCTAGATGTTCAAGCAATGGTAAGCAGTATATAAGAAATCAGGTCACTGATGTATATAGTGAGGTTAAATTGAAATGTTATTTGAGCCACTCAAATATGTTGAGCTAATCCTTTTTTTTGCAGATTTTCCGCGTTTTAACCCGGAAAATGTTTTGATGGTGGGGGTGTTGTAACAATTTCAGTAAATCTCTCACAGTCTGCTAATTAGGCAGAGTAATCAAAGATAGAAGTTCCCAAGAGTTGGAAAACTTTTCTCACGCTTAGCTGTGGGGGTGACAAGAATGCCGGTTACTACAATAGGAAAAGATGAGCTTCGATCAATCTTGTGAAACTGAAATTGCTAGACAGCAAATATTTCTCTGATCTGACCGTCTATGTGTGGGGTCTCGGATCGTGGGAATTTCCTGCGTGAACATTTAAAAGTTCAGTAAGACCTCCCTAAAAAGGCTTTATCCAATGACGTAAACTAAAACTTTTTTTGATTGGTGATCGGAGAATCTTTTGTTCGAGCAAACGGACCGGAGAAGAAGATCGAGAGAGGTGAGTTGGATTTTCGGCAGGAGAACGAGTGTTGGTGGAAAACACTCATCTCAGGACAGGTTTGCTGACAGATTTTTGAATGAGAGAGTGCGATCTCTCTGAAGTCAACGCAACAGCCTTGGATTTGGTCTTTCGGAGAGAGTGAAAAGTAGCTCTAGTTAAGACTTTAAGATTTTAAAACTACTGTAAAAGACTGGACTATTTGGTGATTTGCTATAAATTACAAGTCCAGCGAACTCAGCTAAAAAAAATTGTTGTAAATAATTTTTACCTCTAGAAATTTCAAGAACGCTTTTTAAATAAAATTTGTTCTGAAATATTTAATGAAGGTGATCCATTGTGAAATCGGCTCCACGCTACCCCATTTCAAAAACACACCACATCGTGGATTCTTTACAACACCATTTAAAAAAATTCAAATAAAAGGAATTAAAACACTGACATCAATTACTACTGGTATTTAACTTTTAGATACATGATAAATACAATAATTTATTTTTTACACAATAATATATTTCATTTAGATACTTTTGTAAACAGCTTGTTTTCATTACTTAAGAAGGAAAAATAAACAAAAAAGAAATGGACACATGTATTTGAATATTAAAAAAAATTCTTATTTGGAGAAAACATGTGGAAATTAATTATATATATTAAGGAAAAAAAATTGTCAACTATTACAAATATCCAAGCTGATTTTATTTAATTAAACATTCAAGACGAAATAATGATTTACATTTTTTTCATTGTTAGTAGTACATGTTTTATCTAGAAAAGAGTGCTGTAATCTATCTAATTGCATTAAAATATGATGATTAGAATTAAGCTTGGTTCCAAGCATTTTGAAACATTTTTGGTAAATTCAATATTTTTCTCTAATTTTTCAAAACAAATATTTTGAATAATTTTAAATTACCAATGGTAATAAATTACACACTTAAAAATATAGATACATTTTTAAAAATTTTTTTGTGTTTTTAAACATCACATCAACAGTTTAATGCCTCAACAGAAGATTTATTTGTTTATTTATAACCTGATTATCAGATTTTATGAATTATCTTCTATGTTTTTAAATGATTTGCATGCTCATTTCCAACCTGAATAAAATGAGAATAGAAAGCATTAAAAATAGGTGTGGTGTTACAATTCAGATTAAAAATAGTTTTTCTACTACAAATAAACAAATTTATTGAAATCTAGTATTTTTTTGTTCAAAATTAATTATTACTACCTTAAACCAAGAAATAAGTAAACCTGTAGTGTTAAAATAAAGAATGTTTTAAATAAATTTTAAATATGTCAAAAAATAAACAAATCTATGATGTTATAGAATAGTAAATGAATTAGAATATTAACATAAAACCTATTGCAGACATATAATTCACAATAAACACTACAGAACTCAAATAAATAGTACAGGAATCCAACCATTAAATATGAAAGTTATTCCGAATTGCAAGGAAATAATTTTAAATGTATAACCGAAAAGCTTGCATTCTATGTCATATTGTTTGCTGAAATTTAAATCGAAATATTATTTGAATTCATACCGCAGTTTTGTAAACAGGTTTGAATATTTACAGAAAAGTTTAACATATGTACTAAAACACGAATAACACAATAGTATAAACTGTATCGCTCAGACTTAATGAATATAAACATAAAAATAGCGAATAAATTTTCTTTTAAACAGGTATTAGCGTTTCTTCAATAGATTTTTAAATATATGCTATATGCTTTTAAATAGAATATTTATTACACGTAATGATTAATAATTTTATAAGAAAAATAAGGCTTTATAAAATGCTTGCTAAATACAATCAAACACTGATTCAATTACTATAAATTATAAAATGAAGTTTAACATAGCCATATCATTTAAAAAAAATCAAAACAAACATAAGTAAAACACAAAATTGAAAGCGATTAACTGCCAAATATTGCATTCGTATATTTTCTTATTCACTACAACTGTTTGCTAAATTGCAAGCGATTTACCGCCAAAAATGGTAATACCTCGCTGGAATCAGGCTCTGAATTCCCAGAAAAGGTAACTTCTGACGCATGCGCATGAGATGGAATGACGCTCATTTTAGGCTCTCGTCAAACTTCCTCCAAAACTGTAATCGATTAGTTGAATAATTGTCATTAGGGGGTAACTTTACTTGATACGTATAATGTTTCAAATCACCGAAGTACCAATCTATCTTTCTCCGCGTATATATTCAATCTATATTCTCACATTACCTTTTCTCCTGTTGAAAAGTTTTCGGAAGCATCTTTTACGTTTTTATTGTTTTTGAAATAAAATACAATTCAGATTTTTAAACATTTTTTATTACATATACATATAAATATTTATCACATATATACGTATCCACATATGTGAATACATATCCGTTCCGTAGTCTTTTATTTATTCATTTATTTATGTATTTTTTTATTATTAAATGCTTAAAATTGCAACCATAACTATATGCGAATGATTTGGAAACAGCGATTTTAAGTTATTGATGAATTTATTACATATTACATATTGAGTTATAATCGATTGAAAATAGACTTTGACACTATTTTATCGAAGGTAATTTCTTGTCTTTATAGAGAAAAAATATATACTGAATTTCTTGATATCCAAATAAGAATTTTTACTAATTTCGTAAATTTACGAATAAATATAACTTCTTTGATTGTATAAAGGTGTTTTACAAATAATTTATTATTTTTGGAGAATCGTAAAACTGGATAAAAAAAAAAGGAAACTTCTTCAAACATTTTCTCCCCCCCCCCCCCCCTCAAATGAAAAGAAACAGTAAATAAAATTCAGCGGTTTGGATTAGAATTCTCAACTGCGTCGGGTTACCCGCACCTGATTGTCGCTACATATTTTCGTCGCGGGTTGGGTCCGGGTTTGGGTTGACTTCCATTGTTTCGAGTTCGTGCCTTTTTCGGATTTTGACTCTTGCGAGTTGGGTTCGGGTTGACGAGATTTTTCAAAGTAATCTTCACGATATTTTTTCAGGTTAAAAATCTATATACAATAAGACCTCCATAATGGAAACTCCGAAAAGCGGACACCTTTTATTCAACGAATACTTTTTCAATTCCTAAATACTCGTACGCTTAAATATATCTCTGATTAGTGGGAACTTCCTAATCTACACACACATGTGCGAGTGTATGTGTGCATAAATTATCACAAATACGATACATGTAATTTTGTTTGTTTGATAGACGAATTGTTGGTAATAATTTTCATATTCCGAGAAGAATAAATGGTTCTTAAAGAAGGAATAATTTGTGATCACATTTTTTTTATAAAGTACTCTCATGCAGTAAATTAAATATATGCTTATTCAGATTGAAATGGGTATTTATTTTCATCTGAAACATAATGCTGCTGAAACTTTTTGTGAAAAGCCCAACAATCCAACTTGCAAAAAAACTTACTATGACACGCAAGAATTATTCTTGGGTGAAACCTACCCACAGAAAGAAAATTAAAGTCATCCTGACCCGAAAAAGAAAGTTAGGGATAACCCGACACGATGCAGAACTTTATTCAACGATGCCGAAGTTTCTATTCAGAGGTTTTACTATAATTGAATATTAAAAATATAGATTAGTCCATTTTATTGTATAAAACATAAAATTGGTATTAGAGATATAATTGTAGATTACTTTTCATTGCATTAAAACATGATTTACTGTCATTTTATGTCGTGTTCGGGTCGGATTGCCGGTTGAAGTATTTCGTGTTGAGTACGACCCGAATCTCCCCCCCCCCCCCCCCCCAAATTTTGCGAATTATTGAACATAGGAATCTTCACGATCTTCTGATTACATTTTTATGACTTTAATATTCTATCAAATAAGTCATATGCACCTAAATATGCTGAAATTTAAACTTATTTCATACTAATGCTTTCAACGTTGTGCTTTCTTGTAATACACATTTATTTTACATGACAAAATTAAGCATTAATACAATTATATATTTTTAGTCATTATTTTTTAGGAAACCTTGATGTCTCAAGCAAGCCTGATTTTCCCTTATTTTCCTCTTTCGTTCAAGATAATGGGATTTGTTGCGTTAAAGAGCCTTTAAATATATCTTATTATTATTTTACTTAGAAGTAAATATTTACATTCAACAGAATTTTTACTTAAAATAAAAAAAAAAGATATAAACTTTTTTTTATTAAGCAATCTCTTGTTGCGATTTTATTTATACAAACTCCCACCAATAATAGATTTTGGATACATTGACCACGCAGTAACTTTTTAAAGCGAAAATCAGTTCACTGAACATGTTAATATTTTCTTCTTGACCTAAACAATACTTTAAAATTATAAACTAATTCTTCTTCAAGACAGTATCACCTGATTGGCTAACTATTTTGTATAAATCTCAGTATCTGAGCTTAATTTTAAAAAAAATTGCGATTTTTTTTTTTTTTAAAGACAACTGTAAGTCAACATTTTTGGCCTTTAAATTCAGTAAGTAACAAAAAAGATACACTGGTGTTACTAAAATGCTGTAACTGGCACCCAATTTTTGAATATCATTTTATTCAATTTCATATCTTGCGTGTTCTTTTTCGAATTGTTAAAGGATAATCTTCCCAATCGAGAAAATTTTCTTTTAATATGACCAAATACTTTAAGAGCATCTTATGTTACTAATTGCTGTAAATAATCCCATTAAAAAAGGGGGGAAAAAAGAGAGAGAAAACATTTTATGCTAAATGTTGAATATTTTTTATCTATATTATTTTCTGCCAGTTGTATCATGTAGTGTGCATATGTTTATACGCGTTACAATGTTTTAAGATAACTCTTTAGGGAACCCGATAGGTTCATTAATGCATGTTAAATTTCATACTAATATACATACAAGCATGACCTTAGACTTACTATATATAGTGTTGGTTGTAGAAAAAATATTATTTTAACCCTAAAAATGGAAAATTAAATTACAAAAAAGGGGAGAAACATTGTATAAGAAATGTTCTTTTTTTTAAAAAAAAGGGGGAGGGAGGAACCAGTTGATTTAAACCACGGTTGATTTAACACAATACTTGTATCGAGCATAATAATTAGCAGCATATGAATTAAAATACAAATGTTATGCTGGATTATGATTATATTGAAAAATTACTCTTTGCAATACTATTAGTATGGGTGAAACAATTTTGGTAATACCATATTTATGCAGCGATATATCAATGATATGTTATTAAAAGATGAAAATTTCTCTTTATTTTAATGATAATTTATAAGTATGAATGAATCGAATTAGTAAAGTAATAAAATTTCAAGATTTTAATCTTATCATATACGATGATTCCTTGAAATAAAACGTGTGATTAAAATAAAAATGTTCCATTTAAAACAAATATCTTCAGATCAAAATTTGTGTGTATTTCTAATTATTAAACTGATTAAAAACTGCTCGCATTATATGAGAAATACAGTTTGAGTTTTATTTAGACGTAATTAGTACAAAACTGTTTCGTGCCATTTTCTGAGTGCGCTGTACCAATTTACTATTAGACAATTCTAATTTTCATTCACTTGATATTTTTCTTTCTCTGAAATGCGAATTAGAAAGTTTCTATAACACTTAAGGTGGTTTTTTAAATATTTTCCCTCACTCAGTAACTCAAAACATATATTCACCGACTCATTTTATGCATAAATGTAAGGAATTTTCAGGCATGACTATTGGGGTAATTTGAAATCGAACAGTATTTTACATTTTCTATAATTGTATATCATATTGAGTTCTAATTAATTGCTGTCTCAAAACAACATTTCCCGGGTTATAGAATCCAGAAACTCGGCTTAAAACGCCAATTTGGACGGCATATTCTGAATGGTATTTTGTCTTTATAAAAATATGAAAAATGCTTTCCGATTCCTCAGTCCATGAAGAAGAATAACTGCTTATTTTGTGCATGAACAATAACTTTGTGAATATGTCAGAAAGAAGCCAGTTTGAATTTCAATGCTTAAGTAATTTTTATTTTTTTTAAATAATTTGTTAATTAATTTTCATAAATTAATAGTAAACCTCCACGCTCACTATTCATATAACTAATTTCAGACATTCTTTTTATAAGAAAGGCGTACTGCACTTGAGGATTACAGTGGAATAACTGACTGTAAGCATTTTGGGTATACTGAAAAAGGGGAATTTCAAGGATTTTTATCAGTTTGTGAGTATTAAGTATAATTAATGAAAAAAAAAAAAAAAAACAGCTCCTCCTTCACATTCTAAATGGTTTCAGAAGTGCCATATGTCACACCTGTTTGTAGCTAGCGACCAGATGTTTAACAGAAAAATTCTAACTACTCCGACAGTGGAAAAATAGTAAAGAGTACGAAAATCATTAAGGTATTTAAAATATTGTACAGTACGTGCCGTTTATATAAATTACTTTTAAAAGAAAAAAGCATTTATACATGAAACAAGTCAAATGAAAGAAATTACGTCATATTTGCTTTCTAGTAAAATTAGCCACTTAACAGAATAAAATTGATTTTTACATAAATATTTATTTATAAATAATAAATATATAGTACATGAATAAATATATTTAAATAACAGATTGAACGATTTATTTTTATTTTTATTTTATTTTTTTCAGACTACGCAAGATGCTGTAACCAAAAGACAAAGAAAAATCATGCGGGCCGTCCCGGAAGATTTTTAATTCAGTTGAAAAATATATTTTAACTATAACCACCCATAGGCAGTACGGTATTCGAATTTATTTATGCAAACATTATGTTTTTATGTAGAACGTTATGGTATGCTAAAACTTAATTCAACGATAAAATTAAAAGTGCATAACACAATTTAAAATTGACTTCCAACAATTTTCGACTGTAATGCATTCGAAATGTTTTGTGCAGTCCTGCATATGATCTTTAGACATTAATATATTTCACAGAATATGATAACATATATTTCAACTGTAACATTGATAACATAACTATAATCGCACTTACACTAATATTTCCATGCTATTATTAAAACGTAAATTGCTTATTTTAATTAATAAGTATGTGCAAATTTTCTAATATGTATTTATCGAATAGTAATTGGTATAAAATAAATCGAAAGTATTTTGCGCATGCATTTATTTCTATTTAGGCTGCATCAAGTGATGAAATATATAAACAAATTTGCTAGCCGCGCTGCTTGTAGAAAAAACCTACGTAATACATTGTATTATGTAGTACATTGTACGTAATACCTTGTACATACCTTTTACATACATTGCACGTAATACATTGTACATACATTTTACATACATTGTAAGTAACCCCTTGTATTACGTGAGTCGAGCTTGTATACCATGTGATTTGCAATGTAAACATCACATTAATAATGTCCATAAGAAACTCGTTTTAAATATACGATGTAATTTTCACCATTAAATGCGTTTTGCGTGCAAAAATCTAATTAATGTTTTTTTTTACTTCTTTTCTTTTAAGATTCGCGTGTAAATATATTATGTTTGGGAATATCAGTATATGAAAATTTTAAATATGAAATAATTTTCACCATTAAAAGTTTTTCGCGCGCAATAATTTAATTATTTTAGGCATTTTTCATATGACGATATTCAATATTTCGGTACTTTACATACGACGTAATTGACTCCATTAAATGCGATTCGCGCGTAATAATTTAATTAATTATTTTGAGATTTTCTTACTTTTTTTAATATTCACGTGTAAATGCAATTTGTATGACGTTTTCCACATTTCCTGCTTTTTATACGTGATCATTTTATTATTAGTTTAAAGTTTCCTTTCTTTTTTTAATAATTACGTGTAAATACATTTTTTATTTGAGAGGAAATATAATTCTTTGCACAGTTTCACAAATTGACAACAACATAAAAAAAGACCTTTTCTAAATATGAAAAAAAAATATCTTGAAATAATGAAAATTTGAATAAAAAATTTAAAAAAAAAAAAGAGCTCTAAAGAATTAAATAAAAAAAATAAGCGCAGTTTGCACACAGCTACACTCTAAAAACGACGTTTTCAAAACTGAGCATGTTACATAGTCAAAATAGCTTTGAATCAAAATGACTCAAGTTTGAAACATGTATATATACTCAATTCTGTAAACATGCACACACTTAAGAATAAAACATAATGTACTCATATTTGAGTATGTCCATGTTTCAAAAATGAATATAAATTGACATCTATGTCTTTAGTTTTTAATATTTCCATGTTTCAAAAATGTGTTTGAACTGATTCTAATCATTTTTGAGTATGTCCATGTTTCAAAAATGAGCATAAACTGACCTCTATGTTTTCAGTTTTGAATATGTCCATATTTAAATATTCTGAGTATTTCTGGTATTTCAGAATTGAAATCATTGGGTCGTCCTATTTGAAACAAAAAGTTTCATAACAAAATGAAAACATCGATTTGCTCAGATTTGAAAGTGTCATTTTTCTCAGTGTAGCTTGAGAAGTATATCCCTACAAAAAAAAAAAAATAAATAAAATAAAATATATTTTTATGCATTGTTTTGTTCCTAAAAAACTTTTTTAATGGGACGATTCTGACCGACTTTAATATTAAAAATCTCTTTAAATAATTCTTCGATTTAAAAGCTGTCTATTTCACCTTGTTTATCAGAGATTTCTCTATAATAATGCTATGTAATTATTGTTAGTATAATTATTATTATTAGTAGTATAATTATTATTATTATAGTTATTATTATTATTATTTTCATCAATGCATTAAACATGCGAGATAAAACATTTCTTAATTATTTTAGCAAAGAAGATTGTTGCAAATTCATCATTAATTGTCAGAAAACTATACCAATTTTTGACTTCTCTTTCAGACACATATAAAATACAAGCATTAAAATTAAAAAAATTTCTACTTATATAAAATAAGTGTGTTTTTAACGTAAAAAGACCACTTTGCTGAAGAAATATAATTTCATGTAATTTTCCAAGTTGAACTGACAAGAAAGATAATCAACAAGAAAGGATTTATCTTAATGGTTTAGTTTATTGCTTTTCTTACTTAATGGTTAGAGAAGTGTCATCTTGAAATTAATAGTCACCTCGAACATCTTTGGACGAAATCTTGTAATTAGTGGCCTAATCGTTTTTGAGGGGAAGATATTTTTTCTGAAAAGGGTTCGGAAATGTCCCATTTTTGAAGTTCAGTATTTCGCGTTTCTTCAAACACGTTTTAACTTCCTTCCCTGTCATCTCCATCCGCTCGTAGGGGCTGTCAGAGGAAACAACAGGGTATCTGGGGAATTTGTTCGGCGAAAGAGGACAGAATCGAATCTACCGGGGAATCAGGGGTGCCCAGAGAGGGGTTTGGTGACGCAAAGTGCGTCATACAATTTATTTTTTGGGGGGGGGGGGGGAATTTAGAGAAAAAGTACATTTTTTGGGGGGGGGGGATTTTTAATTTCTTAATATTTCCTTTTTTTTCACTTTAAAAAAATCCTTTTTTTTTATTAAATATCACTTTTAACTTTTTTTCAACATTCAATTTCCAGAAATGTTCCTGTTTTTTCATTCTTTAAATTCTAGATAAGAGCAATAAGAACCCATTCTGCATCTTGCTATCTTTGAAGGTGCGGTAATAAAAAAAAAATACTTGGAGTACAGGTGAGAAAATGTTTAACACATGCTGAAAGGCGATTAGGACCACAAGATGTAATAAAATGAATCAGTGTTGAATTTAGTTTAGTCACTTTTCTCTAAGAAGGATTTCTGTGGCTCCGGTGTGGCACGATGGACATAGTAGAGTTCCGGGGTGGGGGTGGGGGGGAATCGCACTTTTTAAGCATTAAAAGCATAAAATCTCAAATCTTCCGGTGGGGGACATTTCATTGCTCCGGGGGGGGGTCTCCCCCGCGCTACCCCCTGAATTCAACACTGAAAGAAATAGCTTTCCTAGGGCTCCTATATAGGAGCCTTAAGCTTTCCAGAAGCGTCTTAAGTAATTTATTATCTTGTTTGACAGGGTCGTATCGTACGTCCGAGTGTAAAAATACATTCTTGATGGGTTGATAAAGACATATGGATTACAAAGGGATTTTCAAAACCCTATCGATGTTTGAAAAATTTCTCTGGATTCAATAGGTTGAATGTATTTTACAGAATCCTGCTATCCCTCGCAGTTACAAGCTGTTCTTCACAAAGAGCAGATTCGTGTAAAAATTGTAAAAAAAATAGGCTGCGATCTTGCATGGGGATGTTTGGCTTTCTAACTTGATGCTCCTTTCTACTGAAAATGATGTTTTCCCAAAATTAGTAATGATGAAACCATACATTCTTGTGCCACAACTGCAACAGTCAGAAAAAAACAATTGACAAAAATTTAAAAACTTAGTCTAAATGAAACTTTAACATCTTGTTTTTTTACTTCAACTCATAACAGTTTCCAAAAAATATTATCCCAGATATTTAAGTTCTGTTTGTTGATAATTTGAATTCTAAAGTATCATTTTTTTTTAATTTCTGGTTATATTAACAATATTTTTTTGACGGTTTTACATCTTTTGGCTTTTTTCTATTTGATCGAGATGAAAGAAACATCAATCAGATTTTTTTTCTTAATTCTAGAATTTATTAAAATTTATTTCTAATTTAAATTTAGATTTTAAAAAAAATTCTGTTTATGCATTTTTTTTTTTCAGACGATGGTTGAGACAAGGTCTTTTCTTTAAAAAAGTCTTCTTAGAATCTCTAAAACAATTCTTTCCATATTTAAATATTTATAAAGCATAATTCATATTTAGGCAAAATATTACAACTTAGCATTATAACTTAGCGTTGCATTCATGCAACCAAATATGTGAAAAAAAATGCTTTAAATTTTGTCAGATAATTCTAAAGACATCTAGTTTTCTCTCTCAAAGAGAGGGAAAAAAATTTAATCAAGAGTTTAATAATTTTTCTGAATATATAACAACTTCAGTGGCTTAAAAATTGCATTTTTTGAACTTGTAGCTCGCATTTCTGGAAATACTTTTTCCAACATAATGATGTATTTCAGATTGGTGTATTCTTTTACGCAAAATAATGAAAAAATATGGTTTTCATATGTTAAACCGCATAGTCTGAGGAAAGAAAAAAATGAAGTTTATTATTATTATTTTAATTTACTTCTACTTGTTTTGAAACGTTTATCAAATTTGTTAAAATTGTTCTCCTTTCCATTTTTTCCAGAATATGTTTTCTATATTTGTTAACATACAGTGTGTTTTTTCCAAACGTCGACCAATGGATAATTTCTTAATCGTTAGTCTTAGGAGGCATATAGTTCCAATTGTAATAGTATTTAAAATTAGTTAAATAATTATGTTGGACACAATTTGGATAAAAAAATGCAATTCTGATGAATAAGTTATAAAAATAACTTTTTAACAGCCTACAGGTCCTATAATTTATATTTGGTAAAACAATCCGGAAACTCTGATATATCAAATGAAAAAAATAATAATTTTTGTTCGACCAAAACTCACCGTGTTATGAGAGTTTAAAATTTGGAAATTTTTCGCTTTTAACCAGTGTTGGGCATGAGCGCGTTCATTCAACGAAAACTCACGAACTTAGTTCACTTTCTGTGAACGTGGGTTGAACTTGACTCACTATTTGATAAACGAACGTGAGCTGAACGAAAGCTCAAAAAATCTGCGAGTTTGAACGAAATTTAAAGCTCAAACTCAAATTTTTTCATAATTTATTTTAAAAAATTTTCAGTCGTTAAGAACACGTCTTTCCCATTTAAAAGCCATTTAGAGGCCTAAACGGACTCGGGACGGGTCGAGTCTTATCATCAGTTCTTCTGGGTCGTGCCTAGATCGGGCTTTCTCTGGAGGCTCGGGCCGGGCCGAACCGGGCTTATTTCTGAGCAGGGCCTGATTACCGACGGGGCACATATCCACCAGTAAAATTTAATAGAAATTTTCGTCTTATTAAAACTCCTTATTCATGCAAAATTACTGCCATGAAAAATAAAACAAATTCTATTCTTTTTTACTGGTGGAAGTGTGCCCCGTTGGTAATCAGGCCCTGTTTCTGAGTCTGTGCTTTATTCTTCCTAGAAGTCTGCACCGACCGAAATTTTCTGGCATGGTCACAACAACCCTCTTTATATGAAAATCATTGACCTGTCCCTGTTTGATTCGTGGAAAAATCTGTTTAAGGAACAACTTCCTTGGTTTAACAATTTTTACCAAAAATACATATATTTTTAAATTACCATTATTCTGCAGTTAAAATCCCCTTTAAAACATTGCTAGGGGGGGGGGGGGGGCGATATACAGTACTGTAAAACTTGTTATAAGAATCTGTGTATGACGATGGAAAATGGAAAAATTTCTTGATCGGTGCAAAATGGGTATAATAATCTGTTTGAAAATGAATAATACTTTGCAAGAAACGACAGTCCCCTAGTATACTTATATTAAACAAAATATTACTTATTAATTGTAAAAGCGCGTTTCAAAAATTGCAACACCATAAAAAATGCAGGGACGTAAAAAATACCTAAGTTGGAGCATACTCCTATGTAAGGTTCTAGGATTAATGTAAAAGAGAGAACACACTTCTTAATAATTACGCGAAGTTTTGTATAAAACTGAGTGTGTAACCAATGTTCTCTGCACACTAAAATTCGTAAAAATGTATGTATTGTATAAAATGTTTATGAATTTTGCTAACTATATTATATTTTGCATGGAAAATAGTCATCGTAATCATTGTTGTTCTTTTAAAGCACAATGATAAAAAAAAAAAGACTAATGTAGATTGAGATATTTAAAGATAATATTTTATTAATTTAAAAAAAACATTAAAAAATTAGTCTACTTATTAATTGCATTACATTTTAGCATCACGTACATTTTGTTTGGTTATTTGAGACTTTAGTAAGCGATTAAAATAGTTTTTAAAAATTTCTTTTAAATATTATCTCTGATTTGCAAAAAATATTCATTTGGGGAAAAAATAGTTCAATAAAATATAACTTTCTTGACTTTTTTAAACATAAAAAAAAAAAAAAACGCGTATCTTGTAGAGAGCAGAGCTTCCTTTTATAACAAATAAATCTATCCAAGTAATTTTTCTAGGGATTGATTCAATCACGATCCAAATTTTGCTTACAGGTAATGTATATCTATGAAGACACAACAATATATTTTTTAAAGTAATATTGTTATTTTTTCCTAGAATATTTATATGTAAAAAAAATATGTAAATTTTCGTTTCAAGATAAATTGAGCAAAAATAACACAAACAATTTTTTTTTTATGTACCATAACATTTGAGTTTTAACTCGATATCAAATTAGTTTTTCTTCTGCTCAAAAGTTGAAATCATAAAAAAACGAAGATAATACATATGCAACTGTGAAAAATAAATAAAAGTGAAAAGCTATATTTTTTTATAGCGTTTTTCATTTTCCAATAAATATATTCCATCATGAGATATTTTTAAATGCACCATGATGGCGAACTTTTTGTGATTCTTGAGTCTCCAAGATTGATTCAAAACGTCCATTTTGACCCTAGTTTTCTAAATATCTTTTTCATTTATAGGAAAAAAAGAGACATTATTTAATTTCCTTTTATTTGAATAAGGTTGGCTGTAAAATCTACCATTTAAGAATAAAAAAATATTTCGTAAATGTGTCACAAAGTAGCAAGACTGCAAAGCAAGAAAAAGACAAAAACTAAGCTACAGTAGAACTCCAATTATCCGAACTCCAACTATCCGAATCGCTTTCAGAATTTCAGAAAAAAACAAATGAAGACCGAAACGTACTGCGATTCCCAAAATAATGATTATGTCTACGCACGCTACTGTCTTTCCCGCCGCGAAGACCCTGGGTTTCAAATTCTAAATGATGATGAACTCACTGAAAGTGTAAGAGAAGAAAGTGTCGAGGAAGAAGATGACCTTAATGTCGAAGTTGAAGCATGCACGGGACCATCAGCTAGTGAAGAATTTGCCGGCCTTGAAACTGCGTTGAAGTGGATGGAGCGTCAGTCCGAGTGTCGCCACATGCAACTTCTGATTGTCAAGCGGATGCGAGACTTGGCTCCCCGAAAACGGATGAAGACTGTCAAACAGCTTACTTTGACCGAAGTTCAGCAAGTAATGACTTTCATTTACAGTACGGTACGTACATACTGTACTAATGTACAGCACTTGTAAATATGCTTAACATGTAATAGTGTTGTCTTTTCATTTAACTAATTAAAAGCTCTTTTTCTTTAAAAATAATTTTTTTCTCCCCTTTTCAACATACATACGGTAATTAGTTAAAATATGCCCCTCTTTTTTGGAAAAAATCCAATTATCCGAATTTTTGATTATCCGAATAGGGTCCGGTCCCAATTGATTCGGATAATTGGAGTTCTACTGTACATTGAAAATACAGATTTCATTTGTAATCTGTTCATATAAGATGTTTTAACACTTTAACACTGCTTTTATTTACCCAAAAATTAAATGAGAAAGCTTTTACTGTTAACAGTCCCTTTGCTTTTATATTGTTAAAGAAATGGGTCATACTATCTTGTCTATGTACTAGACCAGTGGAGGAGGTCAGTAGATCTCTTATCTCTAGCCCTGAGAACGAGAAATGCTAGAGGGAAGATTTACAAAACACCCCTACCATGACAATACCGAGAAAAGGCAGTCAAATTGCATCTATGACCGGAAATCGAAGCAGTTACAGAATATAGTACAATGTGCACAGAAAATAAGTAATGGTTGCGAATCAACTTCTTTTGATACCCACTTTTAAAGGACCCCACACATCGGCTGCCTTCATTTCTTTAAGTATTATTTGAACATAAAGCGACTGCTCCAGGTTAGTTTAAATAAATTAATCGTGTATCGCTAATTTGTATGATAGGAATGAAAAGCCTCTCCACGAAATAATGTCGAAAAGACAGGGGAAGAACGGGCATAAAAGGACATTTTCTTTAGAGAGAGTAGACAAAAAATTAAAATACTTTTAAGCATACCGATAAAAAAACTATAAAAAATGCTAAATTATTGATTTATCCTTATCAATTTTAAACTAATATATATTTTTTATTTTTAAACAATAATATCTATGACATTAATAGGAATATTTTTACATAAAGTAAAATTAATTTGTTTTATTGTCAGGCATTCATCTGGATTTCTTTGCTATATTCCTTGAATGTTTCTTTCAAATAAAAATAAATATTTATATATGAAATATAAATATTGATTAGAAATTAATTTAAGAAAACGCAATACTCATGTGTGAGAAAACAAACTATTTAAACATTTTATATATGTGTATATATATATATGATATAAAAATTTCTAGATCCAGCAACCGTTGACAGGCCAGCCACGTTCTCTATAAATTTACACCAGATCATAGCACTATTATTCCACCGCCACAAATTACTAACGCTGTTCCATGCTATATGATGACGAATTATACTTCTTAGAGGCAGTCGCAAGTAACCGGAGAACAGGCTAAGTAAATGAATCCAGGCAGTTTCCCACTCAAGAAAGACAAATGTATTGACGAGACAACTGTTTATTAGATGACGTTTATGTAACAACTCCACTAAATCTCATCAAAAACTCGAAGATATTTAATACATTAGATGACAGCACAAAGCTATGTTTTTTGAAGACTCTCTACCGATGACATACGTATTTTGACCCCTTAATGACAGGGCCTAGTTGACAGAAGAAAAACGTACAAAAATCTGTGTCCGAAGCCAATGTAACAGTATAAATATTCCGAGATTTCTGCTCAAAGTTACAAACGCGCGAAATGCTAGTCCCCTGACAGCCATGTTCGGCGGGAAACAAGGGGGGCAGAAAAGGCGGGCCTGCTCGCTAATGGATGAAAAAATGAGGCCACGAGGGTGGTCTCTGACGTATGACCAAAACTCTTTATCAGAAGCGGCAATTTAAAAAGTTTAAAAATAGTTTGAATTAGTTTTCGAGATATTAATTTTTTTCTAATTTTAATGACATTTCTGTAATGATGGCAACTAATTCAGCCTTTGGGCGCGAAAACGCCAGGAATCCTGGGATGCCGAATGATAATTAAATAGAAATAAAAATGGTATTACAAAAGTTCCAAAGAATAAAAATTCAATGTCTCAAAAGAAGAAATTAGGCAGGTGCGTTTTAAAGGCAGTGTTGCAATTTAAGAGAATAAGGTTTTAATAAATACGTGTAGCTTTTAACAGATTAAGATTTTTAGAATGATAAAATAAAGAATATTTTGATTAAGTTATGGAATAAAATATAAAATAGATTTAAGAGATATTTTAGAAAGAGAGGGAAAATTTAGAATTGTAAGAATTTGGAATAATTTAACTAAGAAAAAATGGCGAAAATTTTTATTATTACATAAATATAAAGATTGGAAATGTAATAAATTTAAGACAAGCACAGACACAGAGAAGGTTATTAAAATACCTTAATAACTTTGTGTTCTTTTTTATTAATGAAATATCTTTACGGCATTTGAATTTTACAATTTAATGATTTTTTAACGTGTTTGTTCGTAAAGAAAAATTAAATTTTATGCTATTTTTAATCAAATTAAAAAAAGAAGAAGAAGAAAAATTTGGTAAATCTATTTAAACGGAACCTGTCTGTAATGGAAACTGACTTAAACGAGAAATTTTCATGGTCCCCTGCCTGACGAATGAATGCCATATAATTATAATAGAAGATGAACCTGCTAAGACTTATTCAAAATTTGGGGAACCGCAAATGGTATGCAATGTTCGTAAAAGTGATATTTTAAATCTATTCTAAAAATGTATCTTTACTGTTATCCTGATTTTACATAGATCAACATTTTGTTTTGTTAAACACGGGATTCCGTCATAGGCAGGTTCTTTTTCTCAGGTTTTACCGTATTTTAATTTTATTGCCTAGAAATGCATCTACCCATTTAAATAAATAAATAAATATATATATCTACCCTATATATATAAAATCCTAATGAAACGAATTTGTGAAACGATTTTATGAAACAAATTTATGAAACGATTTTATGAAACTATTTTATGAAACGACTGATTATGTTTCAGGGCTATTTTTAATAAAATATTAAACGCTTGATGCTGAAATTAATACCAATTGTCGATAAAAATCCGCGGATGTCAAAACTGGTAATAGAATTTTGAAATTTGAATTAGTTTTCGAGATATTAATTTTTTTCTAATTTTAATGACATTTCTGTAATGATGGCAACTAATTACTCAGTTTTTAGCACTTTCCAACCTAGTTGAAAAGTGCTTATGACTTCGGTTTGTCTGGCCGTATGGCCGTCTGCCGTCTGGCCGTATGGCCGTCTGCCGTCTGCCGTCTGTCCGTGCTCTAACTCCCGTAAATATGCTCGGATTGCTCTGCAATTTTTACATGTTATTGTCGTTATCCATAGCATGTACCCTATTTCAACGGAAGTGTGTAGCACCTATAGTTTTTTTACAGGGACACTCAAAAGAATTCCGTTACATTGCGGTCTATGGGGAAAAATTATTTGCGGTTTATTTAAATAATGTTTCACTATTTTAAACGCATTGAAATTTATATATATATCACTAAGGTGCATTAGAAGAAGCTTAATATGGAATAGGGTGTGCATAGCACTTATAGTTACTATACAGGGACAGTCAAAAGAATTCCGTTACATTACGTCTATGGAGAAAAATCGTCTGCGGCTTATTTAAATAATGTTTCACTATTTTAAACGCATTGAAATTTATATATATTACTAAGGTGCATTACAAGAGGCTTACTACAGAATAGTGTGTGTATAGCAGTCATCGTTCATTTACAGGGACACACAAAAGAATTCTCTACTGTCTGTTAACAATAATTCCTGGAAATGCGTTTTAAGTTACTGAACGCGATTTTAACTTTAACTCGCTTTTTGTCTCTTACGTGATGTGTATAAATTCTGTAGATCCTATACAGGGCAGCACAAAAGTTCGCGAACACATTTCCGTTTATTGACAGAAACTCCAGAAGGATAATTTTAAACTGTGCTACGCGTTTCCTAACTAAACTAAAATTTAGCATCCTATATAGTATATATACAAATCTATAGATCATATACAGGATTGAATAAAAGTATTCGGATACTTTTCCGAATATTGTATCTGTTCGAAATTCCTGAAATTATGTTTTTAAATATGTTATGCGTTTTCCAAATTGTTTACTTAGATGTTATCTTTTAGCTTATTAAACGGTATGTTTTGTAAAATTATTTTGGAAGCGTTGGAAAGTGCTACATAATCTATGCTTGACG
The DNA here is from genome assembly GCA_963931845.1 of Maratus michaelseni. Lineage (NCBI taxonomy): Eukaryota > Metazoa > Arthropoda > Arachnida > Araneae > Salticidae > Maratus > Maratus michaelseni. The sequence goes on from OZ007590.1 coordinate 99,656,542, forward strand.
CATGATTTTTCGTTCTTGTTTTGTGACAAAAAAGGGGAAAAAATTGAAAAGGATCCCGATAGGGATTATTGATTTCCTTTTATTCGTCATTTTCAAATTGAAATTGAATTTATCTTTTATTTCAATCGATAATGAAGACAAGATTGTGATTAAATTATGTTTTTTATGGAAAATTTGAAAAAAAAAAATCACATTTCTATCGTCAAGATTCAATCGTCTGTCAGCATTTAATTTAATTTATAAACTGAAAATATTTTGAATAAATTTGTCCAAATGACGTCATTTATGCAAACGCAAAAGAAAAGAGGAAAAAGGAATCAATAGTAATTATTATTTATTGATATCATATTGTTATTTTTTTGTAAAATTTAATTAAACGAATTTATAAAATCACTAATTTGGATATTTCAAACGAATATATAAAATAATAATTGCCCAACTGAACGGAACGAGAACAAAATATCCTGCTTGGTTTTTTCCGCCAAGCCTTTTAAAAAAGCGTCAAGTCCCCTATAATAGAAAAGCACCAAAAGTTCATTGGATTTGTTTTCATAACTTTTGGCAACAAATCTATGTATATTAACGAATCTATCCCTTTTTGAAGCTCGAATTACGCCAAACCTAAAAGCAAAGGATTCTATACTGGAAAAGTACCCGATTTTCTTATGGACAATATTCAAGTGACATAACATGGTGTAAAATTATCGCGGATAGCAAATTTGTTTAAATATCTCATCAATTGATGCCGAATAAATGCAGGCATGCATACACAAAATATTTAATTAATTTTGTATGATAAATAATTATTAGAAAATTCGTATATACATATTAATTAAAATAAATAATTTACACATTTAAAATAACATGGAAATATGCATGATGGTGCACTAAAATAGAGAGAAAATTAAAACCTCTTACTGAAAATGTCTATAACATAGTACTTTTCAATACCGTGGATTTTAATGTTATTCACAAGCAGATGGAATTTTTCTCATCCTTAAACGCAAAGGAAGAATAGAATACAGATCGTTGTTATAAAAGTCCGCGAGGTAGCCACAATTTAAACCTAACCATTTTATACAAGCTGATTTTCAAGTTGTAATTGATTTTACTTATCAATCCCGAAAACAGTCGTCAGTTGTCGCAACAGCTGTGTATGAGACCATGATAATCAAAAAAGGCCCAATTAAAACGTTAAAAGCATGGCAACCTAATTACAGATTTACTAATATTTTTAAAATAAAGCACGCTGTCATGTTTTTAGAGGCCTCGAAGTCTGAGCGGGGGTTGGCGTGCGTAGCTCGCAGGGGGTAGGCCCCCTAGTATATATATAAAAATTTTAATTGCGGAATAATAGCAATTTAAAAATACGTGCATTTTTTGAAGAAAAAAAAATATGGACCGGGTCAAATTTTACTGAGTTTTTTTACTGAACAGGCCAGAGCCGTGCCGGTCCAATGATTTTCATATAAGCTTTGACTGAAAATTTCTGCCTGTTCAGACCTCAAGAAAAATGCAGTCCAACCCGACGTGGGCCGGAAAATAAATCTAGTCCTGGCCCATCTGCGTCTGAATCTCTAGAAAAAAATAATCCCCAAACCAAGCTCGGACCGAGTGTCAGGAAGGAAAATTGGGCCGGGCGCATGAAGACCCTTACATCGAACAAACAAAAGATTAGTTCACAAAATTTTGTAAATTTGGACGATAAAATTCTAATATATTTAAAAGGGAAAAAAAACGAGTTTTTAGTGAACTTAGTTCACTTTCATAGATGAGTTTGAGTTGAACGAGTTCGTTTGAAAATTTTTGAATTTGAACGTGAACTTGACTCATTTTTGAAAAATTGAACTTGAGTTGAACTAGTTCGTGCTTTTTGTGAGCGTGCCCAACACTGCTTTTAACATGATGGCCGAAGTGATGTGCGGTTAGATCGAAATCGTACATTATTTCCGGCACTGCGTTAGGTGCGAAATTTTTCCAAATTTGAAACTCGGTAACTTTTGGTCATATTAAAATGATTTTTTTCCACCGCATGTCAGAGCATGAGGACTGTTTCACTAAATATAACTTATAGGATCCAGAGACATATAAAAAGTTAAGTTTTGTAACGTCTTCAAAAATGCATTTTTGACCCAAACGACGTATAACATAATCCTTCAGCTAATTTTAAATATTTTTGAAATTGAAACTGTTTATCAAAGACTAACGGTTCAGAAATCATCTATTAGTCAATGCTTAGAAAGGACATATTTTATATTTTTTCATAATATGTGTAGATTAAAATTTTTGATAAAAACAAATTTCTTTCAGTTTATATTGTATTTGTTTGTTATTAATTTTTTTTTAAATTAACCATTAAATGTATATCGAGCTATCATACTGATCTCGAGAAACAAGTACTGCATTGCAAGAGTGCAGTGTCCTGCGGAAATCAAGGCACAAGCACTGGTGTTGGGACGAATTTAAATTTTCATATCCTCTCCTCTGGCTAACGAGCGAATGGGCAAAATTGTAATGTTGTTTTCTGTGTATTTTAACTTAAATGCTAAAAAGAATTGATTTTTCTAACATTAAAAAAAATTGATTACATATATATGAATGTAATCATTCAGAGTATTAATCATTACTTCAGTCATTAATATTGCATTATATCTTTAGAATTATATAAATTGAAATAATGCTTGTATTGCAGTGAAAACTGGAGCTTAGTGAACGTATTTACACAGACTTGTCAGTCAGGACTTATAAATGTGAAAACAATCAGATTGCTAATAATAAAATGTATATCTTCATTATTTATTACGCTGTTAAAACTTGTATTTCATGTTTGTGTGATAGTACGTAAGAATACTGTTATTAAATTATCAGTAGAATATATTTTACAATTGATGGTCTGTTTAGAGGGGGGGGGGGGGGTTCAGTGTTAATGTATGAAGATATTTTGGGGGGGGGAGGGGGGGAATTTGCGTCATTGGGTTTGGGGGGATGGTCACCACTGACCGGGATTACTCATTCATTATCATGACGTCACAAAAGGTGGCTGGCCCGCGACCTGCGTTATACACGGCCGGTGCATGACGTTTAAAACGTCACATGTAGTGGAACATTTTTACACGGCGATTGGTGCAAAACTGGGGGCGCGTCGCTTTACACCAATCACTGTGTAAAAATGATACACTTCATGTGACGTTTTAAATGTCATGCTCCGGCCGTGTATAACGTAGGTCTCGGCTGGCCGTGACGAAAGACAAAGCGAGTGACACAAAACGATGGGCGTGTCGCCTTGTGCCAATCGCTGGTCGCGGTCAGCCACTATTTGTGACGTTATAAGAGTGAATGAGGGAGGCTAACGAAAAAGACAGGCTACCGCGGTACGCATATAAGCAAAACATACATTGATTCATGTACAGAGAAAAATAGACCAATCACCTGGCGCTCTGGCGTTTCAAAACTCCGCCCCTTGCTTCGCTGGCGTGTGGCGTGGCATGGAACGTTGGTTACAGGTTAGAACTAAAACTAATGTTGATGTCACTACTGTACGCTTGCACTTCATTTGTTTTCTTTGCCAAAAATTTTGTGAGATCTGATGCAAAGCTGTAATTAGTTACAAATATTTTCAGTCTCAATAAAATCTGGTAGCTGCAGAAACCTTAATAACATTAGGGCAATTAAGTTTTGCCCAAATTCTTAAACAAGTTGTTCAGCATCGATAATCAATCTGCATTAGTGTTGAATGTTTATGAAATATTAGAATAACATTATTTCAATATAATACATTTCGAATGTAGAAGTATTAATTAAAAACATATTTTCTTAGAAATAACAGTATGTAATCAAATTATAAGGTCAGTATATGTTTAACTCATGAATTCACAAACGATGTCTTTAATCAAAACAACTCAATCTTAAATTTAGTCTTTAAATTATGTTATTTTAAAATTTTATCTATGCTGTTTCTCATACTGTGATTAATTAGAGTGATTGCTTTTATTATTCACTTACAGTTTATTAAATAATAACTTTTGTTTATTCAGATCCCTAATACTTTTTCACCATTTATTGTGCTGTCCTCTTAAAAAAACCCACAGTGAAATGTTTCCTAAAAAAAAAAAAAAACTCTAGTACTACATCAAATATTTCACTAAAGTCTTTTTTTTTTATGCTCAAATTAGAATAATAAAAATATCTAAGGAGTGCTTATTTAATTTTAAAATAATGTAAACTAACAATTGCAGAAATCTGGGAAACACAAGCTTCATTTTTACAGATTTTCTTCTTATAATAGAAATTAAGAATGATCTACATAATTTTTTTTAATGTTAAACCATTAATATGCAATAAAATGCTTCATTTTTAGCTGATTATGTCATGTGTGGGTGTTTTTCAGGTAACATAGGTTATTTTTTGAAAAAGTGTTTTTTTTTTTTCCTTATTTAATTGGCTGCCATTTTGTAATAAAATGATAAAATAAAAAATGCTCAACATTAAAATCTTGGTCAGAACAGCTGTGAAAATTTAGCCATGCTTATTTTTTTTTTAAATTTTTTATTAAACTTTATGTAGAGAAAATTTCAAAAAATGGGTTTTTTTAGAGGACAGCACAATATGTGTTTGTCTTCTGATTTCTACTCTTTATGCACCTGTCAAACAACTCAATTTGCACGTTAAAGTTTTTTTTTTTGAATTGTAAATTAATTTATTATATTCTTAATTATTATTATATTTTAATTTAAACTGAACTTTATAACTTAAACTGAAGACCTAATTGGAACAAATTATTTTTTTTCTACATTCTTATTAATACAAAAATCAGAATACAATGATATTCAAAAAGTACAGTATAAAATTATAAATTATGGATTCTTATCAAATTAAAGTAAATCTTGAGGGGATCGTATCTGATGGCCCGGTGAACTCTTGTGGTGTCTTAGAGCCTTCATATTTGATAGCCTTAGCATTACGGGCAGTTCACCAGGACAATGTAAGCAGCGTGAAAATGGAACCTGTTTATAATGGAATGTTACCTGCTTAAAGTAGAGAATTTCATGGCCGAGTGAAAGAAAGAAATGCTGATGTGGAAGCCTGCCTAAAATAGAACTTTTCTTCTGGTCCCACTCAGGAAATTCTGTAATTTGGCAATTATCTATAATTTATAAACTTATAGTACTGTGTTTTTGAAGTTTCATATATTTTGAATTTACAAAATGGAAATAGTAAACATATTTAAAATTTTAGACATGAAAAAAAAAATGTTAATTTTTGAAAAATAAATGTTATTAATTGCAGAAATTTAAAATAGGTGCAAATTGGAATTTTTTTTATTCTTTACAGCTTCATTTCCTTGACTATTTATAATTGGCTAGAATTCACACTTTATTTTGTCTGAGTTTTATCAAGGTTGCTATATAAATTAAATATTATCAAATTTTACTTCTCAAAAGTAAAAATTAATACAGTATTAATTTTCGTAAAGGATGTTTGGTTTCTGCATAAAAAAAAATCTTTTCTGAATGAAATCAGAACTAGTATATATGTTTGGGTACTTTTTATGTTAACCAGGTGCAATCTCATCGATAGCAGCTTTACCTTTCCACGTGTCTAAATTAGAAATGGTGCTTTGATGTTAATATAAAACTAGATGGAACCCGTCAAAATTTGACGGAAAAAAATTACAATAACAATATTAGTAAAATAAGCTTCTTTATTACATAAGAAGAAATGCTTATGAAACAGTCTTTCAAATATTTTATTTTAAAAGTTTTTTCCCCCAGTGAAGTACAGTACTATTTCTGATGCAAACTCCAAACAAACGATCCGTAAACAAAATGCAAATCAGTTTGACATTACTGCCATAATCCCCACGGCAAGATAGATAATTTACTGGACCCAGACTTGCCAAGTCTCCGGCTTTTTGCACACCAGTATTATCTTAGAGAAAATGTTGTTCTTTTAAATCTCGGAATGTTCCGGTTACATAAAACAACATTTTCTGTACTAAAATACTGGTGTCCAAAAAGCTGGAGACTTGGCACCTCTGCTGGACCTATGAAGTATCATAGATATAGTATATCTCTACGTTCATCTCATATTCAGTCAATAAAAGAACATAGTACATAAAGCCCACATCTCCCTCTGTGATAATGCAACCGAATGAGCTCCTACGCGCATGTGCATTGCATCCCCCCAAACGCACTGTCGAAATTCGACATTTAAAAAAAATGTTTTAAAAGGTTTTGATCAAAATTTTTAAAATGTCATTTTAAACATTGTTCGTTTCAAATCCATATCTTCTGAAACGCATCCATTGTTTTAAGCTAATCAATTTTTATGTAAAGAATTTTTTACAATAATAAATCAATCTGCAGATAAGGGAGATTTTTAATGTTTTCGAGTGTAATTTATTTGTATGGTTTCTTCAGTTCCTTTACATAATCAGGATGATTATTCCTTTTCCATAATTAAGAGAAATAATGTAAATAAATAAATATCCAAGATTATTTTTGATTCTGTTTTCATAATTATATATTGTAAATTTCATTGTTTAAAGTTACTGATAAATGATACTTTAGTATATGGGGCTTTTCCTAAGTATTTTTTTATTATTATTTTTTATTTTTGAGATTTAATGGCAACATTCTTCCGTTTGTTTATTGAGCGCTACAGTTTGGCGAATTATTTGGGGTACTTTTTGGTTAGCCGGGGGCCAGTGAAGTATATATATATATATATATATATATATATATATATATACACATATATATATACATATATATATATACATATACATATATACATATATATATATATATATATATATATATATATAGTATATATATACATATATATATACATACATATATATATATATATAATATTTATAAATTTTACTGGTGCCGGCTAACCGAAAAGTACCTAATTTGGATATAGTTTTTTTTCCTTAATGGGACGACGGGATAATGAACGGAATTTCGACGGGATAATGAATATTTTTGATGGTACCAGAAAATTTTCTGCATTTTATAGTTATATTAAGAAATACACACTTTTAAAGTTTGCTGAATCACTTATTTGTTTACTTTTTCATGCGTTATATTATTGAAGATTGTTAGATCTCTCATTCTTTTAACTATACCCTACTTATATAAAAATAGCATGTGTTCTCTGTGGTGTTTCGCATAAACGTTGTAAAATTCAGGTTATTAGATTTTATCCAACTTTGCTGTCCTAATTGCTGATGAAGCAGTCATTTTTGGCGATTTTATTGTTAACTGTAAAATGTTTGTATTTGATATAGACCGAACTAAGAAAAGTTTGGGTACTTTTCCATTATACGGACACCATTGCCTCCAAGCATACATTTACATGTATGGCATGGTGTCGGTAACGGAAAACTACCAAAATTTGCGATCGATCAAATAATTGAATTTCGTTAAGCATTACATTTTCTGATTAGTTCTCTATTATCCGGTCGATGACTTTTCATAACAGAAAACTATCGCCAAACTGTAAAATTAAACGCCAAAAATGCAGTCCGATTTACTTTATGTCAGAAGCATTATACGTGTTTGTTACGTCATCAAGTGGTTTTTAACTCGACATTTCCGTGTATTTTTCATTATGTTTTACTGATTTATTAGTTATTTCATTCATTAAAATAACAATTGTGTCCTTAAATTCTTATATTTTATTTATTTATTTATTTTGATATTCCAATGGCAACGTTTTCCCGTTCATTTGGCGATAGTTTTTTGTTATGAAAAGTGGTCGACGGGATAATAGAGAAGTACCATTTTTTTTTATCAATATGTAATATTTCTTAGATGCAGGTTTAAACTTCTAAAGAAAAAGTGAGGATAAAAATATCTGCAAACAACATTTAGTTTTTAGTCAAGCCAGAATATCATCTAATTTATTCCATCAATGTTATAGTAAAAACTGATCCAAGATTGCAAAATACACGTGCGAGAATAAAAAAAATTACAATCGTATTTTAACTACATTAGAGGATGACGTCATCCGCTACAGGAAAAACATGGGACATAGAAATATAAATTAAACATTTCAATTTTGCTTTTTAATCATAAATATAAAATAAACCCGTGCAATGTTTTTTATAATTGCTGAGCATCATATAATGTGGTATTATTTTTTGTGGCAACAATAATTTGAGGAAAACCTTTCATTTCTTTCATGAAAACAATGCCGATTTAATTTTTAATTTTCAGCAAATTTTAATCAAAAACATGTTTTAACGAAATGCTATGTCAGAAGGCTGTGCAAAATCCTTTCATATGGCATCTCATTCGTCATTCTGCATTTCGTATTTTCTGAGAAAAAGGGATGGAGAAATAATACATATGATACTAGTTGCATAGACAATCATTTATACTCGCTCATATTTGACACCAGCATTGGTCGCCAAAGCCGATTACAGAAAATTAGCCTGAAGTTGAAGGTGTTACATGGTTTCAAACAGAATGAAATTTTTATATGCTTTTCCGAAAATGTTGGTAAGGCAAATCTTTTAGTTTATCTGTCCGTCTTTCTATCTTTTACTTTCTTAAAATAAATTTTATTATAAATGTTGGTATTCTAATCACAATATCGCTCCAGTCAGTGTGGCAAAACTTTGGTTGTTATTTCTTTAAGTGCATTTTAATGATGTTAATAAACTTTATATATACTAGGGGGCTCAGCCCCCCTACTCGCTAACGCTCGCCAACCCCCCGTGAATTGCGAAGCAATTCACATTGAGACCGCTACGCGGTCCCAGCTCGCTTCGCTCGCTCGCCCTTTTTTATCGTTCAGCAATTCTAGCCGGAATAAGTTCTTCCATAAAATATTTGAACACATGAAATCTACAATTTTTTTTTTTTTTTAATGTAAAAATGTTTAATGTTTCTCTGTTGAAAACAGAACTAAAAATGCATTTACTTGGCGCTACCAATGGGCACATAAATCATTTAAATACTATGAAAAAAGGATCTTGGAAACATAATTAGCTTAAAACTTATTGCACAACAATTTTTTTTAATGTCATAAAGTAATTCCCCGTTGAAAACATAACTAAAAATGCATTTAGTTGGCGCTACCAGTGGACATGTAAATCATTTAAATACTATGAAAAAAGGGTCTTGGAAACATAATTAGTGTAAAACTTGTTGCACCTATAATATTGTACAGCGCGGCTTAAATTCATTAGGAAAAAAAAATGATTATAGATTTTTACAAAAAAAAATTATTTTTTACTTCAATTTACAGCAACAGATGGCGGCAGGTGCCACTTAGTCAGTTGATTTTTTTTTTTTTCGATTCTTGAGTGAGTGAAATTCGTAAATGAATTCTAAATATGAGTTGAGAATTCTTTTGAAATTAACGATATTACTCATAATTAAAATGAGGAATGATCTGACGCTTTGGATTACGCAAATGTTAGCTTATTTTTAATAATTGCTAATTTGAGTTTCATTCTATGGTTTCACTGCTCTCTCAGTGACCGCCATATTGGATTGGAGGCGGAGCTAATCTAACACAATACAGATTGTTCATTGGTCTGAGCTCTGGAAACTACGGTTGTTGCCAAACCATAAACTACAAATTCAGCCCTATTTTCGCGCCACGTAAGACAATTATATATATAGATATGTACACACATGAGATTTTATTTGAAATATATGTATATGTTACGGTCAATATGATTAATCGGTCATTATTAATAATAACCGGTTATTATTAATAATAACCGGTTATTATTAATAATGACTGTATTAATCATAATGACTGTAACATATATATATATATATTATATATACATGCATCACACATACAATACATATTCATCATTATGATGTCAACATAAACAGGGTATGTTTATAGCCAAATTTGGCACTATTTCATTAAGTGTCGCCAAGCTTGGCGAGCATTTGATGCTAGAGGCTATATTCCATTGAGAATTTTTGGGTGAGTAACCCTCCTCTTTAATAAAAAGCTACGTGTTGCTGATGACTGGTTTTTTGCTAATCGTTGCCACAAATTAATCTTGGAAAATGAAAGATTTGAAGTTACTGAAAAAATGAATAGCTCAAAAAGTATTTGTTAGAAAATTGTTAGACAAAACTGCGTTAGAAAGGAAAAAAATTCTTCATTCTTGATATAAATTTCGAATCTAATATTATGCCTTTTTCAAATATTGAATTTAAAAAATTACCAAATTTCACAATAGAGTACCATAGCGAAACCTTCGCGCATAAAAAGATAATGATAACGGCAATGTAACCTGACGTGTATACTGGCTGATGTCATGAGTACATGATTTTTATTTAATTCTCGACAAATACTAGATGCACCATTTCTTTTTAGTTGTGAATAATAATATAGGTTAATTCCTGTTATTAAAAAATGTAGCTATAAAACATGTAAATAAACGGAAAATGGTAAGCATGGGTGCAAGTCTTCAGTCTCAGGACTGATTTCAGTCCTGGAGAGATTTTTGATTAATAGTAAATTCTACTTTTATATAACTAATAATAGCTATTTTACTATCAAGAACTTTTTAATCACTATCTTTTACTGCAAGATATCAATTTTTAGCCGTAATGAAAGACATAGAAATCTTCTAGTTCATTTCCATTTGGTTATTCCCAATTCTCAGAAAAGTTTTCAGTCTTGGCTTGCTTGGACTTCTTGCACCCATGTAATAAGTGGTAAACCGCATTAAAAAAAGCATAAAACAGTGAAATAAGTAATTTTTTCTGTCAAGTGTTGACGGGTTCCATCTAGTCCATTAAGTGGTTAATTAAATGGCAAAACACACGATTGTTAATAAAGTTTCAATCTTTCGTCACTGCACAAGACTCTTGCTATTATATATTACTGTATTGTTAGTCTTTACTCTGTTAAAAGTTTATTATAGAAAGAGAATTTTCAGAATTAAAGCATCGAAACTGCCAGTTCTCCTCATGATTATTATAATTTTATAACAAATATCCAGTTTAGCGATATGTATGTTATAGAATAAATCTTTTATATTGGAGTTCTTCGCATTTCAGCTTCAGGTTTTTGCATAAAATTAGCTAAAATCTTAAAACCAAGTCACATTGACATATTATCTAAGACGATTAGATGAAAATAATGATAGATTTTCTAATGGAAAAATGGCCGTGCGTCTGTAGATTTTGTAATCTTACTTAATCATGCCAATGTTAGAATGAAAGGAAAAAAAATTATTAGCATCAAATGGTTTATTTTAAATCTGGATAGCTTTAAAAACGTTTAAAAAGAACCACTTCTCTTGCACTAAATCGTGTTTGCTAAAATATGTCATTTGGCAGTTGCAATTACAGAAGATTCCTTAATAGGATTAAAAATCTCCTCATTAGTGAACATAACAATGCAAACAAGCATGAAGCATAAATGCCTAAGTAAATTAAGCGATAATTGTCAATAAAGATGAAATGCATACTAACACAAAATATAAGATATGCAGCCATGATCGCAAAGAGTTGATTCTTGATTTATCTAACAGAAACTTCCGATTTGGCGAAGGGTTGAGCAAATAAATTATGACAAAAAAGCAATATGATAAAGTGCTTAGCATACATTTTAGGAAGACTAAACTAGTGGCTAGTATTTTGATGTAAACAAGAAATAAAATATAGATTTGTAAAACATAATAAAATAATTTTATATTTATATCCATCCTTTAGAAAAATACATTTAAAAAAACCTACAAATCCCATCAAAAAAATTTCTATTAAAAAAAAGTGCCAAGTTCCTCTTAATGTTTCAGCCGCAGAAAGTACCTGATGCTTGCCCAAGTTAAAAGTCAAACATCTGAAATCTTTCATTGAAAATGGCTTCCTGTAACTTGGCCGTTAATGCATTATTAGAGGGATTTTCATATTCTAAATAATGTATCTACATGTCTACTACATTTTTTTTTAAAACATTTAATGCATTTTATTGCACAAAATACTGAAATATAATACACATTTTAAAAAGCATAATTTCGAAATCACAGCTGTCGAGGATGGTCCACTCTGGTTCTCAACGTCTCATATAATGTAACAAAATGTGAAATTTGATGAAAAAATTATTCATTGGAATTCGTGTTAATGACAATAGACCGTACAAAATAGAAATTAAACCATGGTAAAACTAAATGATGGTTAATCAAAAATAATGTTTGTTGAAATTCAATGGTAATTTATCACATAGCTTTTAGTTTCAATGTCTTCATACGAATTTGCTTATTTGCATTCTGATATTACTTTTAATATTCAAATAATTTATAAATGAATCATTTCTAATCATTTATTTTGAAAAGATTTATCGACGTAATTGTTTATTTCAAATGAAAGTTATATGTTTAACATCAATCAGGGTGTATTATATATTCTAATTTATTTTTCTCAGTATTAAATTCTTCTAATGTTCTTTGGAATTTATTGAAATTTGTATAAAAATGCCAGATAAATGAAAAAAAAAAAACCTAGATTGCATTAACGGCCAAGTCGCAGGAAGCCATTTTCAATGAAAGATTTCAGATGTTTGACTTCTAACTTGGGCGAGCATCAGATATCAGTACTTTTTGTGGCTGAAACATTAAGAGGAACTTGACACTTTTTTTTTTAATAGAAATTTTTTTATGGGATTTTATACTTTTCACTGGAATAATGATAAATGTGAAAAAAAAAAAGTTTCATTTGTTGAAGCAATACAGTAAAAGAATTCTGAGATGATAAATCACAGAATGTGAAGAAAATGTACTGATCTTCTTTCCGAATATTTTAAAGTAAATGTTATGTAAATGTTAAGAGTATCGTATTTTGTATAGAATTCAATAATTAACTCCACATGTTTCATTTGACCTTATTACAATTTATTGACAATACATCCAAAATCAATTCATTATGCAAAGTACTTTCTTTCTATATTTATACAAATAATTACTATATTAAAGATTAAAGGCAGAGTATATTGACACTTTCAAATTTAGAAGAAGATAAAAAATTTTTTGAAAGCAAACAGCAAAATATATTTTTTAAATGGATTACGTACTGATCATGTAAAAAAATATATATATTCATAAACTAGCACAAACAAGGGGAGGGGGAAGATAGGATCTATATATTAATTTCCATTTATGTAAAAAAAATATAATTTCCAGTTGAATGATAATAGTCACATATTTACATGGATAGTTTACATACACATATAACAAATAATTAAACATTAAAATTAAATAAGATTAAATATTTTTTACTATCTAATATAATAAAATGTATCAAATATCATTATCAAAAAAAATATATATAAATAATAATAAAAGCATATTGAATATGTATGGTGAAACGCTGAAAAATATACACACATATATATTATATAGTATATATATATGTGGGAAAATTATGGAAATCAAACCTATTAATTAGTTTTTTTTTTTAATGAATCGCCCCTCACTTTGGATACAGGCCTGATGACACATAATCACGAATTTAGCAGGGTAGCCAATTTAATCAGTTTATCAGCTTAATTAATAAAACCACATGGCCTTTTGAACTGATAACTCTTCGGAGATGAGGAATTTCTAATATACTTCTACCCCACTTGCTGTGTGAAAACCATCATATATGCAACCATGAAATTCTACTGCTGTAGCAGGCTTTCCTTTAATTTGTGCAGGCTTTGTATTTTTTTCCCTCAGTTGCTGATTTTCTTATAAAAAAGGACAATATAATGCCTTCAGTTTGACATTCTTTATCTTCCGGTGCAGATGACACAGGAAATATGGGGAGAGGATGTTCTGAAATGAAAAAAAATGTGTCATAAATTATAAAAATTATCAATTTAACATTCGATTAAAAAAAGGATGGCTATGATGTCTTACACTCATGTACAGATTTTTTTTTTTATCAGTTATAAAAAGTAAAAAAGTCGCCAAATTTTGGGGATTTTTCCCTTTAATGGTAACCTGGCTATTGTATTCAGTTATCAGTTTGATGCAGTCTTGAAAATTGTGCCAAACAAGTCACCAAACATCGGTGCGTGAGTGTAACACATCTGTCCCAAAAGGGTTTTTTCCCCTCTGTTCTCAAATCCAAACTGGCTACCTTATGACATATTTTTTAATTCATTTTTGTTCTGAAAGGCATGAAATTGGCAGGTGTTTTTATTCAGAAACTTTGTAATCAAGACACGTTTTCTATTTTTGGTAAAGGCAGAAGATCTTTCAAAAATATTATCAAAGTCGCATTTTGAAATGAATTCTGATTTTGCAGTACAAGAAAGAAGAAAAACGGGTCGTCACATGACCAGAATCATTTATAACTCGATAAGTAATCTATTTATCAAAATATGGAAAACTCATTTAGATTCCAAATCACTCCAAAAGTCAAGTTTGCCAATTTCATGCCTTTGCATTAAAAAATGCATCAGAAATTGTCTCAGAAAGTTTCGCGTTGTTGAGCAAGTCATTTGAGAACCACCTTTTACATTTTGACAAAATATCGAAACTTCAAATTTTCATAATTCCTCCAATGAATTTACATTAAAACATTTTAATTTCATTTTTTAACTATTTTGCTGTTTATTAAATTCTTTTTATTGTGAACACAAAGAATATTTTCTTGGAAGTAGTTTTAAATTTTATACCTTTTAAATTAAAAAAGTTTTGAAATAAATATTTAAAAAGTGATTATTTAATAATATAGTTCCCATTTCCTGCATATTTTACAATTTCTGATTCTACAGTCTTTTGTGTGTATGTTTGTTTTGGGATTAATTTAAATATTTTAATAAATAAACATGATTAAATTTTGTAAATAAGGACTACTCACTGATAAAAGGAGCCCTCATTCACCCGAGTCTCTAACAATCTGAACATGATAAAAGTAATAAAATGAATGTAATTAGAGGATTGACAAATTTGTTGCACAGGTAGACATCCATTTTACCTACAGTGCTGGGTTTTTTTAATCAAATAAAACTGTATTTCATTCAAGTACTTTTGGAAAATAAAATTTCAAAAGTGAAACATTTGTTTATATACAAACATAGGTACGTACTTTTATGTTAGCTAGGCACAGGTGATAAATTATCAAATATTGCTCCCATCACCATCATTTGTATTGCATCCATTTATTTTAAAATATAAACCTTTCACTAATTTCATTTAGGATACATAACTTTCATTTAAAATACATATATTATATAAATTAGATTTAAAATACATGCATTTCACTTTTTTTAAAATACCCCTCCCCATGAAAAATAATAATAATAATAATAATACCATAAACCAAACATTTTATATCAAAATCAAAGCACTGTTTCTAATTTAGACACGTGAAAAGGTAAAGCTGGAATCGATGAGATTGTGCCTGGTTGTTAACCTCTCTAAAGTATCCAAACATATACTGGTTCTGATTTCATTCAGAAAAGATTTATTTTGGATGCAGACACCAAACATCCTTTATGAAAATTAATACTGCATTAATTTTTACTTTTGAGAAGTAAAATTTGATATTTTAATTTATATAGCAACTTTGATAAAACTCAAACAAAATAAAGTGTGAATTCTAGCCAAATATTATAAATAGTCAAGGAAATTAAACTGTAAAGAATGAAAAAATTTCCAATTTGCACCTATTTTAAATTTCTGCAATTAATAAAATTTATTTTTCAAACATTAACATTTTTTTTTCATGTCGTCTAAAATTTTAAATGTTTACTATTTCCAATTTGTAAATTCAAAATACATCAAACTTCAAAAACATAGTACTATAAGTTTATAAATTATAGATAATTGCCAAATTACAGAATTTCCTGAGTGGGACCAGAAGAAAAGTTCTATTTTTGGCAGGCTTCCACATCAGCATTTCTTCCTTTCACTCGGCCATGAAATTCTCTACTTTAAGCAGGTAACATTCCATTGTAAACTGGTTCCATTTTCACGCTGCTTACATTGTCCTGGTGAACTGCCCGTAATGCTAAGGCTATCAAATATGAAGGCTCTAAGACACCACAAGAGTTCACCGGGCCATCAGATACGATCCCCTCAAGATTTACTTTAATTTGATAAGAATCCATAATTTATAATCTTATACTATACTTTTTGAATATCATTGTATTTTGAATTCAGTAAAAAATGTATAAAAATATATATTTTGTTGTAATTACTTCTTTTCAGTTTAAGTTAAAATATAATAATAATTAAGAATATAATAAATTAATTCAGAAAATAAAAAAACTTTAAAGTGCAAATTTTGTCCTTTAACAGGTGCATAAAGAGCAGAAATCAGAAAACAAACGCATAAATGGGGAAAAGGTACAAGGGTTCTGAATAAGCAAAAGTTATTATTTAATAAACTGTAAGTGAATAATAAAAGCAATCACTGTAATTAATCACAGTAGGAGAAGCAACATAGATAAAATTTTAAAATAAAATAATTTAAAGACTAAATTTAAGATTGAGTTGTTTTGATTAAAGACATCGTTTGTGAATTCATGAGTTAAACATATACTGACCTTATAATTTGATTACATACTGTTATTTCCAAGAAAATATGTTTTAAATTAATACTTTACATTCGAAATGTATTAATATTGAAATAATCTTATTCTAATATTTCATAAACAAACTAATATAATACAGATTGATTATCGATGCTGTATTGTAAACAACTTGTTTAAGAATTTGGGCAAAATTTAACTGTCCTAATGTTATTCAGGTTCCGCAGTTACCAGATTTTATTGAGACTGAAAAACAGCAAAAGCTAATATTTGTTTTAAACCATGTGTTGGTGCAAGAGAGCATTTTTATTTAAAATAATATTACTTACATCTAATGAACAGAAAAACCCTAATTAGACTACATTACAAACATGTTATATTACCAGCAAACATTTTACTTCAATTTGGTTGAGATATTCTCACATTCAAACTAGTATTAGTTTTCATTCTTATTATAGATGAGTCATCATTAATCTTGATAATTTCATTCTTAAAAGAATGGGGTAAATCATTAATAGTAAATATCAATCGATCCTTGAAAAGATAATTAATTTGTCAACAAAAATAAAAATTTCCTTCTTAGGCTAACCAAACATCAACTTTCCGTTCCGTTCCACGCCACGCGACAGCGAAGCAAGGGGCGGAGTTTCGAAACGCCAGAGCGCCAGGTGATTGGTCTATTTTTCTCTGTACATGAATCAATGTATGGTTTGCTAATATGCAGTAATTCAAATAAATGATTATTTATTGTTTCTAGAGTTATAAATAGGGTACAGTTGAACTCCAGTTATATGTTTTGCCCACAACTAGACAACAAAACGTATAACTCATCATTGGAATCGCCTTGACATGTAAATCATTTATCAAAAGATACTTCAGTAGTTTATTGAATCTTGTTGAGACTTAAAGATTTTGTGCATTGAGGGTGCAAAGTGAGAGTTGAATATTATAAAGAAAGGGGGAGGGGGGAAGAAACTTTAAAAAAAAGGGGGAGAAATTTCATACAAAGGGCTGAAATCAGATTGGTCATTTTATTATTTATTTCCTGTTACTGAAAAATAGCAAATGATATAGGTGCAGATTCCCAAAATTTGGAAGGAGTCACTGGCTCCTAAACCCAAAAAATCCAGTGGCCACAATTGAAAAACAAACGCATAAAAACAATAGTGTTTATATGGAGTAAAAAAAAAAACAAACAAAAAAAAAAAAAACTCAGGAATTCAAAGTGTAAAGTAATTTATTTAATATAAACACATGTACAACAAAATTTGAATATTAATTAAATCTTAAATCATGTACAGTCAGAAGATAAAGTGAGCAAGATACGGTTTAAAAAACATATGTAGGTATAAGCTAAGCAATTATGATAGCGGGGGATATCAGAAAAACAATATTTATTATTTTGATTTTGCCAGACAAAATTACATATGAAAGAAAATCTGAATTTGTGAGATTATTTTGCACTATAAAAATCAAAACACACTTCAAACATTTGTTTATATATATATATATTTAAATCACAGTCTATGTAAAATTATCAGATTCAAACTGTTACGAATAACATTGCTATTCAAACATATTAATAGTTTGCTGTGTTAAACAGATCATCCTGAAATGTTATTAAAAGATAATAATAATGTTTGTTACGTGTTTTGGTCTTAATCTTAAAAAAAAAAAAAAACCAAAATTTCACGATGTGAACTGGGAATACCAGAAATTGATTACTTTTAAATCACATGGCAACTTAAAAACCAAAAGTTAGTGGCCACAGCAAAAAATTTAGTCGCCACATGGCGACTGTGAATCTGCACCTATAGCAAATGATTTTTTTTTTCTAGGGCTTCATTCAAGAAAAATGATATATATTTTTAAGGATTTTAGACTTTATATATTTGGGATATGGGGAAGAGAGAAAGTAGAAATTTCAGGAGCAAGGATAATTTAGATACTTGATTATTTGGTACTTCTCCATTATCCCGTCGACCACTTTTCATAAGAAAAATCTATCGCCAAATTATAGGATTTAAGGGTTTTTTTTCCCCAAGCCAATTTGGCAAAAACTTTGTTTTTGAATAATAGTTAGAAATAGCATGTGATTTTTTAATTTAATATAAAAATAAAATAACTTAATAAATGAAATAGCTTATATTATTTTAAAAAAGGAAATAAAAATAAATAAATGAGAGTTTGATATAAATAAACATTGATATACATAAAAAAACTAATTTATAGAATTAAAATAAAAAATAAAAGCAAATAAACAACAATTTACATAAAAAAATTTCGGCAAATTGGCGGGGAAAAAAATAACGACAACATGGTGTGTATTGCATATATGACATCTGTGCCAGAATTTACCATTTGCAACTTTGTAAGACACAATAAATGCATTTTTCTTATAGATAACTTAAGAAAATTTAATTAGACGTATAAAATTTTATTAAATAGTTATAAATTATAGTTATAATTATTTAATAGTTATTAAATAATTATTAAATTTATTAATTTTATTAAAATATATTAATATAATTTTATAATATATAAAACTATATATTAACTAAAATGGGACGACTTTACCTATGCTTGACCCCGCCAAATAGAGTCGCCAAGCATTGGCGAATGACCCATATGGTTGCCAGAATGATACTTGTGATGTTGGCATATTGTGCCGCTGTTTTAAGCCAATTGTGATTTTTCAACAGTGGGGTCTTTTCAGCAACCCCAAGAAGAAGGTGGGGATGTCAGTCATTTATCCACAAACAGTTATTTGTTATCGTTATTTCGCTTCCGCTTTAATAAGTTATAGGAAGCATTTCGCTTTGTATTAGATTCTTTCTTTTTTCTTTTTTAAGAATGCAAAACCCAGAAAGAATGTATATTAAAATAGTATAGCGTTTAAATGTTTTGTATTTCTCTGTACATATATTTAATTGTAATGAGGCTTTCATTCTGAAAATTAATAGCATTTAATATATACTTAAAAGAGGGAGGTCAGAAAAAAGTCAATGTGGATTTAATATATAAAAACTGCTAATGAAGACATATGACCCCCCCCCAAAAAAAAAGGGCATGACCCCCCTCTGAACGGAGAGCTGGATACGCCTTTGGGGGGGGGGGGCGCCAAAATCCATGTTTGCCACGGGTGCAAAAAAGGTTAGTTTCGGCACTGCCTCCGGCTAACGAGCAAAATTGTAATGTTGTTTTCTCTGTATTTTATCTTATGCTAAAAAGAATTGATTTTTCTAACACATTAAAAAAAAACTTATTACGTATATGAATGTAATCATTAAGAGTATTAATCATTACTTCAGTCATTAATATTGCATTATATCTTTAGAATTATATTAATTGAGACAAGGCTTGTATCGCAGTGAAAACTGGAGCTTAGTGAATGTATTATCATTGTTAATGTATGAAGATTTTTTTTTTTTTTTTGGGGGGGGGGGGGAATTTGCGTCATTGGGTTTGGGGGGATGGTCACTACTGTTCTTTCTATTTTCATTTTTTATATAAAAAGTTCAAACGTTGATCATTTTATTCTAATTTTTAAAAAAAAATTGAACATAAAGTGAAAAAGTTTTCCTAATGTCGTTTATCCCTATAACAAAAAAAAGAAAAAATGGAACATTTAAAAATTTTGTAAAACACTAGAAAGTAAACAAAATAAAATAAAAATAAATAAAAGTAGAAAAAAAAAAATTTCATTTTAGAAATTATTGAAGGGCGTGAACTCCACGAGCTACGCCAATAAACCTGACACGGAAAAAAAAAAAAAAAAAAGGGGACAATCTGACCTGATGCAGGATTTCATCGATATTTCCTCTATTAACTATATTTGAATAATAAATCCGTCCATTTTTGTATAAAAAAGATAAAATTGGTATAGCAGGAGAAAAAAATATAGAGATTACATTTCCCAATTGCTTTAAAAGATTAATTAAGTTATTTTCATCATGAAAATTATTTTGTCGGGTTCGGATCGACGAAACTTTTTTCCCCTGCTCGGGCTGGATTGATTTTAAATGAAAATTTTTGGTACATTACAGTACATCAGTGTTAATACGAGACGGATACAGTAAGTCGAGTAACATAAGTCCGGTATAGTATCGTGCAGGACTCTAGACCACCGCCAATTCAATGATTTAAAAAGCTGACATAAAAAAAAATAAAAAAAAAATCATGAATTTTTTTTTTTTTTTTGGTCGCGGGGTCGAGTTGATTTGAAAATAAATTTTCGGGAATACATCGTGCAGGACTCTAGACGACAACACAATGATTCAAAGAAGAAAAAAAAACTAAATTAATCATAAATTTGAAAGCTACATAAACAAGAACGAAAAATCATGCATCAAGTATAGATTATGTAACACTTTCCAAAATAATTTTACAAATCATCACCGTTTAATAAGCTGAAAGATAACGTCTAAGTAAACAATTTGGAAAACGCATAACATATTTAAAAACGTAATTTCAGGAATTTCCAACATATACAATATTAGAAAAAATATCCGAATACTTTTATTCAGCCCTGTATATGATCTATCATATACCCGAATTCATAAGTTCATTTCTGTCATAAGTGCATGAAATTTGCTGGTATATTCGTAAATATATAATATTTGCATGTTTTAGACAGATACCAAGAAATTAATTTCTTATTCATGCAAAGAATCTTACAGAAAGTTTTCTCAATGTTGAATGTTCGCATTTTAACATTTTAAGGCGATTTTCGAGGGTCGATAATCATGGAAATATCGTCTTGAGGGAGCAATCAAATACAAATCAAAATGTACCACATTTATAGGAAAAATAAAAACGATGTTCGATTGTTTAGTGCTTAAACAATAATGCCTGCTATTTAAATTCATTTCTATTTAAAAATAACAATGGATGAGATAATTTAGAATTTTTAAGCAGTAAAAAAAAAAAAAAAAAAAAAAAAAAAAAAAGAGAGAGAAAAAATGAAAACATCTTTAATACTTATTTATATTTAAAACAAATGTATTAGTCGATAGAAATGTTTTTCTTTTGGAGGGGTGGGGGGGGGGGTCATGACCCCCATGACCTCCCCCTTGGATCCGCGCTTGCCCCCCCCCCCCCCCCTTGCCAAATAAATTTGCAAAGATAATTTTATCAAGTTTCTATAATAGCTGACTCGACTTGTTTTAAATTTAAAATATGTAATCACAAAATACATAATACTGAACTGCGTAATCAGCTTTGTCAAATATTGATTCAATAAAACCTTCAAAACGGAATAGAAAGGAACAGGAAAAAAAATCCACTTTATACAGGTTTTCATCTTCGCAGGTATATTTTTTGGTATTTTTTCTGTTGAGAACATGTGATTTTAAAATTCAAAACTGGATTGATTTCATTTTCACAGATTTTACGCTCTGTGCATCATTACAAATGAGGCGTTTAAAGTCCAGTGATATGAATCACATTGTCTTAAGAGTTTACACTAATCATGCGAAGACATTCGGAAGCTAATGTTAAATCTGTGGGAGCGTTCTTAATACTTTTATTTTTTTTTTCATGGGATACATGCGGTCGATATCTAATGTACATGCATTTGTACATTTTCGGGATTTGTTACTTTTTTGAAAGTGTCCTCATATAAAAAAAAAACTGCAACCAAAGTCAAAAAAGTTAAAACGCACAACGTTAGATATCGAGATCAAGTATTATATGAGAAAATAAATTATTTAAAAGTATTTAAATGTAAGCGAGAATTACGAAAAGAACGCTCCCATAGGTTTAACATTAGCTTGCGAGTGCTTTCGCGTGATTACTGTAGGCTCTTAAAAGCATTTAAATTTTTTTTCCTTAGGATAGCTGAGGTTGATGTTCCGAAAGAGAAAGTAACTTTATATATATATATATATATATATAATATTAAAATGCAAGCGAGAAATTTGATAAGAATGCTCCCATAGGTTTCATATTAGCTTGCGACTTTCTTCACGTGACTATAGTGTAGGTTTTTAAGAACTCAAAAACCAGGATTTTCTACAAGCATAACAATGCCAGCTTTACTGACTATGTCACCCTGGGCGAGATTTTTTCCCTGCACCCCTACAAATGATAAATCCGGAAAAAAAAAAGTTTTACTAAGTATTTTATTTTGCGTATGTTTTAACTCCTTTGTTTTTAGTATCTCGAGCAGTCGTCCAACCTCTCTCCCTCTAAGCCAGAATCTGGTTGCAAAAACAAAAAAAATCCCTGACGGCTCGGCCTACAGGCACAGGTAGATTTCGAAGACGCAGACCATGGGGCACCTGTTTGTTGGAAATTCGGGGAAAAATGACTTTTTTGCGATGATGCGGTAGTTGGAACCGTTCACTTCGAAACCTAACTTATTTGCAGGCAAAGCCGGCAGGGTTTTTTTTTTTTAAATATAAGGGTTGGTCCTATAAAAAACTTGTCAATATAAAAGTTTTAGATAATAGTAAGAAGATTTATAATAAATTTAAGCGGATTTGATATCTTGTGAATGGACGAAGTTATGAATTTTTTTTCTTCTTTTGGCCATTTTTAATTATATCAAAAATCTGTCCTACATAAATTTTCGTTAAAAGTTATAATAACTTTAAACAGATTCGATACGTATCATAACTAATAAATTATGGGGTTTTGTCTGTTTTAACAAAAAGCCCCCCCCCCCATTTCTTCCCCTTGGTTCGATTTTGCCCATTAACGAACTTGACCGACATTTTATGCCCCTTGATGTGCGATTTCGATCTAACCGCACATCATTTCGGGCACCTTGTTAAAAGCGAAAAATTTCCAAATTTTAAACTCGCATAACACGGTGAGTTTTGGGCGTACAAAAATGATTCTTTTATTTTTATTTGATATATCAGAGATTCAGGATTGTTTTACCAAATATAACTTATAGGATCCGTAGGCTGTACAAAAAGTTAATTTTTATAACTTATAACTGTAGATTGAAGCGTTTATTTCAGTACAAGTTGTTGCCTTATGCTGCTCTAACAACATATCAATATACTCTTACAAGTACCGATTCTTATAAAATGGCAGACACTGTACCATTAAAACATAGTCCTAAATATATTGTAAGCCCTTGTATTCTGTATATGGTTTTCTTTCACAGTATAATTTTTCAGTCTTATTACCTAGTAATTAATCCTCCACCCCCTCCCCAAAAAATATAATTTTTCTTTAAATTCCGCACTTCCCCCTAAAATAATTAGTGGCTGGAAGTCTTTTTCTCTGTAGAGGTTGTTTACCTTATATTTTTTTAATGACATACTATACTACTCTTCTAACATCCCTAAAATATACTGTACTTAAATTCCAGTTTTCTGAAAATGGTCAAGTAATTTATTGTAGCGTTGTCTTTTCCTCTGAAATGCTTATTTTCTGTTATTTCTTATCCCACCCATCAAGAAAGTATTTTTGCACTCGGACGGTACGATACGACCCTGTCAAACACGATAATAAATTACTTAAAACGCTTCTGGAAAGCTATTCCTTTTATCACATCTTGTGGTCCTAATTGCCTTTCAGCATGTCTTAAACATTTTCCCACCTGTATTTCAAGTATATTTTTTTATTACCGCACCTTCAAAGATAGAAAGATGCAGAATGGGTTATTATTGTCCTTTATCTAGAATTTAAAGAATGAGAAAACAGGAACATTTCTGGAAATTGAATGCCGAAAAAAAGTTAAAAGTGACATTAAAAAAATCAAGAATTCTTTTAATAGTGGAAAAAAGGGAAATAATAAGAATTTAAAAATCCCCCCCAAAATGTACCTTTCCTCTAAATCCCCCTCCCCAAAAAATAAATAAATTGTATGACGCAGTTTGCATCACCAAACCCCTCTCTGGGTATCCCGGCAGAAAGAAAAAACATCATATTCCGAAAAAAAAAAATGGCGTTATTCAAAGTCAGCTTTCGTTGTGATTTTAAAATATCTATCGTAGTGTACACATTAATACGCATTCAAATTTGTAAAACATCTTTAAAAGGGATTTTTCCTCTCTTCTAGTATCAAGTTTCTCTTCACAGTTCGTACTTATACGACTTATACGTTCTAAACCACACAAAATATTGTCATAATTTAAATACCGTATATGCTCGTGTATAAGTCGAATAATTTTAGACAAAATTTGGGTGTAGAAAATGGGGGTCGACTTATACACGAGTTAGTAAAAAGAAAAAAAAACTAAAGAAAGAATATTTCACACTCCGGAAGAAGTGTGATATAGCGGAGTGAAATACCGGAGTCACCGGGTCTAGGTTGGAGAGAGAAATAAAAGCTGACAATGGTCATTTCCTTGTGATTGACTAAAAAAACTCTGCAATAACGTCCCTGTAATTGTTCTGCACTCATTTTCTCTTGGGATAGAATTCCCTTCAATACAGGGAATTCCTTTCAATATTTTAATCCCCTTTTTAAAAAAGTTCAACTTGAGAATGCTTCTAGATTTCTCTCCTAAAAGTCCTAAAATACAAAGAAGTACTATATTTTAGCAGTCTAAGAAGTTGCCTACCCTGTAAATAAGGCTTGAATAGATTTTTCAAAGATTTTTTTTCTTTTTAAGTATCACTAAATTGATGTAAATAGGTTTCAAAAGAGTTTAAGCTTCTTCAGTTTCTGATAATTATACAGATTTAAAATCTTGATTTTTTTTTTTTTTAATTTTGATTAGAAACGTAATTAAAAAAAAAGTATTACAAATTTAATATATATATATTTTTTTATTTATTCTTGATTATAAATCATTTTTCAACTTACTACCAGAAATGTGTTTCGACTTATACACGAAAATTCAATTTTTTTTCAAAATTTTGCGTAAGAATTAGGGGGGGTCGACTTATACACGAGTATATACGGTAAGTGCTTTTACTCATTCGTAACGGCAGCATCACCGTGTTTTGCACAAATTTTTCAGGTTTACGAGTTTCTCATTGAGATTTGGTTCTAAGTGCTGTGAGAGTGTGCCCATTTACCTGACGAACTACAGAGATACACGGACAGTTTTTGCAAATATGAAAATAAATTATTTAATATAAAAAATTACTTTTCTAAGTTCAATCTATATGTTCACAATGAAGTAAAAGTTCTAAATGTGTATGCAAGAAGTTTTTAGTTTAGCTGAAATAAGCCAATTTTTGTACAAAATATGAGACATTTTAATAAATAAATTCTTCGTAATCAAACTTTTGCAATCAAGCAACCTTTTCAAATGAGAACAAATAAGCGTCTGCACGGAAGTTAGCGATCGTAACTTGCAATTGTGCAGACCGCCAAATTTTGTTACAAAATACAATTTTGAGATAAATTTTTATTACGAAAAAACATATTTTTCTGATTTAAAAAAAAAAATTAACACTTCAAACTTTTTAGAAAATTTACTTTCCTAGTTCAATCCGTATCTTGACAGTGAAATAAAAGTTCTAAATATATATGCTAGAATTTTTCGCTTTTAATGAAATAAGTTAATTTTTGTGCAAAATATGATAAATCTAATTAAGACTGTTCTTAAATACAACAGAACTACTTTCTGACAGTTTTTTTTTTTAAATTCAATTTTGTTTATAATAGCCAATTCAAAAACTATGTAATCGAATGGCGTTTTTCACTTTTTGGTAAAGCAGAAAATCTTTCAGAAAATATTGTCAAAGTAAGTGTTTTGAACCAAATTTCAGGATGCGGTAGCAAGAAAGGGGTAAAACTTGTCGTCACTTGACAATAATAGCTTATTACTCAATAAGTATTTTTTTTTTTTTTTTTAATGGAAAACTTTATCTTATTCCAAATCGCTTCAACAGTCCGGACTGTCATTGTTAAGATCGTTTGAAAATTTGTCAGAAAATGCATCAGAAAGTTTCGCGTTGTTGAACAGAGAATTTGAGAACCATTTTAAATAAATTAATGTGAGCATTTTAAACAATTTAACCCATACGCATAGAGTTTTAGTAAAAGGTACAAAAGAAAAATGCATGGATAAGGAAAAAAAAAAGAATAGTGTGTAAAGCTATTTAAATAATGAAATTCATAAGAAATAAACTAAATGAAATTAATAAGGTAACAAGATGACGATGAATAATTCACAAACAATCGAACTAACGTGACACATTTAATTTTTTTTTCCAAGCCATTTAAAAATATACAGTTAAAAAATGGTTTTCTTCAAGTCAAATTTTCTCATTCTTAACCCATTAGGCGCCGCTATATATATTAAGCAATTTTTTAATGAAACAGTTGTTTTTTATTTATGAATAGAAAGTCTTTAAGGTATTTCTGAAGAAAAAAATTTAAATTCGAATATTTAGAAAAAATAGCATGATCCCAAAATGGGAGCAATGGCGCCTAATGGGGGTAAATTTTTTCACAAATTTTACTTATGCCTCCGTGCATTTATGTTTGTTATTTCTCAGTTTTTTCGCTATAAAAGGGATAATATCATTCTAAAACTGATATTTTACGATTAATTCATATAAATTAGTCCAACATCTACATTTATAATAAAAATAAAAAATAAAATTTCCGATTCCATAAGCATTTTCACTATCCACCTCTTTATTTTTCTTCAATACATAATTTTTGTCCTACTATATTTTACATGAAAATGATTGAACATTTTTTATGCAGCATTATATTACATTTTTTTCGTTTTCTGAAATTGGTTTTTTAACAATATTTTTTTTGTTTTTGCATTTTGTTTAGTTTTTTCCATATTCCAATTTGAAGTTCGCCTGAACTTTCATCTAAAATATCAAGCCTACATTGTAAACAATTTGCAGCAAAGTAACCGGTCATTCGACCGTTTTTATAAGAAACAGTTACATAACCGTAATTTAACAGTATTCTGACCCTAATATGAGCAATATTATGGTCAAAACAGCGTTAAATTACGGTTATGTACGGTTAAGTACGGTCATACGACCGTTTTTATAGAAAACGGTCGAATGACCGGTTACTTTGCTGCAAAAGTTTTTACAGTGTGTGTTTAATACTTTGTCTTTTTTAAACACTAAATTAGATATTTCTTGATTGTCTCTTGATTTAGAATTTACAGAAAGTTCTACTCCACCAAATATAACATGGGATAAATCATCACATAAATTATTTTCTATTACATATGTAATAGAAAATAATTTATGCGACATACATATGAGGAAGATATCTTCCTCATATGTTACAATACTGCAATCGGGTGGCAAACAAACGATTTCCGGAACATCCGAAAAATCATCCAAATCTAAAAAATTGTTCAATCATCTTCCATGTAAAATAATCAGAAAAAATTATGAAATGATGAAAAATAGAGAGATGGATAGTGAAAATGCTTATGGAACTGGTAATTTCATTTTGTTTTTTATTATAAATGTAAAAGGTGGACTAATTTATATGAAATCTTCTAAAAATATTAGTTTCAGAATGATATTGTACCTTCTATAGCTAATAAGTTGAAAAATAAATACCACAAATGCACGGAGGCATATGTACAAGTTTTCAAAAACCTTACCCCCATTAGGCGCCATTGCTCCCATTTTGGGAACATCTTATTCTTTCGGTAAATGTGATTGATCTATTATACATATTAATTCCGGATTGACGTTGTTTAACATAATACACTGTTATGAACATATTTTAACTAAAAAATATAATTTTTATTATAATTTTTTTTTTTTTTTTTTTTTTTTTTTTTTTCGAATACTGCCAAAAAGCTATTTTTCGCCTTTTTTAACACGTTTTAAAAAATAGAAATTTCTAATGAAACTTAACAAAAAAATTTCAGATGTCATCTAATATATTCAAAATGCAAATAACATGAACATTTTAACAATTTATAAAATACGCACTTCAGAAAAAAATCTTAAAGCAATGTTCCCAAAATGGGAGCAATGGCGCCTAATGGGTTAAGCACAAGCTGAAATAAAAGCATTTATTAACACTTTGGGTCACGTATACATGTTGCTTAATGTACTGAGAATCCTTGATTATTCCCACCAATTATTTTTAATTGTATACTTTACCTCATTTAATCTTAGCATTTCTGCAATTCAATTAAGTGAAAAATTCTGTTTTGATAAACAAATGGCAAAAGATTAAAAATTCTGTAAAGGACTCTCGTCAAAAATGGGTAAAAGATAAAGGAAAAATAAAACAATTGCATTTTCCAAAATCGTCTTATGATCTATACTAAAACAAGAACGAAAAATCGTTCGTCAAGCATAGATTATGTAACACTTTCCAACGCTTCCAAAATAATTTTATAAATCATTACCGTTTAATAAGCTGAAAGATAACATCTAAGTAAACAATTTGGAAAACGCATAACATATTAAAAAACGTAATTTCAGGAATTTCCAACATATACAATATTAGGAAAAATATCCGAATACTTTTATTCAGCCCTGTATAGGATCTATAGATTTTTATATATATTACTACATAGGATTCTAAATTTTAGTTTAGTTAGGAAACGCGTAGCACAGTTTAAAATTCTCCTTCTGGAGTTTCTGTCAATAAACGGAAATGTGTTCGCGAACTTTTGTGCTGCCTTGTATATATGATCTACAGAATTTATACACACCAAATAATAGACAAAAAGTGAGTTAAATTTAAAATCGATAACGACAATAACATGTAAAAATTGCAGGGCAATCCGAGCCTATTTACGGGAGTTAGAGCACGGACAGACGGCAGACAAACCAAAGTCATAAACACTTTTCAACTAGGTTGGAAAGTGTTAAAAAGAAAGTTAAAGCGAAATCTATCACACGTAGAAGTCTGAAAATTCGGGCGAGAATAGTCCAAGACAGGTCTTGGTGTAACCTGGGGTTCAGATTTTTATGTTTTTAAGGTCCGATCTCCCTGGGCCCTTTTAAGTTTCTATGCCCTAAATTGGCAATAACTTTTCTCCTTTTAGTCCGATTTTCTTCGTTTTCGGGACCCATTCTCCATTTTATTATTCCAAACTTTCTGCATTTCAGTTAATACACTGGCGCTCTGGGGTCCGGTCCGGGATCCCTTGGACTTTTTGGACGCCATGCATTTTTCAGCCCCTAATTATGTGTCCTCTCACTGCTTAACTTTTAAAAAGTTGAGCGTAGGACTCCTCTCCCTGTATCAACACCTTCATATTTTTATTGGTACCGTAGCGCCCTTTTTTAAGCATCCCCCCCCCTTTTTTTTTTTTTTTGCTAATTAAAAAAAAAATTATTCTAATGATTAATTCTCACCCTATGCTTAATTCCGACTAATTGAAGATGTAAAGCACTAAATACCAAGACCTTTTAACATGCTTTCATGTTAGGAATGGTGCATTGTGCTCCCTGCTCTCAACTATCAGTTGGATCTTTTTGGGCCCCGTATTATAGCTCTCTTAAAAATGGCCCAATTCACTTTTTTTTCCTAACAACTTCTTAAGTCCTTCAACTTTTTGAACAAATATATTCTATAGAATACATATTTCGCATTAATTTTGGAATTTTGAAAGGTTTAATTTTAACAACTAAATATATGTAGATATATATATAATCTCTAAAAGAATAATATTATATATCGAGAATGTTGTATTTATATTTTGGCAAAGGAGGTCTGGAAAACGGATGTGGAAAAAATAAATGTATCTAATAGTACAATATAATAGCTTGCAACCGCTTTTTGAATCCAAAACACAAGCCACATGCTATTTTGAGAATGTATTTTTTCATCACAAAAATTTTCAATATGTGTATACATAATTTTTTTACAAAACATAGAAGAAAGAAACGTGGTTGATTGTATAAATTTGGCGCCCCCTCAATTTCCGCGCCTGGGGCAACAACCCCCTTCGTCCCCGTTTTCGCACGGCTCTGATAACGGGTCCCAGACAGATCAGCTAAAATAAAAGCTTAAGAAAAACATACCCTTCCATTCTTTTTTTTTTTTAGTTTTTTCTTTTTGCATGAGAGGAAACGATATAAAGGCAATTTCACTATGGTCACTTGCACACTGTTGAAAGGTACTTACTGGCCAATATCCTTTGCAAGTGTCACACAGTAGGGAGTCGGTCCTTTGCTCGTTAGTAATTTCTTGGAAAACTTATGCTAAGCACATGTGTTTTTGAGATTCCAAAGTAGAAAAGGGAAATCGAATAAAGTTGTTTTTCTTCGTTTGTCTCGGGAAAAGAGGGTAAAATACGAAAAGTATAGTAACAGTTATAGGACTAAGTGAACTTTTTCTCGCAATTTCTATGTACTAATACCCCCCCCCCTTTTTTTTTGGGGGGGGGGGGGGGGTAAATTAAGTCATTTTTAAAACGAAACTTTTATACAACTTAAGCCACTGCTGAGGGGTCCCCTGGCAGGTTTTGGTCCCGGGGCTGCAGCCCCCCCGGCTATGTATATAAATATGTAATCATATTAGATTATTCTTATTTTATGGTGCAGTTAAGTACCCTTTTTCTTCTCTCGAAATATGAGGAATATTACCAACATTTCATTTTTGATACACACACACACACACACACACACACACACACACACAAAAAAAAAAAAAAAAAAAAAAAAAACGCATGTGTAATATATTTCTGATAGTTTGTTACTTATTAGAGGTAAAAGCGTACATATGTATATAAAGTGTTAGGAGTTGAAAAAGTATTCGCTAAATAGAGGTGTCAGCTATTCGGGAGTGTCCGTTTTGGAGGTGTTATTGTATATAGATTTTTCATCTGAAAAAATATTTTGGACATTGGTGTGAAAAATCCGTGTTAACACGACTCGCAAGAGAAACTATGAAAGTCAAACCGACTTGCATAAAAAAGTATAAGACAGAATTGCGAGTCGCGAAATGTTAACTTACTTGAGGCAGATATAAAAATTGTGTATTCATATCTGTATTCTAAAGACATAGAAAATATTTAAATTTAGTGACAGTATAGTAGGGGGGGGGGGAGGGGATTTACAAGACTTAAAGCACGGATAGACAAATTCGAAGTCATAAACACTTTTCAACTGTATAGGAAACTGTTAAAAATGAGTATATAAAATAGGAATTGTTACTTTGCAGATAAAAGCAGACTAAAGAAATAGATAAACAAATATATTCAATCGCAAAAAATATAACATAATTTTAAATAACGTACATAGCATAAGAGTATAAAATAGGAACCGTTTTAAATATTTAAATACAAATTTAATAAAAAAATATTTCAGGGAACTGAATTAATTTCATTTTTAGTAATGAAAAGAAATATCGTTTAGAAACTGAGAGAGAACTGCTTTTTAGAACTATTTTTAGAGGTATACATAAGAAATAAATAAAAATATATATTAAATAGGAACAAATCATGCTTATAATAGAAACCATTATAAACATTGTATGATAAATAGGTAAATTAATATTTAAACTGTAAAAAATCACTTTATGAACTCAACTATTCGCTCTTTCATTAACGAAAAATCTCTATTAATATGATGCATAATGTGATGCCTCTTAGACTGTTAAATTATTCTTTTTGTATTGCACCTCTGAAGAGCATAGTTGTGTTACAATAAAACTTGTGAAAACAAACCTGTCTATAACAGATTTCTTCTCAACCGGAAAAAAGTTTCGATGAAAAGGAACCATATAATTATACCTGCTAAGACTAAGAACTGCCTAAAATGGAGCATTTTTACGAGCCGACTAATTCTTTGCAATTTTTAATGCAGAGGCCCCATTTCAAGAGTTTCTTGCGAGAGAGTGGGGGAGGGGTGCGACTTTTTCTTGAGGGACTGTTTCAAATAACACACGGGATTGCGTAAATCGTCCACAAAATAACAAAATCCAGCACAATAAAAAATTATGTGCAGGATTTTTCCTCTTAACTTCTTTCACAGACCGGGAATATTTTTAAATTTTCGTCGAACTTTGTTTTTCGGAATTACACAAAACTAGTTAATTTGTCAATTGAATGCGGAAAAAAAAAAATAGCGAATTTTGCCAATTGTAAGCTGTAAAAATCGTTAATTTTCTAAAACAGCTGTGGAAAAATATTGCGAATTTCGCCGACGATCGGGGGAACAAATAGCGATTTTTTTCAATCGATCGCGGAAAAAAAACGCACTCATTACAACACTCATTCGCAGAAAATAGTCAAATTTGTGCATCGGTAGCAGAAAATCTCCGCTGTATTATATTTATATTAGGATATTTTTAAGAGAAATCTGCGACAAACAATTTGTTGGAAATTGGAAAAAGATTGCATATAAAAATAGTCGCAGATACTGGGCCCGTAATCAAAAGGTTAGTTGTTTAGGTTGCAGGTTGGTTTTTCACTATTTTGTGCCATGTTCGTCTTGACCCGATTTTACTAAGAAATTCTGAATATGTTTCTGATGAAAAAAGTATATATTTGAATATTAATGAGAATATATGTGTTATGTTTATTTTTGGACATAAGCAATGAAATTGTGCAATATACTTTTTTATAAATGTATTAAAATATAGATTAAATTTCTTTCACTTCGGATTCTAGTGCAACCCGATCCGTGCAAGACTCGAGTGTCAGGCTGTGGAGATTATTAAGAGTGTTACTGTATATAATATGATTTAATAAAGCAATTGATTTGATAGTATTGTAATGATTGCAGTAAATATAATGTGACACTATGCAAAAATCAAATCTTTAAGATGTTTAATTAACCCACTACTGCCTCCATCGCCCTCTCCCCAAAAAGAAAAATTCCCCTACATTTTGGACTAAAAGAGGAAATTCACCTCTAAAATTCTAGCCCTGAGGGGATGAGTTTTCTTTTGACCATGTTGTACACATAGCGAAAAAACAAGACTAAGAAGCAATTGATAGTTTTTTATCATTCCAGAAATGAATTAAGTTTAGTTTGCTTTTCATATAGAAGTTATAGCTTATAAGTTTAGATAAATAATTAAAAACCACAAGTTAATCCAAAATTATTAAAAACTATTAATTTCTTATCTTGAGTAAGCCCCGCTACTTTATTCACATTTCAAATGCACCGGCACCCTTTCATTTTGTGTACCATACTTAAAATATTTCAAATATATAATTACAAATGCTCAAAACGGGAGTAAAATATAGTAATTTTTTAAGAGTCTAAAGGAAAATATAAAGAATGTATTAACATTGAATGTTTAGAATATTGTATTCAGATTATTAAATAAGTGTATTTTAGCAATTTTAACATTATTTGCAGAGTTCAAAAATAAAAATATATGAATAGCAAAAACATATTACATCGAATTTTCATATATAACTAGGCATACTATTAAAGTGATTTGGAATCTAATAGCGTTTTTCATTTTTTAAAAATGTATTACATTTTGAGTTATACGATATTTTATTTATTTATTTATTGTTTGAGTTATATGTAGCCAACTGCTGCACTGCAAAAAAAAAAAAAAAAAAAAAAAAAAAAAAAAAAAAAAAAAAAAAGGTGTTGATTTTACAGTATAATACTGGTATAATACCCCCAGCTGGCAGTATTATACCGTAAAATTAACAGTAATAAACATTCAAATAAGCAGTAATACGCTGCCGCGCATGCGCGGCAGCTTATTACTGCTTATTTTAATGTTTATTACTGTTAATTTTACGATATTTTAAAATAAACACTTTTTTTTGCAGTGTGTTTCATGACGACCTTCCTTGGGTATCGCCTCCCGAAATTTGGTTTAAATCATTAATTTTGACAGCATTTCCTGAAAGAAAAAATTGTTTGTCTTTATCGAAAAATGTCAAATGTTTTTCAATTTACAATTTCTGTATAAGCGAATCAAAGGCGTAGCTTGAAAATTTCATTGGTTGTGGGGAGTACCCGACGTTTGGCGACCTCTTTTTATTACTTTCAAATACCCTTCCTTTTCGCGAAGATTTTAAGGAGGGGCGGGGGATACCTATGCACCTTTTGACTTTTAGTTACTTGCTTGTAGCTTTTATTTGCCTAACGTTAAATATATAGGACCGTTATTTTAAAAATTTTGATTTAAAATTCAATATTTTTAAATGTTTCTGTTTCCATGCATAACCTGGGTGCTTATGTTTACCATTATGCGAATGTACTATACTATACGCATTTATATATCGTGCAGTATGTGTATCGCTACAACTACGCAGTCAGATAAAGTGTTGCATGTTTTCAATCATTTAAATAACGGAGCACTACAACGTTTGCCATATGCTGTAGTGCGCCCCTGCATTCTGAAAGGTTGGACAGGCCTATTCTAAGATGTCCAACGCGACAATCGCGGGCGCCCTTTCGTAATTTTAATGTTACTAGCTTTTTTGAAAAAATATTTCAGGTACCTAACGACGCCCTTCAACTTGAATACATTGGATGGAAGAAAAATAAAAATGAATAAAATTATGAATAAAAATGAATTAATTAAATGTATCAGAAGTAAGCCAATCTCGATTTACGTACAGTTTCAATAAATTTAAATTGAATTTTCAAATATTTGTACCTCGCCTAAAATATTTCTTTCGTGCTTTTCCTATTCCGGCGCCTGTGTGCGGTGCACACACTGCACATTGGGTCGGCATACTTATTTTCTAATACTTTAAAGGCACATAATATATATAAAGAAATTCTGTTGTAAACGGTAATTGAAAAAAAAAAAAAAAAAAAAAAAAAAAAACATTCATGTATACATACGTTTTAAGATGAAAAAAAGCTATTTTAAGCTGAATTTCCTGTACGTTTTCGTGTAAGCAGATTTTATTTTATTGGTGAAGGGACCCACATTGGAATTAGTACCGGGACACACGATCTTTCTGTATGGCCCTGTTTGAGACATTAGATTGGGTGACTCTGGGCAAATGCCCCACTTGTCCATAGATAGTCGTATAATCTTTTTATATTGGAATCCAAATTGACTATTTTTTAACAGATTTCTTAATTCAGTTTCGTTCATAAAAACATGGAATTGACAAATGCTTTTATTTAGAAACTGTAAAGACGAACATTCTCCCATTTTTTGAAAGAGGCAGGCGGTCTTTTAGAAAATGCTGTGAAAATTGTAGTTCTGAATAGCACGCAACAGCCCGATAAATATCATCATAAGAAAAGCTCCCTTATAACTCAAGATGTGGTTATAACTAAAGAATTCATTTATCAAAATGTGAAAAAAAAAATCTATCGGATCCTAAATTATTTACATTGTTATGCCTGCATTTGTTATTTTGCATTTTTCCTTTTGTTTTGTGCTTTTAAAGTCTCTCATTGTCGACCGAGTAAAAACGTTCTCTCTCTCTCTTTCTTTTTTATTTTTTAGAACTATTATAACCAATAAATTTAGATTCTAAATTTTATTTCAAATCATTTTTGGAAAAACATTTTTAATTTTGTTGTGAAATTGTGTTTTCTTGGACAAAATCTCCAAATTTTGACTCATATTTTCTGTTGCCTTCCTTAACTCTACCCTCTCCTCCTTTGTAAAGGTAAAGATAACGAAAAATTTTCGATAAAAAAAAATTTCATTTTTTTTGCCTTTATTTCAACCTTTTTAAAATCTATGCATGTAAAGTTTTATTTCTTTTAATTTCATGTCTGCCCCCTCCTCCTCCCCTCAGTAAAAGTTTCCATAAATATATGAAAGTTGTTTTCCCCGTAAACAATTATGTAACCGAATACTTTTGTGTGGCCCCGTAAATGAATGATAAATGCTTTACACTCCATATTCTACAAAAAGCTTATTGTAGCGCACCTTAGAAAATTGTATCAATTTTAATATGTTTGTAATAGTGTTACACGATTAAAATGCACCACAAACGATTTTTCCTCATAGACCATAATATAAAGGAATTATTTTAGTTACCCTGTAAAGTATTTATAAGTGCTGTTTGTGCTGTATTCGATAATAAGCATCTTGTAGTGCACTTCAGCGATGTATAATTATTTGAAAATATTTGAAATAGTGTAACATCATTAAAATACACTGCAAAGGATTTTCCCCCATAGATCATAATGTAATATAATTCTTTTGAGTGCCCCTGTACTAGAAGTATAAGGACTACACACTTCATGTTCAATACTGAACATGCCACAGTAAATCTCAATAACATATATCAATTGTATGGCAATAGCACTGACAGACGGCAAACAGACAGACAAACTGAATTCATAAACATTTTTCAACTATGTTACAAAGTGTTAAAAAATGGTTAATACCAGGGGGTAGTCCAATTTTAACTGGATATCGAATTGGAAGCCATTCGATGAAGGATTTTAGGAATTATAAAGATGTAAAGTTTGCCTCTAAATGATAGATTTTTACTCATATCGCCTGTCTGTAATATTTTTTCACATTTATTATTCTTTGGCGTTAGTATTGACCATCACAAACATACTGCAATTTTTATAAATTTTAATTTTATATGCGAAATAGGAGTTATGACATTAATATTCTAAAACAAATTATACGTATATGAACAGTCAAAACTGGTGTTTAAAAGCAATTTTCATTATATGAAAAGTTGGTTATAAGGTAGCAAATTCAATATAATCAAAGCTGTATCACTTTTATAGGGGGAGGGAACGTTTTTTAACACTTGCCAACCTAGTTGAAAAGTGTTTATGACTTCGGTTTGTCTGGCCGTATGGCAGTCTGCCGTATGTCCGTGCTCTAACTCCCGTAAATAGGCTCGGATTGCTCTGCAATTTTTATATGTTATTGTCGTTATCTATAGCATGTTCCCTATTCCAACTGAAGTGTGTAGCATTTATACTTTTTTACAGGGACAGTCAAACGAATTCCGTTACATCACGTCTATGGAGAAAAATCGTTTGCGGTTTAATTAAATAATGTTTCACTATTTTAAACGCATTGAAAATTATATATATCACTAAGGTGCGTTACAAGAGGCTTACTACAGAATAGCGTGTGTATAGCAGTCATCGTTCATTTACATCATACACATAAAATAATTCTCTACTGTCTGTTAACAACAATAATTCCTGGAAGTGCGTTTTAAGTTCCTGAACGCGATTTTAAATTGAACTCACATTTGTCTATTACTTGGTGTGTATAAATTCTGTATTTCATATACAGTGCAACACAAAAGTTAGCGAACACATTTCCGTTTATTGAAAGAAACTCCAGAAGGAGAATTTTAAACTGTGCTACGCGTTTCCTAACTCGACTAAAATTTAGCATCCTATGTAGTATATATACAAATCTATAGATCCTATACAGGGCTGAATAAAAGTATTCGGATATTTTTCCGAATATTGTATGTGCTGGAAGTTCCTGAAATTACGTTTTTTAATATGTTATGCGTTTTCCAAATTGTTTACTTAGATGTTATCTTTCAGCTTATTAAACGGTAATGATTTGTAAAATTATTTTGGAAGTGTTGGAAAGTGTTACATAATCTATGCTTGACGCATGATTTTTCGTTCTTGTTAATTCTTAAATACCCTGGTTGAAATTTGCTGAAGTTTTCAATTTTGTTTGTAAATGTATCAGGGACATTGGGATTATTAAACTG
This sequence comes from Maratus michaelseni, assembly GCA_963931845.1. Taxonomy (NCBI): domain Eukaryota; kingdom Metazoa; phylum Arthropoda; class Arachnida; order Araneae; family Salticidae; genus Maratus; species Maratus michaelseni. Next base: position 99,694,527 of record OZ007590.1, read on the forward strand.
GTAAAATGAAAAATTTCAGAATACCCTCAAGTGAATTACTTTTTTATGATAATAGATCAAAGTTTAATAACCACCTTTTACATTAACCATGCTTGTAAAGCAGAATCTGATTTACTAAGAGGAGAGGGGGGGGGGGTGCTAATTACAATAAACAACAATTAACCTATGCTCTTGAATACAAAAAAAAAATGGTGATTCAATTATACGGTAATTCGTATAAGCGTCGGATTTCTAAACTTTTTCTAGTAAGGTCCCATACTTTTGATTTGCCCAGAGGCCCAGGAAACCTGTAACCGGTCCTGATCCAGTCCCTACCGCCGTACACATTGTCAGGAGAAAATATTACAAAATCGTTTGAGTGATATATTTCTTTTAGCAATTACATTTTTCCAATTTAAATTTCAAAAATTGGTTATAAGCTAAATTTTACTAGACGTCAAAAATTCTAGTTTTTTATAATAATAATAATAATAATAATAATAATAATAATAATAATAATAATATTTCTTTTAAATATAAGATGTTGTTGCATTGGGATACTGTTACAGGTACGTTAAGAATTAATGGATATTTATGGTTCCATTCGAGAAGAATCTCTTTCTCTGTATACACACACATATATAATAAAATAAGATATTTAAAAAAAAATCCAAAATGAATTTTTCATTAATCGAATTTGCATTTAAATAAACAAATAAAAATTTTAGTAATTTATTCAACCAAATTAACTTAATGAAAATCTCTATAATAAAAAAAATTACAGAAAAAAATGGTATTAAACACAATTCTAGCTAAAAAAAGCCCGTTTAAAAATTAAAATCTTAAATATCTAATTAATCTTCTAATAAGAAAACGGTAAATTAATAACTGGAGCTGAGATCTTTTCGGTTGATATAACCGAATTCGGGTGATACATGAAAAAAAGATCTACAGCATTTTATTCAGAGAACTTTCGCTTACTTTTTTGATTTTCATAGCCAATTAGTTGCCGTTTCTATGCTTATATTACAAAAAAGAATCTTATTTCTGACAGAGGTGCAAGGATGAGCCCCGGTCTGTCACGTCACATGATAGATTAGTCAAAACGTTGACTATTGACAGGATCTCTCCAATAAAACTTTTTTGTTAATTTTTACTGCCCAGTGAACCACGGGGTATCGCTAACATCTATGGACTTCCTGCAAGATGTGTAAGATAAGATTAACGAAGCTGTTGAAATGGCTGTACTGTTGCAAGGACAATTTCTTTTTCTACAACCCATTAAGCGGGATAGACCTACATGGAATTGCCCCCTGGCAAAAGGGTAGGCTCCCCACTGGTGCAATGTTGAATTTTATTTTCACTGTCGCCAATCCTTCGTTTGTTCCCTTTCCCATTTCTTTTTGGACACCAGGATTACTATCTGCATATATAGTTTCATTTTAACTGATGTTTTGGTATTTACATTCATATCGATATCATGTTCTCTTTCTTATTATCATAAATATTCGCACACAAGAAAATGTCCAAAAATTACAATCGGACAAAACCCGCATGTTTTACGGTGGGTTAGTAGGAAGAAGGATTTTCCATCGCACTTAATGTTTTCATATGGGAAAATACCCCCTTCCTGTAATGTCTCATTTTGTAATTCCTTCCCAAAAATGATACTAGATTATAGAAAGAAATAATTCTTCATATTCGTACGCTTTTAGATTTTTCGAATTTTTCTTTCAAAAATACTTTAAAGTCTATGTTAATTTTAAGCTAATAGCTTGAAACGTCAATATTCATTTCAGCGCATTATTTTAGCCATTTTAACGCCCCACTGCAAATGTGTTTCTACAACCGTCGAATTTTTCACGTGGAAAGTTTTGTTTGGTTTTTGTATGGCTTAATGTTAATAATAATCAATATTATAAACCAAACGCATGTCTGATTATTGCTGAAGTCATTTTGATAGTGGTAGCAACGAATTGACTGATAAATTTCGTTTTGACAGCATATTTTAAAACTTCTAAACGTCGCACAATTTCATTTTTTATACTGTCGAATAGGAAAACAAATGCAATTTCTTTGAAAACCGTATTTAAATTTTTTTTTATAGGTTTTAAAATAATTTCCAAGCATGAATTTGTTTTAAATCTATCTCTATCACGTGCAGCCCGATTACGAAATATTAATCAGTTTGCATTTAAAACATATAAATAGTTCCACATTTATTCCCGGCTAACATTAAGGAACGAAATAAAAAATTCATCAAAATATAAATATAAATATAATACAAAAAAAATTGTAAATTTAACTGACATGTTCTCGAACTACGCGCTTAAACAGTTAAAATTTTCATAATAATAATAATAATAATAATAATAATAAAACCTGCAGTCAGCAGCGAAATCTTGGACGAATTCTTTTGCCATTAACTCCTGGCATGCGGCTAATACAGAAGTATAGCTTAATTAAATTTCAAAATTTATTTGAATATATTATTATTTTTTTTAATAGAAATTCTTTTTGGCGGTGTTAATGAATCAGTTTAAATATGTATATTTTAAATATGAATAATCTATTAGAATTAGAAAAAATTGGTTTTCACTTATGTTCTGTAACCGGGGAATCACGGGTTCAATTCCCTAGTTTTGATAATAGCATATTTGTACACTGATATATCAGTAATACATTAGTATATATGTTGCTTTTTTCAAATGCTTTGCACTAGAATTTGAAAAAATCTATGCAATATTATAACACTTAAGATGTTTACAAAAATATTTCCCTCAACTCAGCAAAACAAAGCTGACATATTCACAGACTTCTATTTATGAATAAATGCATGGAATTTGCAGTGACGATTGTTGAAGAAATTTGAAATCAAATAGCATTTCGCATTTTCGATAACTGTATATCATATTGAATTATAATTTATTGATGTCTCAAGACGCCCTTTATTGGGCTATAGAATATCGAAAATAGTCTTAAAGCAAAAACTTGGACAGCATTTTCTGAACGATTTTTTGTCCTTATTAAAAGATGGAAAATGCCATTCGATTCCTTAGTTTATGATTTATTAATAAACAATAAATCTATTGTATATGAATAAATCTGCGAATTTTGTGTGAAACGCATGCCTTGTTATAAATGAAAACTCTTTTACTCTCAATCATAGTTAACTAGTCCCGGCACTTTTGTAATTTCTCGGTTCAAAGCCTGGCCCGGCCCGTGCAAAAATCAGTGAAAACGGGCCCGGCCCACGAGTTGGGTCGGGATCATCCATGGAAATTTCGGACGTGGAGACTTCCAGGAAGAATGAAGTACAGGCCGGGCTCGACCCGGAAAAAAAGTCTTTTTCGGAGAGAGTGATGACAAGTCCGGCTCGGAAAGAGTGATGACCGCGCCCTGTCCGGCCCTTTCTTCTAACGGCCCAGATCTCTAACATATATAATTCCTTGTGATTTTTCCCCCAGGAAATTGATTTATTATTGCTATGATATAAAGAGAAATATTCTACCTGATTCTAAAGATTTGACACGCACAGTGTTATTGACATGAAGGAGACGTGGGAAATCCCTTGTCTATCCCCTGTGTTATGCGCATACTTTTTTGATTGCCGGTGGCTTACTGGTTAGCGTATTGCACTACTACACTACAGGTTTGAGGTTCGCCTCCGAACCCTGACAAGGATTATTTAACCTTTATTTTAAAAGCAAGGCTGTTTTTTCAAAATAATTTTTTAAAGAGTTAAATAGTTTTACAAATTTATTGAAAATTATTATAAGTGAGCCCTTTTTAAAATTGAGCATTTAAGAGTAGTGATCATGATCAGTTTTAAACTTTCAAACAATCGATTTTTGTTTGTTTTTGATGTATTTTAAAATTTTTGATTAGAACAAAACAACTGTATACTTTAACAGTGACTCAAATTTATTTTCAACTTTGCATGCGTTTTTCTCAAAATAGGGTTTTTACTACATGTGCACGTGCACACTGTAAAGAAAATATATTTATATATTTTGAAAGATAGATAATTTAGATAATTTCTTCTGCACAGATATGCATAAAATGATTACAGTAAAATTTCTATCTACTTTTTCGACTATTTAAACTACATAAAATTTATTTGTTGGAATTAGAATGTGTTTTCTTTATATGATACACTTTAAAAAGTACATTCTACTCCCAAAAATAAAATTTGCATCGTTTAATTGACACAAACATAGTTAGAGAAGGTATAAACATTTTATGCAAAAGAAATTATCTCTCTGCAAACGAAACGATTATTATTATTGTTATTATTATTATTATTATTATTACTATTATTATTTAAAATGCAAGCAAGTAGCAAAACACATCTTTTTTCAAAAATATGAAAAACAAAAAATCGTTTTTTTTTTTTTAAACTGATGACTCACCAAATATATAATTAATTGATAGTTCCTGTAAACTAAATAACAACACAGGATAACTGTTTTCATCTTACAAAAGTTGCTGCTTAGTACTACTCCGTTAACTGTAACAAATATTACAAATAAACACAACTTTCTAATAAAGTATTTTTATTTTCAATAAATTACTTATTGTTATTTTTGCTTTGTATTTCATTTTTAGATCATAAATTGAGATTGATATTTACGATAAAATTCAGATATTCAGTTTAAGACTTTCAGAAAAATAACTCAAAGATAGGATTGAATGTGGGTATTTTATCTATTTTTGTACCTCTTTAAATCATATCTTAAGTAATTAGGAATAGCACGTATAAAAGTTTGTATACGAATATTTAAAAAATTACGAAAAAAAAAAAGAGCCAAGCATTCTTAACTTGGTGGGGATCGCCCAAGTAAAGGCGCGCACAAGCGCCAAAATGGTCTTGGGCCGGATCTGGAGATACATACATAATGAGTTATAGGAAACCGATTCAATGTTTTAACAATTAAAGCACGTGTATTCTGTATCGCTAACATTAAAAGCATTACATTATACATACTTTACTAATTAAATTAAATCCGTGCTCAGACGCGATGAAACTGTCCATGGCAAGCTAAATGAAATTGAAATGCAATTCTGAAGTGCACTAAAAATACTTTCTGTAGTGCATAGAGTGCAAAGCATTTCTTACTCACCAAATCATCATCACCCACCATTTCAGAGTCACACAAAAGAATTCGCTAAATGCTAAAAAAAAAATCTAATGACATTGTAACCGGAAATCTTTCATGAATGTCAAAAAATCACAGCGGAACGCTAAAAATCGCGTTGAAAATCATATTAAAAATTGCTAAAGTTACAAAAATCGCGAAGGTAAAATTTTATTACTTTAGGATAAAAGTTTGAAATAAAATTTCATTTACAAATGTCAAACATCGCCACAAAACGCGAAAAAATGTTAAAAATCGATAAAAATTCAATTATCGCGATGGACAAAACGAATTCTTTTTATCCATGTCAAAAATTCGCAGCAAAATGCGAAAAAAATCGCATAAAAAAGTTAAATTAAAAAAATCTAATAAATAAAAAAAAAAATCGAGCTTCAATGGGCATAACTACAGATACACAGGTTTCAATCTTTTAGCCGCCCATCAGCACTTGAGAGGTTCTTCTCTCAAAGCTGGTATAGACGTGAAGGTGCCATCACGATCGTCGGCCGAATCGTTCGGAGTTTTCTTTTTTTTTTTTCGGACTTTGGGTAACCTTGTGTAAATACGAGTAAGGAGTAAGTTTCCCTTATAAAGACCCCCATGGTGGGCATATCCCCTCATAGATATTCGGACGTAATAAAAAACACCGTCAATCCTTTAGCTCAATTTACTGAATTTTGTCCGCGGCAAATTTTGAATTTATAGCGAATTTTTTGTGATTTTAGCTTTTTCTCGCGTTACATCTGTAGCGATTTTTTGACATTCGTAAAAGGAATCCAGTTTAATTTTTTTTTTTTTTTTGCCCAATATAGTTAATTTTGCTCTCTACGGTTTTTGAATTTTTTGTGTAGTTTTTACCCTTTTTCGTATTTTGTGGCGATTTTTTCCCATTTTTTTTTCTGCAACTTAAGAATTATTCGGTAGATTTAGCTATTTCCATGATTAAACTGAAATTAGAAGAATAACAACTTGACACTATCATAGGAAGAAATTGATTCCTATGACAACGTGAACGACGATGGTTAAATTTTTTATTTTAATCTGGATCAAAAGATAAATCGCAATAATTCAAGGTTCGTTATATTCGAGATCGGAGCGGAGATAGCTCTACACTTTCGAAGGCAGTGGGGGCCCACAAACCCAGGTTCATTTGGGAAAAACTGGCCAGCTCTGCTCTGCTAGCAGATTAATTACAAAATATAATTTATATAATTAGATTAGTAATTTATAGTGATAGAAGAAACCTATTGAAAAAGAACAACTAGCGCAATTATTACAAAATTTGTATGCTTTTTTTTTAAATGCATAGAAAATATTGACAAATATTTTAAAGATGTAATAGTAGTACATAATTTTTCTGAACACAAATCCGGTGCCAACATATTTGGAGAATTTTGACTGTATTAACTTTAAGGTTACTTCGTTTGTCGGTGTTTACTTTTTAAACTTTTCGCAAAACATTAGCATTTTTTTTTTTTTTTTTTGGGGGGGGGGGGTGTTCTATAATTTAAAAGAATTGTTCAAACTCGCCAGAATAAAAATTCATATGATATCAGAATTAATAAAATCATATCAAGACGAATCATTTCTTCATAGCACTCAAAAGCAGCTGCTAAACATGCTATAAATATCAGAGATGAATTTTGTTTATTATTATTATTATTATTTGGTGACCCGAGGCTGAAAACGTCAAACTATATTTTTTCTTCTGAAATCCTATTATTCAGAATTTCAGTTTTGCTTTTATACATGCGACAGTTTGCATTATAAACCTATTCCAGAATGATAGCACTTTATTCTCATTGTAAGGTGATCTAAGGAAACATCTATGCAGATACATTCTGTAGCATTTTGCTTTGCTGTACTATTAATAACTACCGTTAATTAACTTTGATCTATGACACAATAATAATAAAAAAAAGATTCAATTAAAAAATATATCGTGCTGTTTATCCCAGACGAAAATCTGTCCTTTTCTGAATGGTAAGGATGTCGTTATACAAAAATCCCAATTTTCTTTATCATTGTAGCGCTATTATGGCCTAGGTTCCATAAGTTTTCCCCTTTGTATTTGCCAGTGTGTGTCATTCATTATACGTTGCAAGTCCCGGAAGACTCCCGCTGTGTTCTCCTGACTGAATGCAGCCATAAGGAGAAAGAAAATAAATCCACAGTCCAAGGAAATTAATCACATTTCCGCATATGCTGTCACAAGACATTTTGTGCATTTTACAGGCCGATACGGTTTTTTGTAAAGACCGGAAAGTAAATATTATACTTGAAAATAAGAAGCAATTAAAACCAAGCTATAGTACCATACCATAACAGCTTTAAATTATCTCTTAGTTACAGGAGAAAAAAAAACTTTTTATAATTTTATAGAAAACTTTATATAGTTACTTCATTATTAAGTTTCAGGTTCTGGTGGGGGGGGGGCTTCAGCCCCCTTACCCCCCCCCCCCCCCCCCCCGTGGGTGCGCCAATGGCTGGATTCATAAGTTATACAAAAAATAAACTTGCCGTACAGGCACCGCGTCGATATTTCATCTTTTATAAAAGGATGAGGACGGCCAATAAATATTTCGTAATGTTTCGGCTTTAACACTTAGAACTACCGAGCCGTCATTTTGACGGTTACCTAATGAATATATTCCGATTCGAACCAGAAATTTCTTTTTAAAATAAATTAAATATAAAACTCATAGAAATACGTTAAATTAATAAGTTAAGTGGTTATAGATAAAATTTCTGGTATGAAATAGTTTTAAAAAGCTATAAGTAATATTTCCGATAGCTCTAGTGTTAATTTTTTGCTTATTTTTTACGTGCTGGTCCAGGTTGGGTCTGAGTATATAAATTTCGTTCGGTCCTCACACACCTCTTACCCCCCCCCCCCCAAAAAAAAAAGCGTTTATTCTGAAAAAAAAAAAAAAAAAAAACAGCAGCATGGCGTAATCCAAAAATTGGAAGTACTACAAAAAAATAGGATTGTGCTGTCATAAAATGGCACAGTGTGTGTCATTAAATGTGCAGTCATAGAATCACAAATATCTTATTGAAATTATTATTTTCCTTCAGAAAAAAATAAAATTAAATATTTGCGACATTCAGATTGTTTCAAAAAGATGTAACAAACTGTAAGAAATGGCAGAGCACACTTATAAATAACAATTTTTGCACAGAAAACCAGGGTCGCAGTCCATGAATTCGGACAAAAAATAAAGCTTATCTATTTCAACCAGAACTCTGATATTTATGCAGACATTTAACAATAATGGTGATAGTTTAATAAAAATTTCAAGTCTTACCTATCTTTATGTGAAATACGAAAAATTCTGGGAATGCATAGTAATTCAGTCAGTGACATCGTACATACATTCATTTCGAAATATAGATGGCCTAGTTCAGCGCTGTTTGGACGCAGATGATAACTTCCATCAATTTTTGTGATATTGTTGCATTTGGCAAAAACGTCTATTGAAAATTTCGTTAAAATAGCTTCATTATTGTTAAAGTCTTGATCAAGAATTCGTGTTTGGCCTGAAATGAAACATTTCATGTTTTTGATTGAACAAATGGATTGCCACCCTGAATTCCTACACATTTAATTTTTTCGCGTGTTTGTATTATTCCACCCTTTAAACTTAAAAAAGAAAATTATTATGACATAATTACACGAAAAATATATTGATACCTCATAAGACCATCCTCAAATTCAAATCTGTTATTATTTGACACATCTCCAGAATTAATTTTTATTTGTAAACACATAAAACTGACAGATGTATTTATAATCGAATAGCGTTTTCCAAATTTCGATAAGGCACGGGATATTTAGAAAATTCAGTAAAAGTTGGCATTATAAACTGAATTTCCAGACGCAGCAGTGTGAAAAAGATCGTCATTGAGACAACAATGGCTTACAACTTTAAATGTAATACATTTATCAAAAAGTGAAAAACCCTATTTGATTTTCAGTTATTTCAGCAGTTTTGCTTGAAATTTTCATACTTTTGAGTCGGTGAAGGTGTCAGAAAAATTCTTGTTGTTAAGAGTGGATTTTTCTTTTTCCAGAATGGCCTTAAATTAGAAATAAATTTTATTCAACAACTAACTAACTGGCCTTGCGTTACCAAGGCCGTGATAATAACCTTAAACAGAACTCAAGTTCGTATGATTTTTTTTTTCTTTAAAGAAGCTGAAACAAGTGTTTTAAGAAGGAGATTAATATTGAAAATTGATGGTAGCTGAGGTTCGATAAATTTTTTTGTCGTTTAAGTAGTACCTGGAAGTCCTAAAAAGTTGTTAGAAAAAAAAAAAAAGATAGTCAATCGGACAGTTTTTAAGGAGCTATAGTAGCGGGCCCAAAAGATGACAACTGATAGTTTTGAGCAGGGAAATATGAGAAAAGATCAAAAGATTCTAGTACTTAGCACTTTAGATCTTCAATTAGTCGAAATTAAGCATAAGGTATAAATTATCATTAGAATAAAATTTTAAAAAAATGCTCACAAAAGTGCCCTAGGACCCCAATAAAAATATGAGGGTTGTGGCCCGCGGACAGGAGTCCAAGACTAAACTTTAAAGTTATGCATTGAGATGGTGACATAATTAGGGGAATGAAAAATACATGCCGCACAAAAAGTTAAAGAGGCACCGGGCCCGGGGTACTAACTGGCATGAAGAAATGTAGGAATAATTAAAAGGAGAAAAATCCCAAAACCGAAGAAGATCGGATTAAAATGGGACAAATTAAAAATTTAAGGAGCAAAAATTTCAAGGGGCCCCTACCGGCCCAGGATCTTAACGGGAACGTAAAAATGGGGAGGGGGGAGGGATTAAATGAGGAAATGGATCCCAATGAGGAAAAGGATCCCAAAAACGAAGATCGGATAAAAAGGGACGTTATATTAATAATTTAGGGCACAAAAACTACAATGGGCTCCAAGGAGCTCGGATCTTAAATAACTGAGCGACAGATGCATAAAGACCTGCCTTGGTCACCCCACCACCAACTTTTCAGATTTCTAACGTGCGGCAGACTTCGCGAGCCATCGCACACACAAAGAGCGAAACTTCCTTTTATTAGTATAAATTGATTTCACATAGATCAATTTGTATTGAGGAAAGTAAAAAAAAAAAAAAAAAAAAAAAAAAAAAACTGATTCAGTCAACAATTTTCCATATTTTTGAAGGTGCGTTTATTTATTTTAGTAATGCATTTTCAACAAACAAAAATAATAGCTAAGAAAACACATAAATTTTAAAGAAAATAAGTGAAAATTGCCCAGAAAACAGTGAGTAAACTAAATGAAAATCATTTCTGAATATTGATTGCTTGAAACCGTAGCCCATTTTTATCATAATAACTTTAATATAAAATAACTTTTAAGTGTTAAGTTCACTAAGAATCACATTTCAAAATAAAATGAAATTTTTGTCATAGTAAAATAATCGTGGCTAAAAATGTGACCCTTTAAAGGATCTCTTATTTCTAGCAGTCTATTATCATTCAGGAACCAAAACCACCCTTAGATCTCAAACACAACCTTTTCCGTAGAACTTCATACGTTCATTCACTATTACCCGTCGAACAGATGTTTCCTTTATTCAACCCCCACTCCTGGAAACAGAAATTCAATGACGTACTTACTGGCGTATTTATTGGCTAGCATTATTCAACCACCCAAAGCAAGTTATCGCTCTGACCATCGCCAAGACTTTATCGCTTTCTTAAACCTGTTTTATCGCCATATTTGGCGGGGTCAAGCATAGGTAAAGTCGTCCCACTAAAATTAATAATTACATAAGTTTTTAGCCAAGGTCACAGACCTGTCCAACGCTTTTCAATCATTGGGTATCTGAAGAAAATAAATTGTATCCAAAATATGCAAAATCAATTAAAAGCTATCCATTTCAATTTAACCAGCATATTTTTTTGTTATTTAAATTGCTAAATCTAGTAGTAAATAGTGTGGTTCATTTATCAGCTGTAGAATGAAACTTATTTATGTAAATAAAAGAGGGTGCTTTTAATTTACATTAATTGTAATTAGGGAATTAATATATACAATAATTAATGTATTAAAAATTTCATTAAAATCCTTACTTTTCTTACTACAGTGCCACATAGCATAACAAAACAAACTTATTTAATAGTAGGATGAAGAAAATATAAGAAACGTATAACATAAGAAAATGAAAATCGAAATGCAAATTAAAAACAAGTGTAAAAAAAATTCATGTAAATGGATGAAAGATTGTTTACAAAGACATTTACATAAAGGTAAAATAAAACTAGATATTTAATATTCATACATTTAAAATTTGTAAATACAGAAATCACTTACCTTCTTTTATCCCCTGAAGGAAAACAGAAGAATGAGAGTTTGCAATTCCTATTAGTGTTTGCACATGATTGTGCTTGACAAAACACCATGTTTTTTGACATATTTCAATAATTAATTGCCAAAAAAACAGCCCTGGAAAGAGCACTTGGAAATATAAATTAATTATATTCAAGAAAAATAGCTCTGAAAAGAACTTTTATGAAAATGAAATACTAAAATAGCTGTCGTGTTGTTGTTGTGGGGTCTGAACGCCCCGATCATGGGATATAAGTCTACAGACTCTTTATCCCTAACAATCCTACCTCAAGGAGGCAATTTATACACTAGCTGCAGAAACAACTTGTACAAGAGGAGATAGTGACTTCCGGTTTAAAAACGGTTGGTACTCAGAAGGAAATACACTAAGATCGAGCTTGCGAGACTCCTGTCACTGCCAAATCACATAGTTGACTAAAGGATATGGTGGGAGATCCAGAGATACCAAGCCTCTGGTACAAAATAGTACGCTCGGTAGCGTAACGTCCGCATGTCATAAGGTAGTGTTCGCAGGTTTCTGGAAGAGAGCAGACTGAGCATAAAGGAGAGTGGCAAAGGTTGAAACGGTAAAGTAATGCTCGGGTGGGGAGAGATTTTGTGCGAAGGCGAGAAAGAAGAACCTCCCCTCTCCTGGGAAGGCGCAGCTTCCTGTGATCCCAACTCCTTTTGGTAAGGTGAGGAAAATCGGTGCTGTAGTTTCCGAGAAGCCAATTATTAATATCCTCCTCATAGAAGAGGCGCCGAAACTGGACGCAGATGTCCTCTGGGGAGATCCACCTTACTGGGTCCGTAGGCAGAAGGTGAGAGCGGGCCAGTTTGTCCGCAAGCTCATTGGCATAGATGCCAACATGACTGGGAACCCAGACTAGTTCAATCGACGAGAGTTGATGTAATGCGTTAGTAAGTTTCTGGTACACCTGAGTCACCACTCGAGGAGATTTGTAGTTTGGTGATTGGAGGCTCGTCAGGACGGATCTGCTGTCGGATAGAAGGAGCAGCTTGCCAGACTGCGGAATAAAATCTAGTGCCAGTCCAATCGCTAGAGCCTCTGCCGTGTAAATGGAATTAATGTCATGAACTCTGCTGGAGTGCCCATAGTTCTGGCTTACATCCCAAAAGGCGATGCAGGTCTGTGAAAAAGTCTTTGAGGCGTCAGTAGCCATTATGTGACAGTCACCGCGAGTAGACAAAAATGCAGAAAAGAGCTGACAGATTAGATCAGGGTGGAGCTGCCTGTTCTGAAACTCAAAAGAATCGATATGGCACTGGAAGATATCTGTAAGAGGAGGACGGGGAAGCACCCACGACACGATGTCGGTCGCGGAGATATGAAGCCTAGAGAGGGTATCGCTCAGGTGAGCAGCCAGAATAGAATTTTCCGTACTTCCGGGGAGCACCAGAGAATAGATTGGCGACTGGGGGCCGAGTGACAGGTGCCGAAGAAGGTAGCAACACCTATGGAGATCTTGAGTGCAAGCTACTGACAAGGAGTTGGCTTCCCGACGCAGAATTGGAATGGGTGTCCAACGCGGGAGGCCCGTCGCTATTCTAAGGGCTGCGTTAAGGATGGGTTCTAATTTCTGTCTGGTTGATGGGCACGCTAGCGAATAAATTGGACTACCATGGTGTAGCATACTCGTGACTGTAGCCTTGCTAATTCTGATGAGATCTTTGGTTGTTACGCCCCGAGAGACATGCGCCACACTTTTCAAGACGCTCAACTTCCTTAAAGCTTTCTGTTTGACTTGAGCAATATGATCGTTCCAGTTAAGGTTGTAAGTGAAGTTCAGGCCTAGAATCCGAATGTTGTCCACCCAGGGGATGTCTTCTGAATTTATGTGAAGATTACTGTCAGGGATCTGTTTCCTAGCTGAGAAAACAATAGCTGCACTTTTACCCGGATTTAAACGAAGTTTCCAGTAGGCGCACCAACGAGCAACATTGAGGATGGCCTTCTGGACTTTCGGCAACACCACCTCCAGAGACGGGCCGGAGCAGTAAACGTAAGTATCGTCAGCGTAGACTAAACCTTCCACATCGGGGCCAAATGCGTCAAAGATGTCGCTCATGTAGACAGAGAAGAGAAAAGGCGACAAGACTGCCCCTTGCGGCACCCCGACGTCCACCTCGAAAGGGTCCGACAACGCACCTCTCCACCGGACCTGAATAATTCTTTGCATTGAGGAGTGAGACCATTTTGTGAAATGGCCATCGATGCCGGCTGATACCATTTTCAAAGCTAGGCCGTCCGGCCAAACAGAGTCGTAAGCAGAGGCAATGTCAAACGACACTAGGACACAAACCTGCTTATGGAGGCGAGCGGAATGAAGATCGGAATAAAGCTTTGTGAGAGCAGGAGTGCAGTCCCGGAATGGAATAAATCCGTAGTGGTTTGGGTGGAAGAAGTTTGTGTGAAGGATCCAAGAAGTCAGCCGCTTCAGAAGAATCCTTTCAAAAACCTTCGAGGCGACTGAAGTAAGCGAAATTGGTCTGTATGATGCCAGCAAAGTACTGTCTTTTCCGGGCTTCGAGATAGGGACGACGATGACTTCCCTCCAAGAGCGGGGAATGACACCCGACAACCAAATGTCATTGAACACCCCAAGCAGTTTATGCAGCCCTATATCATCAAGACACCGAAGAGTCCGTAACGAGACCCCATCTTTTCCTGGGGTACGGAGGGTTGAATGGTTGAGGGCATATCTGAGCTCTGAGATCTGGAAAGGGCGTTGGAGGTTCAGATCAATATGCGCACTAAAATCCACGGGGAGGTAGCCGTTGTTATGGGTTCTGCTGTAGAACCTAGCGAACTTATTTGACTCTTCGATGGCGCGTGTCGATAGCGAACCAGGGGTTACAATGAAGTTATGAGACAATGGAGAATCTACCTGTCGATTGCGAATCGCACGAATGATCCTATAGATGGCACCCGACGCGGCTGCCCCTTTGCAAGTTGCAGCCCAATACGTGCGCTTTGCGTCATTTATTTCTCTCTTCAGGATCGCTGCGATTTTCTTATAACGAGACCAGAGAGTCGGACTAATAAATTTTCTTGCAAGACGGAAAAGCTTCCTCTTTTGGCCCAGTAAATGACTACACCGGCTGTCCCACCACGGGGCCCCAGCACGGTTAACAATCTTCACCCTACGGCTGCTTGCTTTTAGAGAGTCACAACATATGCCTAGGAAATCCTCATAAGAATTGTTGTGAAGATTAAGGATTGCTTTATTCAGATTCTTTGTAACGGCTCCCCAGTCGTACCGATATCGAATGGAGTGGCAGGTGGAACTTCTAATCCGAAAGTCGAAATGAAGATTAACAGGACAGTGGTCGCTGTCGAAAGTGTCTGGGTGAACGTTGTAGCTGGTGTCTACAAAAATATCTGGCGACGTGATGGAGAGGTCCAGAAGAGAAGCTCCACCAGCGTAGACATGTGTGGGCGTATGTGAGTTGACGAGACAAATTTTATTTTGAATTATCCAGTCGATAACCAAACTGCCTTGGGGGGTATTGTGGCTACCGCCCAAGCTGGAGTGAGGACAGTTAAAGTCCCCAATGATAACAAACGGGGAGCGACAAAACCCCAAAATGTTATCCAGCCAATGTGAATCTAACTTGCCCGGAGGGGAGTAAATGTTAATGATCTGGAGCTTAAAGTTGTTGGGGAAGATAATTTCCACACCTAACACCTCGTTAAAGACTGACTGAACTGGTAGAGCGAGATTACGGGATGGAAGAGTATTCCTTACCGCTGTAATCAGCCCGCCGCCGCTCCTAGAACTGCGGTCGAGCCTATAAACTGTTTTTCCTGGAATTTGAAACCCGATGGTGGGCTTAAGAAAAGTTTCTTGAAGTGCAATGATGTCGGCAGAGTAAAAAAGAGAGTGACGGAGCCAGGCTGAATTAGCCCGAGCTCCCCGCCCATGAAAAGGAGAAAATTAGTCCTGAACAGGCTGGGACTCGCTGTGGTCCATCAGATCGACATCAGTGGCTATTGATTCGGATTGGAGATTTATATCGGTTCTTTTGCTGGTGTCGTGTTCGGTGGGGGAGGTCATACGACATTTCTTGAGGTGTGGTTCGAGAGAGAAGGGAGGGGTGTCATTTCTTGCGGAGTCTTGTTTCTGTTTTTCTTTCGTTGGTAGGGTTGGTTTGAGACTCGTAGGTGTTGTGGGTGGAGGGAGTTGCGTCTTTTGGACGGCCTGGATGATGGTAGCATTCAGATCGTGAACTGCGCTATGGATCGCTTGAACTTTTTCGTCGAAAGCAGCTGAAGCTTGTTCTATAAATGTTCTGCATTGAGCAGCTTGTTCCACCAATAATGATTGAAATAGCTGGAACATGTTATTGGTAAATTGGTCCAAAGTTGCTTGGAGTCCAGTTTGTGTTACGATATCGGATGGTTTGGAATTATTAGCTTTTGAAGCATAAGAGTTCGTCTCACGCCGTTCAGCCACTCGGAACTGACGGCGGGCCTCGGCGATGGAGAGGTGGTGTTCGCATTTGAATTTTTGGATTCGGATCTCTTTTTCATAAGCCGGGCAGTTTTTGTCATCAGCGGTATGTTCACCTTGGCAGTTAGGACAAATTGGGGTTGGGGTCTGACATTGACCCTCGTGTGATGTACTACATTTACGGCAGATTTTCTGTTTATGGCACGATTTTGTACTATGGTTAAATTCCCAGCAATTGAGACAGGGCCGGGGCCGGTCAATAAACAGCGTAATCTTCTGAATTTGGTAGAAAATTTTTACCTCCCGCGGGAGTGTGGTTCCCAGCTTAGTAACCAGGACTGTAGTTGTTGGGACGGTGTTGCCTTCATTTTTCCGTAGAAAACGTCTGATTTCGAGTACGTGGAAACCGTTATAAATCAGTTCATCGGCGATTTCTTCGCAAGAAACATCGGTAGGAATTCCATACAGAAGAAATCGAGTTGTTATACTGTCGAATTGCACTCGAGGGTTCACGGGGATTTCGGCTATCGAAGTGAGTTGTAAAGCTTGAGACGCCGTTTCGACAGAGTGCGTGAGAAGAATTATTTTACCCTGTTTGGTCAATTTTATGCAGTCAATAGCCGCATGGTTTTTTATTTGTTTCTCCAAATCCCCTTTTAACTTCTTAGGATGAATAGTAGGAAAAGCCCCGGATTTAGCTTCTATGAAAATTGTTATGACGTCACTACTACTAAGTTCTGCAAAACTAACTAAGTCCGCCGGAGGATACACACTCTTATAAAAATTGAAGTCAGTAGGTGGTACAACATTTGAGTTTAACGAGGACAGGGTAGCCATGACAGAAGAATTTAGTAAACTAGAAGTAGTTGCATTATCTGACACTTGCGACATAAAGTTCGTCAGCAAAACACCCAACAACACTACAACAGTCAACTACAACTACAAAATTAAACAGTATAAGTCCACTAAAATAAAGTTTAGGCAAATTAAACAACCACGAGTTCAAAAGTCCTAAACACTCGGAACGGGAACCGCCCCCAAAATGCAGCTGAGTATCTATCAAAGCCTACATCCTGACTGCGGCAGCGGAAAAACTTCACAAAACTAAACACGAAATAACACTATACTTTAAAATGGAAAAATCTCACCAAATTCCAAGAGCAGCAGCAATCACCGCAAACTTCCGACGAGCCTTCTACAAACCATGCACGCACACGGTAAAAAAAGAAAAATAATCAGCTGTCGTGTCGATATTAAATAAACAAAACTGCCAACAGGTACATGTGACCGCAACAATCTGACAGTTTATAGATCGCGCGTGTGTGCGTTAGTTCTTGACTGTGCTCAGTAGTGGCGCTTGTATCGCGCCGGTTCGGGTTTTCGCTCCACTGTCCTATCTGGTGGAATATGTTATCTGTGGCCCGGATCCACTAGTGTAGTCCTGATACATTCACAGTGTAGAACCAACTCCATATTTTAGGCTTCTTCGCCCGCGCGCCACCTGATCTTTGTGAACACAGCCGAAGTGTACTCGCTTTTATATTGGAGATAACAATGAGTCAACCAACCAATGTGATTTGTTTTAAGAGAGTTGTCTTTGAAGTTAATAGTATTATTGTTTAATACAAAGCAACGATGGAAAAAAACTCTGAATCAGAAAATAGCTCATCCAGTAACAGACTAAATGTAAGTTTTAAGTTCACGAAAAAAGTATCTCAAACTGCTCCAGGAAATAGATTAGAAGAATCCAAGAATCAGAAGGATTTCGTAATCCACGTAGATGACAATAAAATTAAGAGGTATGCAATTCTTCCATGAATTTATTCTTTTAATTATGACTTCTTATTAACTTTTTAATAGTTTTCTATTGAAATTGTATATATAGTTTTTCATACCTATTGTAACAAGCTTGTCAATATCCAATATCCAATCAACCTATAATAGTGTTGTTTGTAGCTTTAATTTTTAGTTACAATTGGACATATTATGAAGCTTTTTGCTATTATATTTAGTCTATGTGCGTATGAATATATTCATTTTTTGACATTTTCTTTAAAAAAATGTTTTATAAACAATAGTTGAAAATATATGTTTGTGAATTTAGGGGTGTAAACATGCCAGTAATTGACATATCTTAAAAATTCATTTTTAATTGTTATAATATTAAATTCCAGTTTTTTTTTCTAAATATTATATTAATCTATCAACAATATTTAAGCAATATCACAGTTATATTTTCCATTTTGAATAAAAATTTATAGTAACAAATAAATCAAAACACCCAAAATTTGAATAATGGACACTTTACAAAAGGTAATAAATAATTATCTTTAAGATTGTGTATTGTGTTTAGAGACAGAACTAAATAAAAGCATACTAATGAATCAAAATAATCATTTTCAAATAAGTGTAACAATTGGGATATCAGTAAAATATTTAGGAGAATAATTAATTGTTCAACTTTATTATTAATTTCATTTACAAAGGATCAATATTTTTATTATTTTAGATATGAGATTTAAAATACTGGATTCCAGAAAATTAGTTAGGAAATTACTGAAACAACTGATGTTCAGGGGTCTGGCCAGATTTTTTTCTCAGGGTCCTGTTTTTGTGAAATTGTGAACTGCTTTTTAGATTTGTGAGAAATCTAATTATAATTTTGTGAATTTGAAATGATTGTTATATTTAGGTTCTTGTTTATACATTTTTAAGAAGATGTATGGATGTAAAATACACATTTTTTCTTTATATATGTAAAAGTGACAGGTCAGATTTTACTTTTAAATGATTAATTTGTGAAATGTTATGTTTAAAGATGGAAAACTTTTGTGAAAAACCTATCGTTAAAGACAAAGAATTTTGTGAAGGGTCCTGTTTTAAAAAGAAAAATTTTGTGAAGAGTCCTTTAAAGGACCAATTTTTTCCTACACAGATCCCTGCAATAGGTGGTCAGTAAAAAAAAAGGGGGGGGGGGACAAGTGTGCTCTGAGGGTTTTGTACAGTTATGTTATATTACCACTAAGTACCTAGTTTCTTTGCAAATAAACCTAGAAAAAATGATAGTTTTTAAAAATGGTACTTCTCCATTATCCCGTCGACCACTTTTCATAACAAAAAACTATCGCCAAACTGTAACGCCAAATAAATAAATGGAAGAACATTGCCATTGTAATCTCAAATAAATAAATACAAGAAATTCGGAAAAGCCCCAATATGTCAAACTTAGTAAGCTTAAACAATATATTAATGAAAACAGAAAGGAAAATCTTGGATATTTATTTATTATTTTTCTTAATTATCCCTTTCGGCTGGTGAATAAATGTTTGTGGCGTCACTTGAAACTAATCTATTATACGTAACTATGATCACAACTTTTTTACAATGCTTTTTCTCTTTTAATATCATGGTACTGCCGTTTAAGGATGTAATTGTTATTTTAATTAACGAAATAACTAATACACCAGTAAAACATAATGAAAAATACAGGTAAATGTCGAATTAAAAACAACTCAATGGCATAACAAATACGTGTAACGCTTCTCACGTCAAGTGAATGTGATCATGCATTTTTAGTCTTAAATCCGATAGTTTTAGTCTTAAATGCGATAGTTGTTTACCTTTTTTACCTTAGTTTTGTACCTTAAAAATAAATTTGCTAGTGTGTGCTTTCTGCCAAGCATAAATCTAAGTGGTAAATTTTCTATAATAATCGGCAAATTTATGCCGATTATTATGCAAATTTATGCCGATGGGGTCGTGGATCTTATTGTTTGATATTTATTTCAACTTGACACCTTCAGCAGTTCCTGAAAGAAATGGTCTTAACAGACAGAGATGGTCAGACAAGTTTGCCAGGTAATAAATCAACATAGAGTTATAAATTAAGGATTTTTGGTTTTTTCTTTTACATGTGCTATAAGAAGGCTTTGTGCCACATTTCCAAGATTTTAGGTCGACAGAAAGTATTCCTTAGCTTTTGAGAGTGAGTTTGTATCTGTTATTTTAAGATTGTAACTTTTTATGGTACTTTCACAATGAGATGTACAAACTCAGAATGAGAATCATAACATGCCAAGATTGCAGTTATGATTTTTCCAAGATTTTAGCAAAGCTTCTATATGGCTATATATACAGAGATCATTCTAGAATGTAAAAAAGGACCGGGCACAGTTACAGAATAAGGGCACTTTTGTTAAAAAGGGCATATCGTGAAAAATGCAGTATAGCAGCACACCTAATGGGTGATTTACACCAAAACTTAAACAGCATGTATTTATGATAGCATCTATTTGAAATAGAGCAGCCACAAAATTTGTGTCACATACAGACACACAGACTTGGTTTGTTTAAATTCATGTTCTGAAAACAGTCAAATTGTGTTCAGTGACTTTTAAAATGCATAAGTCCGTCGAATACCAGGATAAAGATTTTTCATAAGTCCAGTACTTTCTTCTTGTAAAGATAGAAGAAAGAAGAAAAAAAATTGTAAATCGATCATTGCAAACATCAATGAAATTAGGCCCAGTCCATAGAGGTCTGCAAGGCACGAAAATTTCAAACTCGGTTGAACCCGACCCATACTAAAAAATTGTCACAGCTTAGTATAGAAGTTAAAAATTTGGCCCTAGCATGGCCAGTATAAAAACTAAAAGTTTGGCTTTAGTCTGGTCCGAACCATACAAAAACTTTAATTGGCAAAGACCAGCCCCACTGAATTTTTACAAAATACCCTTCTTGTGACTTACTATACTAACATATAACACTGTTTTTAGAAAAGAAAGAGGTGGGGGGGATTTTCTGTTTTATCATTTACTTTCTCCATTCTACATTAAGCTGGTTCTCAAATGACCTGCTCAACATCACAAAACCAGAGGTGCAGAAAATGTTTTTACTCCCAACATTTCCCCCAATCCATATGAATATCCCAAAATAAATTCTGTATTACCGTAGGTATAGAAAATTTTGCAATATATGTCGTCACCTCTTTAAAAACCTATAGACTGAACTTGTAACATGTCTAGTTATTGGAAAGGTAAGTTAATGCATGTAAGTTTTAATCTAATTCTTATGCTTAGCATTTATTAATAAGCACAATTTTAATTAACAAATACAATGTTTTTGATTACCTTTTCTGATAAATTGTCAATTATTGAGAAACTGCTATCTTCCACTGTCTTTGTGGATGTTGTCAATCACTTTTGATGTCTTGTAGATCTTGAGAAAATATAGTGAAATGATAATTTCCATGATGAAAATGATGTCTGTTTAAGGATGCTTTTAATAATTCTGTAGCTTTATGCACTGGAGGTATAAACACCATGATATAAATACTTCATGAAAGAGATTATCAGATTTTAGGGTTCGGTTATAAATGTGATTTCCAATAATAGAGCCAACAGATTCAC
Organism: Maratus michaelseni; assembly: GCA_963931845.1. Lineage (NCBI taxonomy): Eukaryota > Metazoa > Arthropoda > Arachnida > Araneae > Salticidae > Maratus > Maratus michaelseni. The sequence continues at coordinate 99,715,892 of OZ007590.1, forward strand.
AAACAGATTTACTGCAAATTTTCAAGCAGTTTTCAAGGAGGTAAACTATTTCTGGTACATCAGGATTAGGGCTGGACGATATCAAAAATTTAATATCGCGATATATCATCGAGTTAATATTGATATTGGTGATATATCGCGATAACTACCTTAAAATGTGTAGGGATAGAAATATTGCTAATTTCGAAAGACAAATGTACGAGCAATTTAAATACAACAGATGTAGAAAGCAACGAATCATATATATATATAAGAGAAAAACTAAGAAACTAACAAAAGAAGAATAAATAAAAAGAAAACTGCCCAGTTAAACTGAGGGCATTGAGCTCACAGGCTATCCACACTAATTGTATGTTATACTTTTATTTCAAAGATTTTTATATAAGCCCCTCGAAAAATAAAGAAATTGACAATATAATAAGGGGAGATCATCCCCCTGTTCACCCCCCCCCCTTATAGTTAACCAAAGAACCCCTAAAACTAATCAGGGAAGCCTCTAATTACAAGGAACATATATACAAAATTTGAAGCAAATCGGATAATTCTGTATGAAAAAACAATTTTTCTAAGTTAAGGGGGGATTAGCCCCCCGTATCCTCCTTTATACTTAACCAATGAATCCCCAAAACTAATCAGGGAAGCGCCTTACCACAATGAGCCTATATATAAAATTTGAATAAAATCTATTATTTCTGCATGAAAATCTCATTTATCTAAATTAAGGTGGGAGGATTAATCCCCTCCACTTTACCACCTTTATACTTAACCAAAGAACACCCAAAACTAAGAAGGAAAGTGCTTTATCACAATGAACCTATATACAAAATTTGAAGAAAATCGGATAATCCTGCATGAAAAACCCATTTATCTAAATTAAGGGGGGTTAGCCCTCCTTTCCCCCTTTATACTTAACCCCCAAAACTAATCATGGAATCGAATTATCACAATGAACCTACATACAAAATTTGAAGAAAATCGGAAAATTCTGCATGAAAAATCCATCTATCTAAATTTAGGGGGGGGGGGGGTTATCCCCCGTTCCTCCTCTTTATACTTAACCAATAAACCGCCCAAAATTAGTCAGGGAAGCGCCTTATCACAATGAGCCTATATACAAAATTTGAAGAAAATCAGATAATTCTGCATGAAAAACCCATCTATCTAAATTAAGGGGGGGATTAGCCCCCTTTTCCCCCATTATACTTAACTAATGAACCCCCAAAACTAATCAGGGAAAGCACCTTATCACAATGAACCTATAAACAAAATTTGAGGCAAAACGGTTACTTCTATCAAGAGTTATCGCGTTACGTACAAAAATACATACATACATTCGTACATTACAGAACCGGCGGGCACATTAGCAGTCAGACTTTGATAGCCTGTGAGCTAAAAACATACCATAAAATTTTGCTTTATTATGCAAAGTACTAGGTTTGATATTTAAACCTGTTTTTTTATTTCAAAGTACCATTGAATTCAAAAGAAAATAAATTGCAAATGATAAAAATAAGTTATTGGCTAACAAAATTAAATTAAAACAAACAAACAAAATCAATATTCAGCATTACAATCTATGCGACACCATACATTCCTTTTAATATCAAGGTGCTACCGATAATATTGGCCGAAAAAATAATCTCAACAAGCACTGAAGTAGCGCAAAGCTATCGACTTGACAATAACCAACAGATACTCTAGCTCGTATTTTATTGGCCATCACATATCAATACCTTGACATATTGCAACGAACTCTGGACGAATGGCGGCAGCGGAACTAAAACATAGACGATAGCTGTATTATTCAGTTACGAACAAAGAGTTTAATTTGCGGTTTGAGAGAATAGTAACGAACTTAGACATAATAAGAAAATGTATTCGTATTGGGATATTCTTTATTTGGGGATATTACCGAAAGCGAGATAATCAAAAGATAATCATTGGAGGGGATATTCTGATTGGAATAAAGTAGAGCAGTGAATATCTAAATTAGGGTGCACAACCTTTTTAAGCGAAGGGCCACTTACAAAAGTGACTGGGTTGTCGAGGGCCACCATCAGTAGAATTTTGTGATGGGGGGGGGGGGGTAAGTCTAGAATCAGATTAAAAAAATTTCAGAAGGGCAGTTTTAGCCTCCTAGGTTCCTTCCTTCCCAGTCAACGTATTCAGTTCTGTTAGCAAGGATATATCAACAGTTTACGTTTGTATTTATACAAGAGATATAGCTGAGATTATTTTCAAAGAGTGAAAATACTCCTCGACTTTATTTGAAGGATTAAATTTAACTTTCTTAAAGATTGCCAGTGCTGAAAGAAAATTCTGCTTTCATGAATGAAGGTGGAGAGGAGAAGAAACATATATTATTCTAAATTGTACTTCTTAACATATTCAGTCATAAAATGTGGATATCAAGTAGGAGTGCACAACCTTTATAAGAGGAGGGCCAGTCACAAAAACGACTGGATTGTTGAGAATCAACATCCGTAGGGTGGCCAAAATTTTGTTTTGGGGAAGGAGCGGGAGGATCGGCCTAAAAGTTCATAAAAATGGCTAATTTTAAAAGGAGGGTTATCTCCCTATATGCAACCATCTCCTTAGTAAGTCAGCATAACCCAATTCAGTTGGCAAGGATGGAAAAAACTCACATTTTTTTTCCATGCGCGATTGACAATATTCGTAGTTTTTTCCTATTGATTGATGAAATTCACGATTTTTTCGCGTCCGTTTGGCGAAATTTGCGATTTATACGCACCCGATCGCCGAAATTTGTGATTTTTGTCGCATCCGATTGGCAAAATTCGCGATTTATACGCACTTGATCGGGAAAATTCACAATTTTTACGTGCCCGAACGGCAAAATTAATTATTTTTACGCGCCCGATCGGCGAAATTCGAGATTTTTATGCACCTAATCGACGAAATGTACAATTTTTACGCACCTGATCGGCGAAATTTGCGATTTTCTTCGCAACCAATCGGCAAAATTCGTGATTTTATGTGCCCGAAAAGCAAAATTCATGATTTTTACGCGTCCGATCGGCGAAATTCGTTATTTTTACGCCCCTAATCGGCGAAATTTGCAATTTTTACGCACCCGATCGGCAAAATTCGTGATTTTTACGTACCCGATGGGCGAAATTCACGATTTTTACGGGCCGATCGGCAAAATTAATTATTTTTACGCGCCCGATCGGCGAAATTCGTGATTTTTTACGCACCTAATTGGCGATTTTTACATGCCCGATCAGCAAAATTCGCGATTTTTACACAAACGATCAGCAAAATTTACAATTTACTCACACTCGATCGGCAAAATTTGCGATTTATACGCACCCGATCGGCAAAATTTGTGATTTTTACACATCCGATCGGCAAAATTCGCGATTTTTATGCAAACGATCGGCAAAATTTACAATTTACTCACACTCGATCGGCAAAATTTGCGATTTATACGCACACGATCGGCAAAATTTGCGATTTTTACGTACCCTGTCGGCAAAATTTGCGATTTTTACGGGTCCGATTGGCAAAATTCACGATTTTTACGCAGGCGATCGGCGAAATTTACGATTTATACGCAACTGATCGACAAAATTTGCGATCTTTATGCACCCGATTGGCGAAATTCGTGATTATTACGCGTCCGATCGGCAAAATCTGGCAAAATTTGCGATTTCTATGCACCCAATTGGCGAAATTCGCAATTTTTTCGCGTCTGACTGGCGAAATTGGTCCGCGGGCCACAGGTTGTGCACCCCTAATCTAAATGCATGGATCGGACGAAAGGAATGTGTTGAAGAAGATATTATACGGAATATTTGGCGCTTTTCTCGTGGTTTGAAGTCGAAAAAAAAAAATGTTTTTTGGATATATCGGTAGAGTCAGAGCTTAGCTTAGATATCGTTATTGGGATATATTGCCAGAGTCAGAGCTTAGCTATCATTATTGGGATATATTGTCAGTGTCAGAGGTTAGATATTGTTATTGCGATAAGTAAGATATATCAATATTTGATCGATATATTGATAAATAATCCAGCCCTAATCAGGATACACATCAGGACTGGTAAAAGCTTCTTTTATAATACCACTGTCTTGATCTAGAAGTGGTGGTTTCTTTTCAGAATTTTTTTTTTTTATTAAATTCAGCTTTTAGAATGTTTTTCTGCAAAGTTGTCCACTGATTAAGAAGACTTTTCTCATTATTAACTTTAAATTCTTTTATATTCTTGCTCACCCATTCAGTGAGAGCTTGTAGTGAGTTTTCCACCAATGGTGGTGTGAGATCTTGATTTAATTCTCTTCCTAAAGATGGGGTAGAGAGCTCAAAATGAGTTTACTACTGAAGCATTGTCTCATATGTTTTACAATTTTTAGTTCACATATTCTTTGTTTAAACTGTTTAAGCTGAGCAGAGGTTTTTAATATTTTTTTCTCGAGAGTTTGAAAATTGAAACACTCACTTTTTGTGATGTTTTCTTGTGAAATGTTAAAATACCTGATCTCCACCGGCCACAGGTTGACTAAATGTAAAAAATTGGTGACTTTATGCTATGCATCTCATCGCCAAAGAGGCGATTTCTGTTTTCATGTAGCAGTAAATCCGATTTCTTAGCGCCATTTTGTTTCCAGGGATGACACTTGCCCGCTGAACGGCAGATTTCAGCTTCTTAAATTTTTTTTTAATCTAATCGGCGATTTCTGCGGAAAACAATCGCAATTTTTGTCAAGTGATCGTGGAAAAAAAGTACGATTTTCGTCAAACGATTGAGAAATAAAACCACGATTTTCATCTAACGATCGCGAAATAAAACCGTAATTTTCGTCAAACGATGGTGAAATAAAATAACGATTTAGGCCTGGTGATCGCGAAATAAAACCACGATTTTCATCAAACGATCGCGAAATAAAACCACGATTTTCATCAAACGATCGCGAAATAAAACCACGATTTTCGTCACATGATTGCGAAATACAACCGGGAATTTCGTCAGACAACAGCAAAATAAAATCACGATTTTCGTAGGACGATCGCGAAATCAAACTTTTATTTTCGTCAGACGATTGCGAAATAAAACCACTATTTTCTTCAAAGATCGCGAAATAAAACCACGATTTTCGACAAGTGAAAATGAAATAAAACTGCAATTTTCGACAAACGATCGCAAAATAAAACTGGGATTTTCGTCAAACAACCTCGAAATAAAACTGTGATTTTCATCAGACGATCGCGAAATCAAACCGCGATTTTTGGCAAGGGACCGCGAAATAAAACAGAAATTTCCGACAAAAGATCGCGAAATAAAACCGCAATTTTCAATTTCGGAAAAATATGCAATTCATTGTTAAAATCGAAATCAATTGTATATTTTCCCATAAAATTTCCCCCGATCCTAGATTGCCGGATCGGACATATTCTGCACCCCTGCACAAAACTTTGTTTCTGACTCATCTTTAAATGCAAAGGCATAATATTGGCAAACCTGACTATTGAATCGATTTGGAATCTAAATGAATTATCCATTTTTTGATAAATAAATTAGATACATATCGAGTATTATGTCACACGACATGTTTATCATTTTTCTCGTGCTGCAGCATTGAAAATTCGGTTCAAAACGACGACTTTGACAGTATTTTCTAAAATATCTTGTCTTCACCAAAAAATGGAAAAAGTGTTTTGACTACAATGTTTCTGAATAAAAACACCTGTCAATTTCATGAGTTTCCGAGCAAAAATAAATTAAGAAATATGTCATCTCATAAAGAAGCCAGTTTGGATTTGAGAACAGACTTAAGGAGGAATTTAGCCCCAATATTACTCTTGAAAAGCAATTATCAGATCGACTTGGTCCAGGAAATCCAGACCCAAATCGTGTCTAGAAAAAAGGCCAGTGCCCGGTCCGAGTGTAATAATAATAATAAATTGGTACGCGGGCTGTGACACAGGCCTATAGAGTTTTAAATAAAATCTACATGTATCCTGAAACCCGTGCCCAATCCACCAAAATAAAAAAAAATTAATGGGTCGGGTTGAATAAACAAATTAAATGGGGCAGTCTGGACAGATATAAAATAAATAGCCTGTTCCGTCAGATATATGGAATTTAAAATGACCAGACTTAGACTAAGCTGAGAAAATATGAACAATTTTCAATGGACCTGGCTGTTAGAAGAATAAGTTGCTCTCCGTTCTAGTTTGAAAACATCAATAAAGAATTTCGAGGGATCTTTTCACTGGTAAAGGTTTTTTTTTCTCTCCGAGATCACGAAATTCCAACCTGTGGGAAAACTTAATCAGGCACAGGAGGTTATATTGATTACATAATATAATTATCAAAAAACTGTTTTCCCAACAAAAAGTAGGCTTTCGATACCAATGTAGTTTTTAAAAAAATGCCTCCTACAATTTTACGTATTTAAAAAAATCTCTGCAAGCTGAAATTTTTACTCACGAAAAATTTTCAAATTTTATCTGTTAAAAAATACTTAAGGCTGTTAAATCCAAAAAAACTACTTTCTGACACATTTCTGAATTTTTTTTTTTTTTTTTTTCCTCAGAAGCGTATGAAATTGGCGGTTGTTCTTGTTCAGAAACTATGTCATTGAATGGCATTTTCTTATTTTTTGGTAGAGGCAAACAATCTTTCAAGAAAAAGAAAAAAAGTAGTCTTTGCCTTGTTTAGTTGCAGATTTATGCAAATTAATAAGGGGAAGATTTCTATTCAGAAATAGTGGTGCTAAAAAATTGTAGCAGTTGGCAGTTATGCAAATGACATGGAAAAATAATCCAAAATTTCATAGAGAACTCTTAAATTCATTTTTCATTTAAGGTAACTAAATTGAGAAAACATAATTCTAAATATCTATACATAGAAGGAAAAAATGTGCCCAATTCAACCCCAACAATGCTCTTTAAACATTGTAGCAAAGTCATTTGACCAGTATAAAGCAAGCTTTTGCTTCTCACTGTGTCGCTTGCCTACTGTCATGAGGTCCCTCTCTCTGGTTCAATCCTTGCCAGTGCCTATCCAACCCCAGCATTGGTAAGCCAGACAAATGCAACCTTCAACCAGTGTTGCCTGTAGGCTACTTTTTTTTAATTCAGATGTCTTGATTGCCACCACTTTTATGAAGTAGAAAAGAAATACTCACCTAATTTAATGACAGATTATCTAATGCGAGAACAAGGCCAATTACACTATTTTAAAAAAGTGGTGGGGATCAAATAATCTGAATTTTAAAAAAAAGTAACCTACTGGCAACACTGCCTTCAATGACCATATTCATCTCCTCTCAAGACCAACAGATGGCAGCACCAAATAAATCATCCTCAGCATCCAAAGCCTGTGAAATGCTCACAGCACAAAGCCTGTTACGCTGCACATCACGCATGCATACGACAACATGACAGTATCGCTCATCCAATGTAAAAAAAATCTAGTCTTCCTCACTAGGGATGGAGTGTGTTGTGATGTCATCTCACCTGATCCGTATAAAGTGGGTTGCTAGCTTAGAGTAACTGTCTTGGCCTTTTGCTCGACACTATACTCCGTTCGCTGAAACGAGATAACGAAAGTAAACAAATGTGTATGCGGATTGGCGATGCTTAAACCTGGCGCTGTGCCAGAAGTGCCAATTGTTTGAGCCACTGCTTTTTTTTCCCAAACGGCTGTTTGTTTCTTGTCTTTCACTTTTAAAATTGACAATTTTTTTTTATTGATTTGGTATTTTATATACACAAATGGAGTGTGAAAATTCTTCTTTGAGCCTGCCTAAGAAGAGAGTAAAAAGAAAAGCTTTGAGTAAGGTGGAGAAAGATATGATTTTAAATGTATATAAAACGGAACTTGAATCGAATCCTGAACTTCCGATTTCTCATATAGGAGATAATGCTGCTCGTATAACAGGCGTAAGTAAAGCTTCTGTTTTTCGAGTGTTAAGAGAGTATAAAAAATGTGGTGTGTTAAACTCGCCGAAGAAAATAAATTTACGTAAACGTGTTTTAGAAAATATAGATGATTTTGATAGGAATGCTATTAGGAGAAAAATCCACGAGTTCTTTTTGAGGAATGAATTGCCCACTATAAATAAAGTTTTGGAAGTTGTAAATGATGACCCTGATTTGCCAACCTTTAAAAGGACAACATTTTATCATCTCCTGAAAGAATTAAACTTTAGATATTCACGGAGAGGACGAGACAGTACTCTCATTGATAAAAATGAAATAATTGTGTGGCGAAGAAAATACTTAAGGCAAATCAAATCTTTCAGAGAAGGGCGCAAAATATATTATATGGATGAAACTTGGTTGAATGCAGGCCATACAGTTAGTAAAGTTTGGAAAGATACCTCAGTAAAATCATCAAAACAAGCATTTTTGTCTGGTCTTTCTTCCGGATTAAAATCTCCTTCCGGAAAAGGAAAACGGATGATAATTCCCATATTGGTAGCGATTCTGGTTTCGTGGATGGAGGGCTTGACTTATTCGAATCAAATAAAAATAAAGATTATCACGAAGACATGAATTCAGAACGTTTTGAAAAGTAGTTTGGTGATATCTTATTTCGACTGGAAGATAACTGTGTGATAGTAATGGACAATGCTCCTTATCATTCCGAAAATCAGAAAAAATACCGAATACTTCGTGGAGAAAACAAAAAATTGCTGATTGGCTTTTAACAAAAAATATCCCTTTTGAGGACGGAATGTTAAAAGCGGAACTGTTGCAGTTAGTGAAGCAAAATAAAAATAAATATGACAAGTACGCTGTCGATGAAATGGCAAAAGCACAAAATAAAACTGTCTTACGATTACCCCCCTATCATTGCGAGCTTAATCCTATTGAACTGATTTGGGCATAAATAAAGAACTTCGTTGCGAAAGAAAACAAAACATTCAAAATGCCTCATGTAAAAGATATATTCTCTCAAAGTATCAGCAAAATTGGCACTGAAGAATGGAAAAGATGCATTCAACATGTAACAAATACAGTGGAAAAACAAATGTGGGATTTAGATAATGCTATAGATAATATAGTAGATTCCATGGTAATCAATCTAGATTCTAATAGTTCCGATACTTCAACTTCATCTTCTGAATGATTTATGAGGTAAGTGGGCTTCAATAATGTAAGATATAAATAGTTTTGTACTATTTTGTATTTAACAAAATTAACTCCTGATGGTTTATAACAATGTTGAATTCAGAAGGTTTGCCCCGGGAGGAAATTCCGTTCGGGGCATTAAAATGTCCCCTCCCGGAATATTTCAGATTTTATACTTTTAATGGTCAAAAAGTATAATCCCCCCCTCTCCCCCCAAAACTATATAATGTCTCGCCTGGAGGCACAGAAATCCCACCAGGAAAAAAATATGTCTGAATTCAATGCTGTTTAAAATAAATAGAGAATAATTTATATTTTGATGTCTTAAGGTATCTGACTACGTTTAAAAAGTGGTTTTCGACCAAAATTGTCAAAACGATTTTATTACATTTTATTAAAGCCCAACTTTTTACCTTTCCAAAACTGTATTTATTTTTATTGTAGGATTAATATAACCGGAGTAGCAGTGGTTTTAAAACTACTCAACAACTATCACTCAAACCGGAAGTACTGTTTAAAGGACCGGAAGTACTGTTTAAAGGACCGGAAGTACTATTTCAAGGTACTAACTGGGAAGGGGAAAGCAAATATATGGCCTTTTAGAAACAAACAAAGGCTCAGTACTTGAAAAAAAAAGAGCATAGCTCATAAAAACAGTGAAGTTTAGATGCATATTACTTTGTAAATTCTTGTAGTAAAACACAAAACTAAACTTTAAATACATTTTTTGCAATATGTAATTTTTGGAGAAAATTCCGTACGCAAAACATGATTTCTCAAAAAGTTTTTAGAATATCACTACGAAATTTAAAGTGTATGTTGTTTACACTATTGTGACGGCAATGAACTAAATATTTAATTTTAGAATAAATATTTTTTGTTTTATGGATGTTTTCGTGGAATGACATCAATGAATTTTATGAAAATCAGCATGTAAAAATGTGCGATATACTATAAATTTTGAAACATTTCAAATATCTCTTAGATTTTAGTTCATTGCCTACACCAATGTCATATGTATGACGTGTAAAAAGAAAATTAAGAAACATACAGTAGAATTTTCTGTAGAGTGTTTTGCGTATTGGGCCAAATTTCACTAAATTTTACCACAAAATCCTCCATTTACCGAAATTTCATCAATGAATGAAATATTTTTTGCTTTTTTTCACCGTTTCTAGTCATATTCTTAATAAAAATATGATAAAAAAATAATGAAGTAGCTTTTTTGGAAAAAAATGCTCCGTACGTAGTCAGGCACCTTAAACTTTTACATTTTTGTTTAAAATCTCGATGTAAGTCAGTTAGCAACTTGTGTTGTTTTCATATAGTTATCAAAATAAATGTTTAAAAAATTAACAAATCGAAATAAAAAATAAAATTCGCCAACCTAGGGATTTGAGCCAAATGTGTGGCTCCTTGGCGATTTTTCTGCAACCCGTTTGTTTACTTTTGTTATCTCCTTTCCCTGAACAGACTATATGTTGCTCGCCTAATTTCCATGAGGTCCCTGGTCCAATCCTCGCCAGTACCTATCCGATATCAACAACATAATGTTGTATTCTTATTCATGATTAATTAAACCTAAATGCTTAAAAACCTAAAACTTGAAATAAGTAAACAAATTATATGTAATAATCAGAATAATTATAGGCTAGTAAATATTTCTTTATTAATATCTATTTTAGGAAAAAAAAAGGGTGAAAAATTTTTTCAACCAGATTTTTATACTTTGTGCTTACTTAGAAGAAAATGGCTTAACTCAGAGGAACAAAAATTTTGTCAGTTTACTTGTACGGTTACATTCATGTACTGTCACCAAAAAAAAAATTTTTTTTTTTTTTCAAAGTATATTTATAGAAACTACCATGGCCCATTCATTATTACTCTTTTATATACATACAGTCTCAGTTGTGAGTTGCAAAGCTTTTCACAAGCACACAGTAAATTAAAAAAAAAAAAAAAAAAATCTCATTGAGGCTCCTTGTAAGTGCTAGGTGCTAGGCCAATCTGCATAGTACAATCCTACTCCCATTTTTGACTGACCCTGAGCTCACTGTTAATTAAATTTGTTTAAAAATATTCTTTTAAATTTGTATTGTGCATCTTAGGAACTAATTAGCTATTGCTGTTAAAGCTTCTAATTGATATTCTATTTTATTTAAAATAGAAATGTATTTTATGTAGCATTGTATGTACATAGCATTATTTATTTCTTTATTAGAATTTATACAATTGGAATTGTCATATCAGAATTAGTTTTAAGCTTTATGACTTTTGTAACATTTTCTCGTGTTTTCATTTGGTTGCTAATGTATGAAACTTATTTTTGTTTAAAAATAAAAAAAGTTTTTGTATTTTTAGTACTACTGCTCCAAAAGATAAAGAAAAGGATCTGGTCATACCTTTAATTAAGAAAAACAATTGGCGAATCCCTAATTCAGAGAAAAATGATAATAAAGATCCTGATAGTAAATTAAAAGACCTTGCTGTTCAAGAATTATTAAAAGGTAAATATAAATTTTTAAGAAATTTCATTTCTGAGTATTTTAAATCATATAAATACTGTCACTGGGAATTACTTGCACCTGGCTATTTGGATCAAATACAAAATGTTTTTAATCAGTCTTGTGTTTACTGTGCTGTTACTCTTCAGGAAGACCTAACTTGTCAGTGGACATTGTACTAGAGAGAAGTGTACGTCTGTGATAAGAAATAGTTCTTTACTGAATTTGAAGGAAAATGCACTTTAAATATGATTTTTTTTGTTTTTCCATTGAAAAACGATTGACTGGACTAAACAAAATTGATTTAGCTTAATGTATAGTCATTTCTATGACAAATATCTGTAATATTAAAAAAACATGTATTTCTTCGCGAAAAAAATTTTTGGTGAGATTTTGGCACTTGAAACAAATCAGCATATAACCCTACGACCCCTCACTGTTAAGAGTGATTGATATGCTACAGAAAATTCTCCGGTCATTACCGGAGATTCTAGATTTTTGATGTCCAATCAAATTTTTCAATTTTTAAACTATTGAAGATAGAGTAAAAATTTCGATGAATTTGAATTTTTCGGAAAATTTCCCTTCAAGTACACTCTAAGCATGTTGATAAAATATATAAAATTTTATTTTCTGTAAAAAAATAGACAAAGAGGTTCTTTATTACGAACATATTATTAAATTTTAGAGATGGATTAAAATAATTTCTTCAGTGTGGTCCAAAATGTGAATATGATTGTATTTATTTTAGAATAGAAGAGTAAGGAAAAAATGTTTTCCATTCTATTTCGATAGATTTTTTAAAAGTGATATTGTAATATTTGGAATGAAATTTGTACTGAAACTGAAATTGAGATGAAATTTGTAACGAGATTTAATTAGATTATTTAAAAAATTTGCTTTTACTTTAAATATGAGTATATTTGAGTTCTGTTAAGTTGAGATACTTTAATAAGAACTTGGGCTGCTTTAAAATCTAAACAAACACTCAACACGATTTTTTTAATTTCAAAAATAAGGACAGAAGAAAGATTCTTATGCATGTTCTGTGTATTTTACAATCAATTTAATGAACCTAATGCATTCCAAAATGAGAACAACCTAAACAACAACCACAATGTTATTTCTAAATATTTTTCTACATTAAATCATAAATATTTTTAAATTAAAGCACATAGTGTATTTTCCGAAATAAAAGGGTACAGAGGCGTGCTCTGAAAATGGCTAAATGCCTGGGCTAGCATTTTTTAGCTGATGTTTAGCACTAAACTCTTCTTAGGAGTAATTAGTTTATAATTTTCTCAATTAACATCACTGATTGTTTACTGTAAAAATATTTTGCTTCTTCCTTCAAAATGAAGAATCGAAAATATTGCTTTTGCAATATAAGTTTTTTAAATTTGAAAAGAATATTTTAAAGATATTTTTAGAACTTCTCGTAATTCAAAACATGAAATGTGAATAATGATATGATACAGAATAATGATTATGTATGCAACAGAAAAGATATTGCTGTCTAAAATATTTAATTCATTTTTGTTAGCAAATATGAATACACAAATAGCAAATATGAATTAGCAAATATAAACACAAAAATGTTGCGTTTTTTAATAGTTTGGAAAAACTTAATTTGATCTTGGAAGATTCAAAAGTGGAATGTTTAGTTAATTTTCAAACATGCATATTACAACTCATTAGTTTATTCAATCTTTAGGTGCTTGATTTTTTTCCCCCCGTCTTGGTTCTTGAAAGTCCTTGAAATTCATGTATAGAAATGTGTATGAACCCTAGTGAAATCAAAGTGATAGTCCAGGTCACAAAATCTAAAATTAATTTTCAGCTTAATGTTATTGATGGGCAGACATGTTTGTGCTTTATAATATATATATACAGTATGCCCACTAAAGTCCCTTGCCACCCTCTTAACTTCGGAATGGCTGCTGCTATATTCATAAAAGTGGTGTCTCGGTATAGTAAAGTAGGCATGCGCTACTGAATGAGATTGCCTACGGCGCCACCTGGTGGAAAACTGCGGAGTTAGCTTTCCTATCTCGAAAATTGAAAGAGATAGGGAAAAAAAGTGATTTACAAAGTTGTAGAGCATCATCGATTTAGTACGAAAAGACACCTTGTGGACATTAATGTGAAGAATAGAACGGTTAAAATGTGCATTTGTTATTTCGTGATTTCCTACACTGTGATGTGACAAAACAATCTTAGAAAAAAAAAAAAAAAAAAAAAAAAAAAAAAAACTAGTTGAAACAATATACCTTTATTTGAGATGTTCAAACTTCTCATCGTCAGCTGCAATGCACATTTGGATCCTTGTTTGAATTTCACGTTGCACACGTTGGAGCATAGAGGGTGACACGTTGGCACAAGCTTCCGTAATGTGTCATTTTGATTGGGAATCACAAGCGATACCACTGTGCCACATTGCAATGTCGTGTTTTGTCCGAAATATAATCATTTTTCCTTCCGTTCAAGTTTTGTGACGTCACAGTGTAGGAAATCACGAAAAATCAAATGCGCATTTTAACCGTTCTATTCTTTACATTAATGTCCACAAGGTGACTTTTCGTACTAAATCGATGATGCTTTACAACTTTGTAAATCACTTTTTTCCCCTATCTCTTTCCGTTTTCGAGATAGGAATGCTAACTTCACAGTTTTCCACCAGGTGGTGCCATAGGCGGTTTCATCCAGTAGCGCATGGTTACTATACTATACCTAGATACCACTTTTATGAATATAGCAGCAGCCATTCCGAAGTTAAAAGGGTGGCAAGGGACTTTAGTGGGCATACAGTATATATATATATATATATATATATATATATATATATATATATGTTTTATATTATTTAGTGAGCCATTATTGAGACACAATAAGGCAGTAGTTTATCTCAAAAAGACATTATTTCAACAGAAAATGTATTTTGTTTAATAACAATAAAAAAGAATGCAAAATTTTTAGGTACGATATGTGAAGTAACATTAGTGAATGAATGGTTTAATGAATTATTAATTTTATAAAATACAGTTATGATTGATTAAATTATGTTTTTGCTTTAAAAAAAAGAAGGTCTATGATTTTTGTAATTTCTCTGGCACACATACAAATTTAGAAATACTAGCATAGGGACGTTTTTTACGAAAGATCTCTGAGCACAATTCTGGGAGCATTTCACTATTTATAAAAAGGGACGTCGCTCTTAAATGCTTAAATAGTGTCCTAGCAGAAATACTCTTATTGTTTATGGTATATATATATATACTAGGGGGCTCAGCCCCCTACTCGCTAATGCTCGCCAACCCCCTGTGAATTGCGAAGCAATTCACATTGAGACCGCTACGCGGTCACAGCTCGCTTCGCTCGCTCGCCCCTTTTTTTCAGCAATTCTAGCTGGAATGAGTTCGACCATAAAACATTTGAACATATGAAATTGACAATTTTTTTTTTAATGTAAAAAAGTAATTCTGCGTTGAAAACACAACTGAAAATGTATTTAGTTGGCACTACCAATGAGCATATAAATCTTTTAAATACTATGAAAAAAGGATCATTTGTACAGCACGACTTAAATTCATTAGAAGAAAAAAAAAGTACGTAGAAATTATTTTTTACTTCCTCAATACATCAACAGATGGCGCCAGGTGCAATCTACAAAGTTGATTTTTTTCTTCTCCGACTTTTGAGTGAGTGAAATTCGTAAATGAATTCTAAATAAGAGTTGAGAATTCATTTGAAATTAACGATATTGCTCATAATTAAAATGAGGAATCATCTCAGACGCTTTGGATTACGTACATGTTATTTTATTTTTAATAATTGCTAGTCTGAGCTTCATTCTATGGTTTCAATCTATCTTCCTCCGTAGTTTCAATGCTCTCACACCACTGAGCTCTATAATAATATTGTGTGCTCTATAATAATATTCTATTGTGGAGCTCAGTGTCTCACACTGACGGCCATATTGTAGGTGGAGCTAATCTAACACAATCTAGTCTGTTCATTGATCTGAACTCTGGAAACTACGGTTGTTGCCAAACCATAAGTTACAAATTCAGCCTTATTTTCGCGCCACGTAAGACAAATATATATATATATATATATATATATTAAGAAATTTATTTTAATAATTTTAAAATGTGTACATTCTGTGATTGTGAGATATTTTACTTATTCTTTTCTATCATTTTGTAATGTGTTTATTTCTTTGCAGAATCTAAAGAAATGAATGAACAATGGGAGAATAGGGAATATAAGAATGATTCGTTAACTATTGCTCTTGTCATGCAAAACAAAGTGCCAGAAGGCTATGAAACAGATGAAAAAATGGATGTTTCTTTAAGACCTGAAGAATCTCAACTTGAAGACTATGATAGGATTCCTATAGAAAAATTTGGTGCAGCATTGCTAAGAGGAATGGGCTGGAAAGAAGGAGATCCCATTGGAGCAAATTGTGACAGGTAATTTTTATCTTTGATTTTATATTATTGCATAAAGTATTGTTAAAATATTTTGGTACTTTTATGTTAGCCCAGGTGCAAATCTTGCCAATAGCAGTTTTTATTCTTGACGTGTGTAAATTAGGAACAATGCTTTGATGTTCAAATAAAATGTTTAGGTTTATGCTATTATTATTATTGCATTTTAAATGAAAGTTACATTTTTAGGTAAAATGTGAAAGGTTTACATTTTAAGTGTAATGAATGCAATACAAACTGCAGATGCTGTACAGTATTTATCACTTATACTCTGTCACATTTCCTTGGTAATTTTTCCTATAGAATCAGTTGCAAAAGTTTTAAAAATGGATTAAGTACTTAATCCATTGACTGATTTGTACAAAAATCTATACAGTTTTTGCAACAGGCAGTTTATAACATATTCACTAAATGGAAGTTCAATCAGAAGTACCATTTGGGAGTTACCATGTTCACAGACCCACATTATATGATTACAATACTTTCCTTATACTATGTGTTTGGAAGGTAAAAAAAGATCACTTTGTATTATTTGTTCATGTAATTCATTTTATTGCATTTCTAAATATATATATCAGAGTTTCCCCCAGACAGTTTCAGAAGGGTGCTGCACCCTGCCTGCCCTTTGGTTTGCAAAATAGTACCCTTCTTGCCCCTCATAAAAAGAATTAGCACCCTTCTTGCGCCATCCAATAATATAATTAGCACCCTTCTTGCCCCCTCCAGTAATATAATTAGCACCTTTCTTGCCCTCAATAAAAAAAGTGCTCTTTCTTTTTTTTTTTGCATTAAAAAATTTGCTTTTATAGTAAAAACTGACCTAATGTTGTCTTAAAAAGAGTGCCCTAACTTTTAAATATCAAAAGTGGCTTTAAAAACCAAAAGAGAATACCTTTAACAATTAAAAAAAGTGCTCTTAAGAATCTGAAAAGTGCCCTCAAGAATCCAAAAAGTGCCCTTAAGAATTAAAAAAGTGCCCTTTTCTCACCAGCAGCACCCTGTCCTTTTTTAAACCTGGGGGAAACTCTATATATATATATTTATTTATGAATAAATAGAATAAGACTCTTATTCTACTCATTCGAAAAGCAAAATTTCTTTTTATCTTCAAAACTATTGATAGTAATTAACTAAAAATGGAGAAATCTGTGTTTAAAATACCAGTTCTTTTTAAGCAAAGATTAATGTGGATCATAATAAAAAATATGAATCTATTAATAATAATCTTAAATAAAAAATTATTTTTGAATCCAAACATTGCTTAGAATATGTTTTGGGTTATTATTTGTTTTTTAAAAAGAAATGTTCCATTAGATGAATATTTCTGTAAGGTATAGAATAAAAGTTGATGATGTGGATTTAACATTAGCATTCTCAAATTTTAATTGCTGTTAACTCCAAAAAAATTTAAGAAAAATATATAAACTATATACAGTCGACGCTCGTTATAACTACCACTTGCATGTCAAAGAAAATGCTCGTTATAATGGAAGATCGCTATAACGAAAGTGAATGAAAAAATAACTAATCAGGCGCAGTAAAATTAAGTTTTCATAAGAAATTCTATAATACAATCTTATTACAAATTTTAGTTTACTTTTGTATCAAATAAACATTGATAATGAAAAATTATAAAAAATCAATATAAGAAAATAATTACATATTTCTAAAATAATTTTTTAAAGTAAGTATTAAATCACAAAATATATATATGTTACTTACGTATTAACATTTATTTTTTACAAAAATAATTTAAAATTGGTTGTTTGTTTTTGTTTTTTTGTGCATTTTGACATTTTCTTAAAACAAAATTTTCCATCTCAGAGATGATAAGTAACTTGCTGTGTTTTGTTGTCTTTCAAAAAAATGTTTTAAATTGTCAATAGCATTTGAAACACTTTTTACATTAGGTATCTCGGTATCGGCGGTGACGGCATACTTTCTTCATCCAATGACTCTATTTCTTCTTGTATAGAATAGCGAGAAATTATGTCACTTTCCGTCAAGTTTTCCACTCAGTCAATCAAATCATAATCATTAAAAGTCAGTTTTTTCTTCACATCCATTTTCTCACAAATTTCTTGCAGTATTACTTCTTCCTCGTCAAAATTTTCGTCATTGATTCGTTGATTATTATCTAACATTGAATTGGTCGATTTCACAGGTTCGGATTGCACTTCAAAACCAGCATGACGAAAGCAATTTTCAATGGTTTTCTCTGTAATTGCATTCCATGCTGCTTTGAAAAGGTGTAATGCTGAAAGAATATCCACTTTATAAATTTTGTCTTCATCTGGTGCAGAAACAATTCTTTTCAAAAGTAATTTTGTGTAATTGCGTTTGAAACTTAGGATGATGCTTTGATCGAGAGGCTGAAGAACAGACGTGACGTTGGACAGAAAATATTTCACTGTTATAGACTTCAAACGGGTAATCTGGAGATGGGCAGTTGTCAATTACAAGGACGGTTTTCCTATGCTTATTTGTGATTTGTTTATCCAAACAACGCAGCCATTCCTCAAAAATACTTGCTATCATCCATGATTTTGCATTATTTCGGACGAATAATAATAAAGTTTCAACCCCTCTATAGCATATTCAAGGCGGGATTTGCGCCGAAAATTTTGAAATCCCACCCAAAAAAAGATCGTGGGCAAGAGCCTCCCGCCCAAAAAATTTCATCATTTTTGGAGAAATTTGCGTTATTTAATTTACCTGCAACCGAACGATAAATTTCGTGATTTTTTTTTCCCCGCAACCGATCGACGAACTTTGCGTTTTTTCCGCGACTGATCAGCGAACTTTGCATTTTTTAAGTGACTGGTCGACGAACTTTGCGTTTTTTAAACGACTGATCAACGAATTTTGCGTTTTTGCTGCGACAGATCGACGAACTTCGCGTTTTTTCTGCGATCGATCGACGAAAGTTGCTTTTTTCCCCGCGACAGATCAACAAACTTTGAGTTTTTTTTGTTAAAGATCGACGAACTTTGTGTTTTTTCCCACGATTGACCTACAAACTTTGTGTTTTTCTGCGATCAATCGACGAACTTTGCGTTTTTTCCACGGTCGATCGGCAAAATTTGCGTTTTTTTCCGCAGTCTATCGACAAAATTCGTGTTTTTTCCGCGATTGACCGACAAACTGTGCGATTTTCCACGATCGATCGCTTAACTTTGCGTTATTTCCATGATCAATCGGCGAAATTTGCATTTTTTTTCCGCGATCGATCGACGAAATTTGCGTAATTTCTCCTTTTTTTTTCTTTCGACAGATCGACAAGGTTCGTAATTTTTTTTTTTTACCTGTGTCTGACTGACAAATTTAGATTTTCTTCTCTGCGCTCAACTGATGAATTTCACGATTTATCCCCGCGACCAACTGATGAATTTCACAATATTTTCCTGCGACTGATTGACGAATTTCGCAATATTTTCTGATGAGCAATCAACGAACTTCATGTTTTTTTCCTTGACTGAATGACGAACTTTGCGAATTTTCCCATAACCGATTGGTGAATTATTCGGTTTCTTCTGGTGACAGATTGATGAAATTCACAATTTTTTTTTTTTTTTTTTTTCACGCCTCACTGAAAAATTTTATGTTTTTTTTCGCAAATGACTGACGAATTTCGTGTTATTTTCTTGCATCCGATTAACTAACTTCGCCATTTTTTTCCGCGACTGATCGACGAATTTATCGATTATTTTTTTCTATGAACATAGACATAGATAAGGACTTCTAATAAAATAGCCTTTTGAATAAGAAAATCGTTTCTCGAAAAATGTTTCAAATACAATGTCTGTGTAGAACAGTTGTATTAGTTCATCTACCTCTTCAAATCGTCTGCTTGACAGCCATCGTTTGGTAGGTATAATAGATTTATTCTATGGTATTTATCCGCATTGTTGTTTGTAGGTGGCATTACCTTAGCACAGTTGTACACTGGCTGCCATGGAGTCCCAAAGTCGCAAATCGATATTAACACTATTTCGTTAGAAATCCTTCTCTATCTCTGTTCATGCGTAAGACGAATTTCATTATCTTATTCCCTCAACCAACTGACTAAATTCACAATTTTTTCGAATGACAAATAGATGTATTTAAAGATTTTTTTTCCTGTGACCAAAAAGAGGGAAAAGAAGTAAAAAGGGCAGTAAGAGCCACTGGTCACTGCACCCTGTTAAATTGGTCTACAGTCAGCACTAAGCAAAAATGAGATTAGAAGAGCTGCAAAGATCTTATTACTTTTACTCCTTGAGGTAAAGGAGTAAACCTTTTTAACCCTTGTGAAAGAGTAAAAGTGTACCGTGTGAAAGAGGCTTCAGCACCCCTCAATCAAATAAAATCTAAATTCAGAAATTTATTTAACAACCTAATTGTTAAGGGTCCCTAACACATTTAATGGAACTTGAAAAATACACTGCATATATAAAACTTAACTTTCTTCCCTTTTTTATAATAAAAATAAACATTTTACATAATCATTCTCAGTTGACTTAATTTTTTCAATGGTATTTTGTCATGTCTGCATTAATGTAATAGCACGTAAAATAATAGTGGGGTTTAAAGATTTTTTTTTTCTCCCTCCCAAACATTACAACTCCCCTCCATTTAAAAATGTTGGTAGGGAGACTCCCCTCCTTGGAAAAATTGAATTTCAAGCCCTGATATAGGATTTTTGGATTTACTAATAACTAAAGGTGGAAGTTTTTCAGTCCATACATATTGGCCCATAGAACTGTAATTTCTTGTTTACTTTTCTCTCCACTGTTAGATTTGTCTTTAAAAACTAAAGATCTGTCAGGTGTCGTCATAAAAAACAGTCCGGTCTCATCCACATAAAATTTGTTTTCTGGGGCATACCTCACAATTATTGTTTTTGGTTTGTCCTTTTTCCATGCATCAATCGTTTCTTGTTTCACAGAGCCACTTTCCCCACAAAGCTTACGGAAACAAACACCATGTCTCACTTTAAACCTTATGGAGCCATCCATAACAAATTCCCACCTACGGGAGTTTTTTTCGATGTCATAAATTTTTGCCATTTATGCAATGCTTTCTCTAATTGCTGAAATTCCCCTTTTCGTGATCTACAACGAGAAGCAGAGACTCCAATTTCTTTGGCCTTCAAAATCGAATCACGGTTTTTAATGATCGTAAATAAAGTGCTTTTTGGCATGTTAAATGTTTAACCCATATTGGACCTTGTATTATAATTCTTCAAAATAAAAATAAATTAAAATTTAGGTTTATTAGGATCTCTTTAAAATAAATATAACATTTCAAACGTAAGTCTATTTCAAAACTGTTATGAGAAGATTTATCAAAATTAATTTTGTTAATTTTACTTTAAAGGTGTTTAATATAGCTGTCCTTTTCATAGACAGTCTGATATGGGTTAAGCTATTTCTGATTTAAGCATCAATTTTTCATCAACCGCTGACAAGGGAATCCAAGGGAATTGCATTTTGTTTGTTTGAAACAACCATTTTGAGAAAATGCACACATTCACAAAACTGAATGTGCCTGCGAAAAAAATGCGCATGCGCATATGCTTACACCAAAGAAAATCAGTTTCGAGCGAGTCATTACTAAATTTCACCCCTGGAAGAAATCTATTCTTTCTGCTTCCTTCAGACTTTAGAGTGTAAGAGATCATGATATGGTGATGAATAAGGTGGGTGACTCAATCAGAAGGTTAAATTTATTAGAGAAATAAACTTTTATTTTAACAACACAACAAAACCAAATTATTCGGGAATGTCGTTGCGAGACCACGTGCCATGTGCTTCTGAGTTCAACTGGCATACCACGGACCCGAAGCGCTCCCGACCGTGGGAGGAGGGAAAAGAAAGCTCATCACGCCATTGGCTTGAAAAGGCCGGTGGGAAAAGCCTCTCTGATGCCGGTACCCTGATTAGAGATGATCGCTACAAGACCTTACTTGTGAACTGGACAATTAGCCCTCAGGTAAAAAAACATGGTAATCTTTTTCTTAAGGAAACATCGGGAGGAAAGGTGCAATTCGGTTGCTGTATTGGGAAATAAGCTGCAAGCCGGTCTCTATATTGGATGTAAAAATACCATAGCATAAAAGGGATTTATTTCGGGACATTTTGCATTGATCGCTATAAAGGGCGGGCGTTATAACAAGCGTCAACTGTATTCCTGTGGCAGAATCGCAACGACACTGTGACAATGTTGAAGATTCTCAATATGAGAAACAAGTGTAGTTTTTTAATCCATGCAACAGCACAAAGACATTCTTTAGAATATGTATTGTTTCTGTGAGATCATATCAATTAATCTAAAGGTTAGAATCATCTGTATTTTGGCTGATTAGGGTGTAAAAAAAATCATGATTTTTTCCCCCTGTTTTAAAATACAGAATAGCTACCAAGAATTTCAGTTTTCCAAAACAATTAACCATCTAATTAGTAACATTATCCATGTTTTTATGCTTTAATTAATAAACATTAGTAATTACAGAAACTATAAAAACTACAAATTAGTAATTTCATTAGTTAATAGCATACAATAATGTTATGTACATTAATACTTTGTAATAATTATGTAAAACTATACTAAATACTATTGATATTTATTAAAATAATTAATAACTGCTTCAATATTAAATTGTTAACACTGCTTAAAATTAATAATTATTAAATATTTAACTCTCTAATTAGAAAAATATACATTTTTATGCTTTAATTACTAAAATAATAATTAATAATGTAGTATTCATTCTAGAAAGAAAAAGTGGCAGGATACTAGCTTCCAAGGCACTAGTTCAGCAGAAAAGAGCGTTATATTTCATGCGGAAATATATTAGTAATATGTTTAGTAACAATGTAAGGGGGGAAAAGTATAATTTTATAATATGATAAGTAAAGTGACATTAATTTTGAGTGATTTTATGAATTACAAATTGAAAAATATAAATAAATTACAAGATGATTTAATAAACTTATTTTTTCTAAATAAAGTTGATTTTTTGTTTCCAAAGTTTTGGGCACACAGGTTTAGAAATACTGTGGTAAAGGGAAGTTTTTTACAAGAACTTTCTGGGTACAACTAAACGTGAATTTCACTATTTTTTAAAAAAAGCAGGGTGTATTTTGCCAATTTTAAAAAGGGCAGGGTGCTGCACCCTAAAAAAATGTCTGAGGGGTAACAGTAAGTAATTACAGAATTAATAAAAACTGCAAATAAGAAATAAGTAATTTCATTAGTTAGTTAGTACAAATAACAAAACAAACAAATATATAATTTGCAGCTTGTTTTGCCTTTCTACTTTGAAAAATTACTGTTAATAACCTAAATCTAAACTTAGACATGTGTATGATGAAAAAAAAATATGAAAATGAGTTACGTTACACCCATTCATACACATACACAGAATAAATATACTGTATTACTGTGGGGGGTGGCTCGAAAGCTAAAGCACTGCGACCAGAGGTCTATTGTACTGTCCCCCCAGGTCTCCTAATTTTAAACCAATTCCAGATGAGAGACCTGCATCTGGATTGGCACCCCCAGAGGTAACGCTTATATAGAACTTAGAGGACTTTGGAGCCACGAACAGATTTAACATGCACCAGCTCCCATTAACGTACACGGTCCCACAGCAGAGGTAGACGAGAGAGAGGATAGACGATGCACCCTCCCAAACACTGACAGCGGTCGATGCTGCTTGGCTTTCAGTGATCTTACGAGAACCGAGCTTTTACCGTCCGCGCCACTGCGGCAGTGTTGAATTCAGACACTTTTCTCCGGGAGGGATTTCTGTGGCTCCGGGGGGGAAATTGCACTTTTTAACCATTAAAAACATAAAATCTCAAATCTTCCAGGGGGAACATTTCAATGCTCCGGGAGGGAATGTCCCCCCCCGGCCACCCCCTGAATTCAACACTGCACTGCGGGACCAGAATAAATATAAGAATAGCCAGTTATATCTGAAATTCTCAAAATATTAAATATTAACGATATTGCCATTCATTGGGATTATTAATATTCAGTGTTTCAAATTTTAAAAAAAAAGTATTAAATCCTTTTCAATTGCTAACTAATTTTTTTATTTGGTGTATATGAGTAAAAAAAAATCAACCTCTACTGAAGACGTTCTCTTGCTGTGCATTCACTATTTTATACAAATTCGTTCTTTTTGTCTTATACATTCTTTTACAATAGCTGTTGAGCAGATGTCATTCTTTCATTCTTCTTTATCTCCAATTTGCTATAAATTTATTATTATGAAAATCAGGTACTGGCTATTTATTGTTTTACTAGCAGAAATTTATTATACTTGATTCGATATTCTTATTTTATATAAAAGAATAAATAATTTGATTACTTAGAGCAGGGCTGTCCAACCTTTCAGTAAGCGCGGGCGCACATCATCTAGTGGCAAACATTAAAGGGCGCCATTATTCTCATAACTAGAAATATAGAACAATATTACCTCACTATAGCAGGGGGTAGAGTTACCAGTTTGGCCGCCTTTTTATTAAGAAATTCCGAAAGAATTTTTACTTTAAGTTACCCAGAAATGTCTGTGATTAATTAAAACAAAAATGGCTATTCGGAATTTTTGGTAATAGATCGGGATTTCTGAAGGAAAATGAAGCCAAACTGGATACACTGGTAGGGGATAACGGTATGCAGATGTCTTATAAGATACATAGACACCTCACAGTGTGAGCCATAAGGCAACCTACTATGATGGGCTAGATGTGAAAAATAATTGAAGACAATAAAACATAAGTCCTAGGACATTTAAAATTAAATTTATCAGAGAGAGGCTTACGTCAAAATTTTTTGTACAGAAATAAGCCAAAAATTTAACGGCACCTATAGTAAAAAATCATGTGGAACACTAATTATTTTAAAGTAGCACCATTTTATATTTTTAAGAGGCATCTTTAATGAAGCATCTCAAGGATTTTTATTTAAAAATCTTCTAGTAACAGGAAACTTTCGAAAGGGTGCCAAGAAAACCTTCAAAGGGCACCATGGCGTCCGCAGGCGCTGCGTTGGACAGCCCTGACTTAGAGGAAATTATTACATTGCAAATTCTATTAGATTTGTCATTTTTATATGAAATGTTTTTTATACCTGATAAAAACTTGCTTTTTACAAACTTACTGTGCTTAATTTTTTACAAGCCTAAGGAATTAAGCTAAGAAACTATTATTTAAAGCTTTTGTTGTTGTTGTTGTTTATTCATAAGGCAAAATACCCATAGAAACTTTCCAAATTCTGTTCATCTTAGATTTTATAATTTTTTTGTCATTTTAAACATTTAGAAAATGTATGATTTTAATCAATGATTTTTTTTTTTTAAATCATCTGATTAAAATCATTGACACCCTATGGCTAATTATTACTTTCTCAAGGATGCGCTATAGCGCATCATTTCAGCAAAACATTGGAGAAGGGTATGCATAAATATAATTCTTCTGGGTCCTTCAGGACGCATAATTTTCTGTTGAAAGATTGTAAAAGAGGCATATTTTGTATAAAATACATTAAATGTGTCTTATTTCTAAATAAGGACCCACTTTTTAAAAAAGGAACTACTCTTTTGAAAGTGTCTGGGACCCAGGATTTCAAAAGACTATTGGCAGCGCTATATTTTTCACCTATGTTTTGTTGGAAATAATACAGTACAGAACTTAACCTTAAAGTAACTTTTCATTTAATTATGTTTAATTTAGAATGCTAATGATCAAAGACCATTAGCAGAAAATAAATTTGGAATGTGTAAAATAAACAAAGTGCAAAAAAGTTTTATTAAAATGGCAATATGATTTATGTCAAATTTTGAATAAATGAAATTTTTAAACAAAAATATAATTTTTAGGAATTAACATCATATGTATAAAAATGGCTGACAATTGCAATTGTGAGTTTACCACTGGCAATCAAAATGTTTTAACTGCTTACTGTGCTTACATTATTTTTCAAAATGATTTCATTAACTTAGTTGAAGAGTTAAAACAATTCATGATGCATCACTAATATACACTGGTGTGCAAAACTTAAGCAATAACTATTTATTTTTTTTTTTGCCTTTTAATTTCACAAGAAATCACCTGGCAGACATAAAATTGAGAATATACAGATAGTATTTTGTACTTAAAAGGTAATGAAAGCATACTAGTGCAAACAGGAATAGAACATAACACATACAGTATAGAATCAAACAAAAAAAAGTTTTATCAAAACAGTAGATGATTTATTAGTAGCATCCATACAAATCATTGTCTGCCCAAGAGGGAGAACAAGAAACAGATGTCCCTTAGGTAAAATATGTGATCTCTCCTAACTGCGATGGTTGTTTTTGTTTGTCACCATCTCTCAACACCTGATTATCAAATAGTAGTTGAAAGAGTGCCCATTCCTCAATGAGCATCTGTTTAACTTGTTGGGTGTTCTCTGGCAGATGTAATTGTGCCAAAAGGTATCTCTCCAAAGCATCCCACACATGTTCTGTGGAATTTAAATCAGAGAACACACTGACCAATCCATTCTAGTGATATCTTAATTTTCTAGCAGCTCTTCAACAGCAAGAGAATTAATGTGACTTAATGTTATCATCCATAAGAACAAAGTCTGCACCAATGGAACTTCGAACAGATGCACATAGGGAAGGATCACTTGCTGACAATAGCAATCTCCAGTAGCAGTACCTCTGTCGAAAATTTGAGCTTAGTCTGCCCATTCATCATAGTATTTCCCCAGATGAAGCAAAAATTACAGGTGCACTAAGACAGGAAAACGGTCTCTTTTCCATATGTTAGTCCCTATCTTTCTCCATATCAACTGGTGTTGGGAATCGCTTGTGATGCTGAAATGACTCACATCTGTAAAGAGGACGTGACTCCATTAATGAGATGTCCAGTCTTTGTGTTCTTTATATCGGTCTAAATATCCCTGCCGAAGGGCAGCTGTCAATGGAATGCAGCCTTCAGGACAGTTGGTGAAGTCTTCTAGCCACAGTAAACCATGACACTTGTCATCCCATTGCCATATGCAGCTGCTGAGCAATGTTGTCCACTAACTCGTATCAATCTATTTTTGCCTGCAAGATATTGGTCATCCATTGGCACTGTTTGTCTTGGTTCCCCACTGCCAACTTTTCTTACAGCTATACCTTTGGCATGGAACGCTTTCCTCCAAGCACTTCTAACACTTTTGTCAATGACAAACTCTTGGGCTACATGTGTCACACTACGCCCCTCTTCACACTTGCCAATCATTCTACCATGTGCAAAATTGTCTGGATGGTTTCTGCTAGCCATATTACACATACAAATTTACTTGAACTTGCAGCAAATGTCTTTATTAGCACTTTTCGTCTTTCTTTTTATTGAAGTCTTGCACTGCTCACATTGCTGTATGCATTTTGTGTGCCCTAACATCACCTGTGACATCTTGTTTCTACTACTTGTATATGAACTGCTGAATTCTACTGAATTGGTTTTTCATTATAATGATTGCAACAAGCCCTTTTCTCAAATTTTATTGCTGTCTGCTTAAAAGTTACATTGTTGCTTAAGTTTTGCCTGTCATTTTACTAGCAGTTATTCTTCCTCAATCAAATTATGAAAAACGTATGTGCTTTTCAAAAATCCCTGATTAAATAATGTATGTGTATGGGGGGGGGGGGAGGATAGGAGAGAAATGTTTAAACTAGAAATTTTTACTACCCACCAGGTTGGTAAACTTTTTATCAGTAATATCTGTATTTGAAACATTCATTTTTATTTTGTTCTGTGTTGTGTTTCAGAGTGGTTGATCCTGTGCAAGTCAATTTGAGACCCAAAGGACTTGGTCTTGGAGCTGATGCTTCTGCATTGAATAAATCAAAAAACAAAAATCCAAAGCCTGGTGAGGAGAAGTTACAACTTGTCAAAGATGCCTATGTGCGCATTATAAGTGGTAAAGAAGAGGGTTTTTATGGCAAGGTTTGTATAATTTTTTCTTGTATTTTTTATTTCAACTAAAGTTAACAGGAATCTTGAAAAAAGCACCATAATAATTTTGTTAATTTCAGCTAGAAATCCTAAATTTGTGAAAATGACAAGTTAGGTTGTTAACCCGGGAGAATGTGCAGCACTTACTGTCATCCAGAAGGGTCTTTTAGGTCTGGGTACAGGTCTTACACTGGGTCTTTTAGATCTGAGATATATTTTTTGATAAAGTATAGAAAATTATGCATTTTTATTAAAACATTCTTTCCAAGGGAGCTCTCATTCAATCTTTGGTACATTTTTATTCCATTTAGTTATTATTTTTCTGCTAAGATAATAATCAGAAAATTTACAAATATCCAGTTTGTCACTTGCATATAATTCCTTCTCAGAATTCAGTTTAGGATAATTAAATGGTTTTCTTCAACTGTTTTTTAATCTTCTTCATTAAGTGATTCCTCATCAGTTTAACTAATAAAGTCTTATAATCACCTCACTTCATCTTTATAACTCAAATTTTACATTCGATTCTAAAGTAAAAAAAAAAAATCCCTCCCGGCTCAGCCTACAGACACAAGTAGATTTTGAAGTTAAGTACCAATTTCACCAACAAACACTAAATCAAGATTAGAGATAAACCCAGTTTAACAATTTTATCTGGCCTCTTTTGACATCTTTGCCACAAATTTTGGGTGCCCATATCTGCCAACTCTTCTGATTTTTTCAGAATTCTTCTTAATTTCAACTTTATCTTCTGATTTTCTGATCAGAAGCTGAAATCTGCTTTTTATTTCTTTTTTAAATGAAAAAATGTTGTTCAGAAATATTTGAAGAAATTCCAGAAGTAAATTTTTTTAGTGACTGTTTCTTTGTCATCTGTTAAATTTAGCAGTCACCAAAGCAACTTATATTATATATTTGGAATTCGGTGCCAATAGGAAGGGGGGGGGGTGGAATTTGATATTATAATGGTGTTGAAGTTAGGAAAACTCAATAGCTGTCTCTCAGATGATGCTTGCAGAGAATCCAGTGATAACCATTAGCAAGCTTTCTCTTAATAATAATAATAAATTTGCTGGACTTTGAATTGTTTAAATTTTCAAAATTAATGGATCATCCATTTGATAACAATTCGAATTATAATCTAAATAATGAAGAACAAGTGGTACATTATCTATTAACAGGAAAATAGTTTATCAGTTGCTTAAAAAATGAAACTACCATTAGTTTTCTAAAAAGAGAAGAATTCCGATTTAAATAAAGTTTACTTTGCTTTCATTTAAAATAGAAGTAGTGAATTAAAAAAAAAAAAAAAAAAAAAAAAATCTTCCTACAAGGTATGTAATTTTTTTTTTTTTTTTTTTTTGAAAAAATTTCCATTTCTTTTAAAATTTGATGATGATGATGATGTGGCCTGGAACTTATTACAGAATCAGTTCACAGGACTTCAATATGAAAAAATACCTATTATGGAACATGCAAATTCATGCATTGCCATGTTAGGAAAGATGTGTTCCATTGATGGAATTATGAAATATGGTATGATTTGCAAAGTATTAAAAGCTGTATTGACTATTCCTCACAGCAGTGCTGAATGCAAATGTATTTTCAGTTTGAATAAGAAAATGATGACAAAAACTCTAGAAAATATTTTGTTAGCGAAATCATTTACTGACAATAAATGTTATAAAGCACAATTTTCTAATGACTTTTTTAAAAAAGCTAAGAAATCTACTAAGAACATGTTATCAAAATAATTTTTTTCTAGTAATTTTTTTTAGTATATATAATCAAATTTTATAAATTTTTTTATTCACATGTTTTATTTTATTTTATTTTTTTTTCTGTCATATAATATACAGTATTTATTGCAAATATTTTAATGGTTCATGTGTTGTCAGTTTTGAATAATATAAATATTTTTACTCAGTTTTGGTTGCATATGGCGACAAAAAATATTTTACTGGTTAAATTGTTTAAGTGGTGTTGCATAACACCACCTGTTAACTAGTTTAATACCAATATTCCAAATCATGGCCCACAGCGTCAACATCAGTTATCCTTGGTTACTAAATGTTAGGAAGCTGAAGTTTTAAGTGTATTTTAACGAAAGGCAAAAAATCTACTATCAATGTTCAATTTTTTTTTTTTTGTAATAATTCTTTTTATGTATTGAAGTTATTCTTTTCTGTCCATAATATACATTCTTTAATTACAAATTAGTGAATAATTCATTTTACTCTTTCTTGTCTTTCAAATTTGCTCATTTATTATGATCCAGCTAGTTTTATTTTATCCATGGTGAAAGTTTTATAAAATTTTAAAAAATCTTCTGATTTCTTCTGATTTTCAACGAAATTTAGTTGGCAGGTATGGGTGCCTGCCTATTGGAAATTGAAAACAGAGGAACTTTTTGCCATGGTGCGGCAGTTGGGACCACCCACTTCAAAATCTACCTGTTCCTGTAGGCAGAGCTGGCAAGGATTTTTTTTTTTTTTTTCTGTAAGAGTTGGTTCTATCAAAAACTTGTCAATATAAAAATTGTAGATAATATTAAGACAATTTATATTAAATTTAAGTGGATTTGATATCTTCTGAACTGTCAATTTTTTTTCTTCTTAAACCCCAATTTCTTTTGTCCCTTGAGGCCATTTTCAATTATATCAAAAATCTGTCATACATAACTTTTTGGCCCTTTTCTTTGAAGTAATAATAACTTTAAACTGAACTGATATATGTATCATAATTAAGAAGTTATGGGGGTTTCTCTGTTTTCACAAAAACCCTTCCCATTTCCACTCCCTTCGTCTGATTTTGCCCATTAACGAACTTGACAGAGATTTTCTGCCCCTTGATTTTATGTGTCAGTTTAAAAGAGATTTGTGAAGAATTATGGCAGTCATCGTGTCCATAAAAAAGTGATATAAATAGATAGATAATAGATAAAGTTTTGACCGGGGAGGGGGGGTGGGGTTAGGTTCTAGGGGTTATAATCGGCATAGTTTTGCAAAAATGTTTCAGAAATTCCAACATAGGGGATAATGTAATAGGTAGTAATTCTTACAAAATCTACCTAACAAGAGGAAGTATACCAAGTCTAATGGGTCTAAAAAGTTGAATTTATCTGATAACAGGAATGAAAACCAAAAATGTCCATGATTAGCATACTGAAATGCCAATCTTTGCTTGAGCTTGGTGCAGTTACTGAGCAGCTCGATCATTTTTATTGAAAGTATGCTGAGAATGGCATGGCCCTTCGCTGAATATATGCTGCTATCCCTGAAGGGATAAGTTTGTCTTCTGAAAGCCAACTGGCTGAATGACAGGGATCTATGAGCAATGTGAATATACAACCTTGCAACTAATTGCAGGACTTTTTCACACCAAATACCAGTGCTAGTTCCTTTTTCAATGTGATTGTAAATCATTTCAGCTTACTTAGAGAGCGAGATGCTAAAGTTATGGAATGATCACATTATCCACAGTATTTTCGTGATAAGGGTTGGCTTAATTTTGCCCTGTCTGAAAAATACCAAGTGGGTTTTTTCAAAATCTTTATTTAAAATTGCTCTTATTTAACTAATAATAAACATATTTATTTAAACCAAACATAATATACATATTATATCAGGGACATAGAGAGTTTTCAGAAATACAGGAGACCCAAATTGCTCTGCTGAACAAATTCTAATGGAAAAATAATTATCTTATTAAACAGAGTTCCTATGTGACTGGAAAACCTGGAATTGTCAGGAAAAATTCCATTTTATTTCTAAAACCTGGAAAGTCAGGGATTTTTTTTTTTTTTTTAAATGCGCTACCATGTTTTAAGATTGATTCTCTTGAGTTCCGAGGTCCGTCCGCAAAAAAGTTCCGATTTTTCACTTCACGGATCACATTTACTATATTTCCTCTGAGATCACATCACGTTTGAATAGTGTTCTGTGCATGTCTGCTCTGCTAATGACTAAAAATCTCAAAATTCATCAGTCAGTCGAAAAAAAAGAAAAACCCGTAAACTTCGTCATTTGATCGTGGGAAGAATATTGCAATGTTCGTCAATTGGTTGCAAGATAATATAATATAGCTAAATTTGTTAATCAATCGTGTGAAAAAAATCCGGAAATTCTTTAATCAGTCACATGAAAAAAACACTGCGAATTTTGCTACCAAGTTGTGGGAAAAAAACATATAAATTTGCCAATTGGTCGCAAGAAAAAACTTCACAATTAGTGTTCTCTTTTCTTAATAAATTAAGCCATATTTTCAGCAAGAGTATGCAGTGGAATCTTTAATTGTGGAAATGCATAAATGTGGCAGACTTTAAGAAATACAGCAGGAGTATAACCAAGTTGATTTATTGATGACAAATATGCAAATGACAATCCAACGTCAGCATTACTTTGCTGAGCAAAATTAAAAATAAACTTAATACAAAACTATGTATGCCAGCAGCCTTCATAACGTGCCAAAGCTATGACGCTGTAATTAATTACATGGCAGTCAAAACAGATGCTGCTTCCAAGCAAGCTAAGTGAGGCAAATGGAAAAGGGCAAGGCGAATACAAACATTTTGTTCTGCTACATATACCAATCTGTTTTGAAAAATTTGCATACAGTTGCTGCCACTCTGTAAAGAGAAAAAACGTACGCGTAACTCCTTTGGCCTCACGGGTTATGATGTCAAACATCGACCAATCGGAGCAGCGATCGTCGAACGAGAGCTCTGAACTTCGTTTAACAGCGATCCAAAAACACAGTGATAGATCGTGAATGAATCACGTATTTGTTCGAAAAAACACGTGAAGCAATGGAGTTCGTCTGTACTTTAACGTAGGCCTGGGGATGGTAAAAAAAAATGTATGTCATGTGAAAAGGAATTCCTGTTCTAACAGAGACTTTTTATTTAAAAACCTTTTGGCTCTCTTCTGATACCTAAGAAATGTCTCAAAAACATCGGACTTATTTTTAAGGGCATAAACAGTAACTTTCCTAGAAAAATCATCTATTATAGATAAAAAATACCTGCTTCCCTCATGAGACGAAACTGACAGAGGTCCACACAAATCCATATGCAGCAGCTGGAGTGGAACTTTAGAACGAATTTGACCAATAGGTTTGAAAGAAACCCTTTTTGATTTAGCCAATTTACAGGAAATACAATCTTCAGTCAATTTTGATAGCATAGGAAGGCCTTTAACACTTTCTTGTTTACTGGTGTTAATTACATATTCACTGTTAATATGGCAGAAACGTTCATGCCACAACTCATTAACATTTATTTTATCTACTTGATTTGCTGAAAAATTGACTGGATTGTTATTTCCCTTACATTTGGTAACATACTTTGATGGCTTCAAAAAAGTACAGGTCATTTTTCCTTAAAGCATAAAAAAGTGTTTATTTCCACTTTTGTCATAAACAAAAACTTTACCATTTTTACCCACAAAATTTATCCCTAGTTTTTCAAGCTTAACCCCAGAAAGCAAATTTCGTCTTAGGTTAGGATTATACAAAACATCTTTTAAGATAATACGGTTAAATTTACCATTTTTACAGTGTACTAAAAACTGAACTGTACCCTTACCCTTAACTGGACACTCCTTCTCCCCAACTGCAAGAGACATGTGCAAATCAGATACTGGCTCAAAAGCGAAAAACAAATTTCTATTGCTACAAAAATTCACTGTAGCGGCAGTATCAAAAACCCAATGATTATTTCCGTAGCCCAGATCTGATGAATTTGCCTCGCATAATTCAGGAGAAAGCTCAATTAAGCTTCATTCCAGTTCAGAGAAGGTACAGTTAAAAAGATGTTTACATTCTACATTACTACTTTCCAAAAGTCTTGAAAAATTTTTACTTTGAAAATTACATTTACTTTTAACATTAGATTTAAAATTTCCAGAACCAGATTTATTGAAATTACTTTTACGATTAACATCAAAATTACTTTTATCATTATAAACTTCATTACTAGATTTACTTAATTTAAGTTTACAATTAGAAATTAAATGACCATACATTTTACAAGAAAAATAAGAAAAAATTTTACTTTTATTTTTATCAAAACCTCTAGATTTAAATTTACCAGGTTTAACAGACGATTCACTGGCAAAGGCCACATTTGAAAAGTCCTTTTGAGACAAC
This sequence comes from Maratus michaelseni, assembly GCA_963931845.1. Lineage (NCBI taxonomy): Eukaryota > Metazoa > Arthropoda > Arachnida > Araneae > Salticidae > Maratus > Maratus michaelseni. Next base: position 99,750,122 of record OZ007590.1, read on the forward strand.
TTTAAGCGATTCTCTTCCAGTAAAAGTTCAGTCTCTATTTTTTCAGGGAAGAACTCAGCATCAGTCAACCTGTAAATGGCTTGAACAGTAGCTTGAAATTCGTCTGGAAGACTCCGAATCATTTGATATCCCAAATAAGTGGTTGCAACTGATGACCAATGTCACGAAGACGCTCAGCAGCCTGCTTCACTCTACACAGAAAAAGGCCTAAATTTTCAAAAGGAACGTACCTTGTATTTAAAAAAAAACATCAAGAAGCTGTATCACTCTGGCTCTTGTGGTAGGCTCAAAATGATCATGAAGAATTTTCCAAGTTTCTCCCCGTCTCTTTATCACAGCAACTCACAAACTTGAACCCCACAAGAATCTTGAATCTTACAGGTATCAACAGCATGCAAAAAATTTCATAAAACAAAAGTTCATTTTCAAACATTAACCAGAGAGAGAGAGTCCACAAGCACAAAATATCCCCATTTCTTCACTTCCGCATTTCCAAAAAAAACACTTAAATATTTCGGTCATGAGCCTGGGCCCATAACCTATGCTCTCTTTTCTTAATAAATTAAGCCATATTTTCAGCAAGAGTATGCAGTGGAATCTTTAATTGTGGAAATGCATAAATGTGGCGCAGACTTTAAGAAATACAGCAGGAGTATAACCAAGTTGATTTATTGATGACAAATATGCAAATGACAATCCAACGTCAGCATTACTTTGCTGAGCAAAATTAAAAATAAACTTAATACAAAACTATGTATGCCAGCAGCCTTCATAACGTACCAAAGCTATGACGCCGTAATTAATTACATGGCAGTCAAAACAGATGATGCTTCCAAGCAAGCTAAGTGAGGCAAATGGAAAAGGCAAGGCGAATACAAACATTTTGTCCTGCTACATATACCAGTTTGTTTTGAAAAATTTGCATACATTAGCTGCCACTCTGTAAAGAGAAAAAACGTACGCGAAACTCCATTTGCCTTACAGGTTATGACGTCAAACATCGACCAATCAGAGCAGCGATCGTCGAACAAGAGCTCTGAACTGCGATTAACAGCGATCCAAAAACACAGCGATAGATCAGGAATGAATCACGTGTTTATCCGAAAAAATACGTGAAGCAATGGAGTTCGTCTGTACTTTAACGTAGGCCTGGGGATGGTAAAAACAAATGTATATCATGTGAAAAGGAAATATTGAAATGAATATATATTAATCTTAAACTTTAATACATGACATAACAATTAGCCAATTGGTAGCAGGAAAAAAATTTGCGAAATTCGTCGATCGGGTAGCGAGGAAAATATGAGAAATTTGTCAGTCACGAAAATCAAAATCATGAAATTCGCTAATCAGGGGCGAAAAAAATTGCACTATTCGTCGATCAATCGGGGGGGGGGGGGGGGGGAATTCTTCACACGTTCTTGGGGAAAAAAATTGCGAAATCCGTCATTCACTCAAGGATTGCAACGGAATGTGTGACTGGAAAGTGACCGTGCAGGGGTGACGATCAATGACCATTTTTTAATCGCCACATGGCAAGTGGCGATTGCTAATTTTCACCTATAAAAGAAACCCATTTTTTAAAATTTTCTCTATATAAAATCTAATAAAGAATTTAAAAAAATTAAACATGGCTAAATTTTCACAGCTTGCTCTAAGATTTTAATGTTGTGCATTTTATTGCTTTATTACAAAATGGCAGTCAATTAAGTAAGAATTAGAAGAAGAAAAAAAAGAACCACTTTTCCAAAATATAACCCATGTTACCTGAAAAACACCCACACCTGATATAATCAGCTGAAAATGAAGCATTTTATTACATATTAATGGTTTTACATAAAAATATACATATATAAATGTAAGTAGATCATTCTAAAATTCTATTATAACAAGAAAATCTGTAATCATTTTATTACATATTAATGGTTTTACATAAAAATATACATATATAAATGTAAGTAGATCATTCTAAAATTCTATTATAACAAGAAAATCTTTAAAAATGAAGTTTTGCAGAATTCTGCAATTGTTAGTTTAAATTATTTTTTAACTAAATTAGCACTCCTTAGGTATTTTTAACTATGTTTGTTATTCTAATTGGTGCATAAAAACAGAACAAAACAAAACAAAATTGACTTTAGTGAAATGTTTGATGTAGTACAGTCGGCCCCCCGCTTAATTGCATACAGTTGGTTCAACTGAATTGTATGCAATTAAGTGGGGTATGCATTTAAGCAAGGACAGCAATTAATGTAATCAGTATATGTTATTATTTGATTATATACCACAGATATGATCAATATCATGGACAATAACAATTTACATAATAATTTAAAAAATAATTATTGTATTAATAATTTTAATCAATATTTTATACACTATTTATAGTAATATATACACTAAAGTATAATGTATTATAACACTATTTACATTATATTGTTCAATTTTTCATTATAATTTATCTGATTGATGGGAAAATGAAAATAAAATAACAAAGAAATAATTTTTAAATCATACCTTTGAAAATAAATAAATTTCGGTGTAAATTCATTTTATTTTTCTTATTTGCCAACTAATCCTTTATTTGTTGCCTATAAAATAATCCTTTATAGAAGTTTGTTTTTTAATAGTTTGGACGCTGCATTTCTCTACTTTGTTTTCTAAAAAATAAATCAAATTGTAATCACCACCATGTGCTACAAAATATCTTCGACCAACACACAGAGATTTGTTATGATCATTAAATTCACTATCGCTGTTAAAATCATAAATCACAGTTTCATTATCTGAATCACAATCATCACAATTTTCTTTAGATTTAAAAAATTTTGCTTTTTTGAAGCAATTTTCAATTGTTGTTAAAGAAACATTGTCCCACGCTTGCTTAGTGAAATGCATTGCATTAAGCAAAGATATATTTTTGTAAATTGAAGAAAAACATAGCAGTGATTGCTCTTCATCTAAGAGATGCACAACATATTTAAGGATTAGACGCCTGTAATTTCTTCTAAACGATTTTATGATGCCTTGATCTAGAGGCTGAATTTTGTATGTAGCATTAGCAGGAAGAAATTGTATGCTCACGTTTGAAAGGCGAACGTTAACTTTGTGGCTGGATACATTATCCATGAATAAAACAATCTTCCTGTTTTGTTTCACCATGTCTGAGTCGACTTTCATAATCCAGCTTTTGAAAATATATCCAGGCATTTTGGGAAGATGAATAATTGACGGGATAGTTTTTGACATTTTTTAAGTATCGTGGTTTTTTGCTGTTTCCAATCGTCAAAGGAGTCAATTTTGTTGTTCCTGTTTGTTTAACGCAAAAAAGTAGAGTGATTCGATCTTTTGCTTTTTTAAACCCACAAATTTTTTCTTTCTTTTCTGCAATTGTACCTCTTGGCATTGCACGATAGTACAATGCGGTTTCATCGCAATTAAAGATATCATCTGATTTATAATTCTCCAAAATCTGAATTAATGTGTTGTCATACCACTCGTCAATGGCTAAATCATCAGTTGAGGCAGATTCTCCATGGGAATTTTTAAATTTTAGATTATTTCTTTGTTGCCATCTGTAAAGCCAACTTTTCGAAGCATTGAAGTTTTCACCTTTTTCGCATTTTTTGGATAACACATCCGCTTTTTCCATAATTACTGCTCCATTTATTAATGCACCTTTGGATCTTTTTTCCTGAAACCATTGCAATACTGCTCGATCCATATTTTCATAGTTTGAATTATGTTTTCGCTTTCGGTTTAAATTGCCATTATTTCTCCATTCCTGAAGAATATTTTCAGTTTTTACTTATTCGAGAAACTTGAGATTGTAAAATTCCAAATTCTTTCACTATTTCCGTTTGGGATGTTTTTAATTTGATTTTATCCAAAACTTTAATTTTATCCAGGGTTGTTCGATTTAAATCAGCTTGATTTAAATCAAATGATTTTTTAAAAAAAATCTTTGATTTAAATCTGTATTTTTAACATTGATATTTACAAGCTGAATAAGGATCAAATTGATCATTCGTGTTAAAGTAAATGTCATCATTCATGTCAGATTAAAAATTATCTTTTTAATAATGTAAATAAAACTTTTAAATAAAACTTTTATAAATTGAAAATACTACTTTTTTATGAAAGTAAATGGAACACTGCATTCAAAATATTATTTATCCATAGTACATCCCAAAATAAATACTGATAAATGATCTCTCATTTTTAAACTTTTTTTTCTTTCCTAGATGATGATCACTTCATTTTTGCAAGATAAATAAATGCTGATGATGCTAAATTTAAATCTATTTAATAAAAAAGTATTTAATTTAATAGTATTTTTACTGAGGAGTTACTACCTCTAAAGTAGATTTTACATGATTAATAAGTTTTCTTTATGTTTAGTTGCTTAGACATGCAATTACAATATCCCATATGTTGATGGTTGATCATATATTAATTCATAATATATGATCATATAATGGACTAATTGTAATATAGTAAATATTTGGATTTTTGTCTAACATAGTTATAGAATTCCAATTTCATGTTCTTAATAACTAGAAATAATTTAATCTGTGTGACTTTAAGCAATATGTAAACCATGTAGTATAGAAATGGCTGAGATTGTGGCAAGAATAATTTAAAAAAAAAAAAAAAACACTCAAAGAAACTTGCAGTCTATGTGATAAAGATGACATTATTGATTCTGAATCAGTTGAAATGCACATATATATTTAGCATTCTTTGCTGCATTTATAATGTGATTATATATTATATACAGGGCTTGATAAATGCAGTTGCCAGACCGGAACTGGTGACTAAGTTATTTAATCTTGCAGTTTTTTTTTTTTTTTTTCGTACAAAAATTGACCTAAGAAATGAGCACAAACAGCATTTTTCTCTGCCCACCTTTACTCATGTACCGCAAGCAGTAATCTTAGTCTTCTCTCGTACTTTTATTGGAAGAACCAAGTTTAAAAGGCATTTTCAAACTCATGCACAGAAAACTCTATGCTTTTCCACTCTAGCCAGCTAGCATGTCACGTGATTAGAATATGGGGGGTGGGTGGGGAGAGAAGGTATGTTTCAATACAACAGTAAGAAATATTGTCAATTCAGACTCTGTGGCATCTAAAGCTGGATACAATGCCAAAAAATGGTCACATTTCAAATCAGATTTTTGTGCCCAGAATTAAAACTGATTACTCTATCAGATTCATATTAAAGATTAATAAGTGATTATAAGTAATTCAGTTGAAGTAGGTTTACAAAACTTAATTAAAATTTAAAGAATAATTAATTCTGGTTATATTAAAGAATAATATGTATTTCTTTAATATTTCTACCTCCCTTAAAATGCTTGGCAACTTTATTAACATGGCACTGCACATAGTGCAAAATACATTGGTGCTAACCTGGTTTGAAGAAAAGTGACTGGGTACTGCATTGTAAATATCCTTTACTGGCGACTAGAATTTATTGCTGGTTACCAGATTTTATCAAATTTGTAAAGCTCTGATTATATATATATTATTGGAGTAATTAATACATTAATGAAAAATGTAATAACTTAAATTAACTAGAAATTTATACACACACATAGGTATATCTATAACAGTTTAATATAGTAAAATAATATGATTTCAAGTTTTAAGTCTGAATCTGTTTGCAACAATTTTTTTTTATTTAAATTATATTGAATTTTTATCTAGGAAGTATAATGAAATTAATAGAAACGTACAAATCTATACAGAGAAAATAAATAAATACAATGCACACAACACAAATAATATTAATAAAAAAAAGTCTGATTTAAATAAAAAAAATCCAATTTAAATCAAATAAATCTGATTTTTTTTTTTTTTTTTTTTTTTTTTTTTTTTTTAAATTGCGATTTTTAACAACCCTGATTTTATCAGAGATAGATAAATCCTTTCATTTTACTTCCATTGCAGCAACATAAATTAGATAAATTTCTAAACTGGCGTAGTCAACGACAGTGCAAAGTGATTTTAAAGCTTGCTGACCACAATGGGAAATGCAGTTATTGTATACAATGAGGAGTGAAACACTGATATTCTATTGTTATTTTATTTTCTCGACCGTCCCCATTATATTTTCACCCAACTCCAGGATTTTCCAAGAAGTAAACCACCTCCATCATCTTCAGTCGCTAACAAAACATTTTTACAAAAGAAAATATTTCTGTTCGTCCTACCTTCTCCATTCATCGTTATCATAGGAATTCTTAAAATCCGGATTACTAACACTCTAAGCATTTTGCCTGCATTTTTCCATTTCCCCAAAACAACTTAAAGCTGTTCTCAAATGAAAACAAGCCACTTTCTGACACATTTTTAAATTCATTTTTGTTCAGAAATGCATGAAATTGGCAGGTTTTCTTACTCAGAAACTAGGGTCTGCCAATTTTATGCTTTTGCGTTTAAAAATCAGTTAGAAAATGTGTCAGAAAATTTCGTAGGAAAAGTTCACAGAAAATTGTTGAGCAGGTCATTTAAGAACCACCTTAAATCGGCTGTAGGCAAAATACTTTTTATAGAACTGTATTTTAAGATATATGTATGATAAATAGATGTAAAAGTGTATTTTAGAAACAAACCGCGAAAAAAAAATTTGTTTTATGAATATTTTTGTGAAAATGCAGGAAAACCCTCAGAAGCTCAGAGGCCTAGATTGGAGATATTTTATGTGATTAACCGGGGATTGTTATGTGATTAAATGAGTATATTTAACATTATCCGTTACCCGATTAAATGGGAATAACAAAACATGTCACATAACAGCTGAAATCGCCAATGAATCTCTTATCTCGCTGTCTATACAGTAGTGGAGGATAGCACAATAATATTTCATTTCTTACTGAACTACGAACTACCTGAGTGCATTGTTCCAAGCTAAAGTAAAAGTACTCTATTAGTAAAAGAAAATCATGCTTTTTAGCTTAAATTTTCAATCTAATAATGTTATTAGTGTCAATAATAATAATTTTGGAATTTCTTTTAAACTTAGGATATTGTTTTATCTTTCTTATTTATTTAAATGTCTTTATTTAAACTACTGGTAGCTATAAAATCAAATAAAATTTTGATATTAGAAACTGCTACTTGTGGAATAGTGATACATATTTTTAGAAAAGAATGAGATCAATTTTACTTCAATGATTGTAATCAGAAATTATTTTTGCCAAGTTTGCTATTTCATTTTACATAAATTTTATATGAAAAATGAGATTATTTCACACAAAAGTTGAAGATGTCTTTTCTTAATCACATGCACCCTTTTCTGGTAAAATATTTTTTATGGACTGATTTCCTGCTTCGATTGATTTATTTTTAAAAATTATTTATTCTAAAGTTGTAATTAATAAATTGCAATAAAAGTTTTGTTATTTGCAGTTAGAAAACTTGCATGAAATTAGAAAGTTAGAGATGCCTGACACTCAATGAAGTTGGAACCAATGGAGAATGGAAAAATGCTGGTTGAATTTTTAAGTATAATATACTGTCAAAAATTATGTTAGTCATATTATTGGTTCTGCATAAAACTGTGTGAAACATTCTTGAGCATTCTTATTGAAATAAAGATTTAGGTTAGGAAAAAATATTCAATGCATGCTCAAGAAACTTAGTCTAATATGAATGAGTGTGGCAACTAATTTGACAAAATTTGTATGAAGTAGGGGCAGATCCTTGTATAGGGCACTTGGGACATGGCCCTACCTATACTTCCATATTGAATTTGCCAAAAATAAACATAAATTTTCATTAAAATATTGGCTACATAAGATAGTTTTGACTCCAGCCCATGGAGCCAGACTAAGAATAAAAATAATCTCTATCTCTTCTACTCTCCCAGAGTTAGCCCTTTACCACAGCGTTATGTTCCAAAGTAAATGATCCTTAATGATGGCTGACCACTCACTTCTTTCATGGTATTGAGGACTACGGAGTCACTGCCCTTACCTTGTGCATAGAGCTGTATGGTATTTTACACAACTGTGCATTTTGGAGTCTCCCTGGCATTTATCAGTAAACAATGTTAGAAACAGCAGGTCCCATATAAGAGAAAAGACTGTTTCGAAAAATATAAACCCTTAAGAATCTTAATTGTTTTTAAATAGTTTTATAATGAATAATTTTTAATTAAACAATGATGTATTGTAAATCTATGGTGTTTGTGTGATGGTGTGTGTTGCATGGTTTTTTCCTCAAAAATTTACTTTAAAAAATTGAAATTTGCTTCATATATTTGGGGTTTAACATCCTCATTGGTTTCTGTATAAATAATCATTGGCCACTGCATTAAATAATTGAGCAGCAATTTTCTATTTAAATTTCCACAACCCTGAAAAAATTATTTGTGACTTGTATAACTTTAATAATAACTGTTATATTTTAATAAATAAAATCTGTTTGAAATGTTTTCTTTTATTTTTTATTGGATTTTTCTCCCCAAAGTATTAAAAATTGGGATGTGCATATTACATGAGAGTGTGGCATACACAGAAAACTACGATAATGTTGATTTGGATTTTAAACATTTGAAATTAACCCTTTAATTAAACATCTATTAAGAATAGTTGTTTTACTCAAATAATAGCTTTACACTAATCACGAGTGATGTACAAATTATTTTTTTTTCTAAGTGGTTTTCTTCTCAAATACACATTCTGCATTATTACAGTACTGTGATATGTTGTATAAATCTATTTATGTCTATAAAGTAAAAGAAAAAAAAATTATATTATGTGACATTGAAATGGTAATGAAAGAATCTTTCCAGTTGTTCCCTCTTTTTAATTGATAACATACATTAAATTGCTAAAAATATTTTAATTCACCTTGTTTGAACCAGTCTTATACAAATATTCATAATTTCTTATAGAATATTTGCTATATTCATAACATTTAATAAATGAAAAATTTTTTAATAACTCTGCTTTGCTTCATAAATAAAACATATGTATTTCAATAAGTGTGGAAGTGACAAATTCAGTGCATGGCAGAAAATCTCAAACTTCAATTTCTCCCTCTTTATTTTCACAATTGTTTGAATTTCAATTGTGATAAGTTGGCATCTCTGGCTTTTAAATTTGCAGGATCAGTCATTTTGTTTTCTTAAATTTGCTATAAATATAAAAATGATAGCCATTAATTTGCATTTATTTTAAAAAATTGGTTACAATAAAAATACAATCTAAGATGTACAAATCATCGTTCTTTCATATATTCACTATTGCTGGGCTGAGAAATTATCACAGGATGATGGTATCTTTTAAGATAAATGTCTTAAAACGTTGAAAAATGTAGTTTGCGCTCTTGAATAGCATCAAGTTTGAATCCTGATTATTAAATCAATAGTCTCAGATTTTTATCTAATTCTGAACTAAGAATGAGTTAATTCTAATGTATATCAATGAACTATTTTTTGTTAAATGATCTTTTGCTGTTCTCTGTAAGCAGATTAAAATAAATTTATTTCTTTTCCACTTTGAAATGTGATTTTATTATTGTTGAATTAGATAGCAAATCACCAATGTAAAAATTGTGTATGCTATCTTTATTAACTAATGAATTCATTATTTCATTGATGGCTAGTTACTTCAAACTTCTGGGATTTTGTTGCAAGAAATAAAATACTGAACATAAACTTCTTTATTGTGACTAAAAGTATTATGATTTTTTTATATTATCTCCTGACACATTTAAAAAATCCATATCTCTACATGTAGGAAATTTTCAGTTCATTCATATGTCAAAGAATTGAACAGAATTTTCCCCTTCATTTTTTAATTTGGTGCCTTGGTAGGGGAAAAAAACAAAGGGGGAGGGGGAAATTTCCAAAACAGTAATTTCTGCTTCATGCCCACCAATGACTTTACAATAATAGTCATAGGCAGCATTGTTAAATTCAGACATTTTTCTCTGTCAGAGAACCTGAACAAGAATATCCGAATGTTGTATGGATGTGCAGTTGAAAACAGTTTTGCAACTGTGTCAAAAGGAACTAAGTTTGCATTTTTAAAAAAAAACTTTAACACGGAACTGTCATATTTTTGTCTCTTAAATTAGAAATTATTTCAAAAGAAAAAAAAAAGTTTAAAAAGTAAGGGCAATAAACATAAAAGGAAGTTCCTGCAATCTAATAGAATTCTTAAGTATAGTTCATTATTTTTTAACTCATTTTTTAAAATACAGTTTGCTTATTCCTAATGTTAATAATTTATTTTATTAACATTTTATTAGGTTCTGGGATTAGATGAAGAAAATGCTCGAGTCATTGTCAAGCTCAGTGGTAGTGACAAAAATGTATCCTTTCCTGAACTTTCTATAGAGGTTGTTAGTAAAAAAGAATATGAAAAAGAAAGCAAGGTTATAAGTAAGTATATTTTTTAAGTTACATAAACATTCTTTTTCCCTTTAGTGTTCATGTGCAAAACTGTACCTGCATCGGTAAGAATTTTTCTTACTGAAAAAAAGTGTATATTTTGTTTGAAATTTAGATAAATGGTCCTATAATATTTATTTAAGCAGGTTCTTAAATAAATTTATTGAAGTTTGAAACGATTTTCATCTAAAAATATAAAATCATTCAACACTGAATTTAGGTATATTTAAGGTTATTATCGGAGGCCCAGGAAATGCTTGGCGGGTCAGCTAGTTGAATATAATTTGAGTCAGTAAAAGAGATAACTTTACTACTTTACAACTAAAATTCAGATTTTAAAAGTGTAATTTTATTTATTAGAATAATAGATTTTGAAAAATGTGTGAATATCCCCACTTTAAACACAGTCAGATGAGAGAGCACATTAGATTAACATAGTTTATTATTAAATATATAAAGAATTAAGAATAATTCAAGAATCATGATGAACTATTTTGTTCATAATTAGTTCAGCTTCAAATACTGAACTTTTCATGTTCATTTTTACATCTTTCTCTCAAGAGAACCAGGACAAGACTAAAAAACTTTTATGAAGGTTCACATTTAAAAAAGAAATGACATCATCAAAAAGATTGCAACATAATGTTGACATAATATACTTATTGCCAGTTATAAACATTAAATTATCTCAAAATCATTATAAAACAATAAATTATCTAAAAATCATTATAACACAATAATTTATCTGAAAATCATTATAAGACAATAAATTATCTCTTATGAGTCCAGAATGTAATTGCATCAGGTTTTTCCCATCATAATCAAAAATTGCATCATTTTCCATAATATAAACTATAAACAACTGCTGAGTTTTTTTCATGTGATGCTTGATTATTATGAGAATCAAATTATAAACAAATAAATGATTATAGCATGTAGTCCACCATGAAAGGAGTTCATCAAACATTAAAACTTAAATAATAAAATAAATGTTAACAATTCAAATAGTAGACATAAAACTTACAAAAAATTTTAAACATTTTTATCTTAAAATTTCATTATTAATCAAGTACTAAAATATAATAATATAATAATTAAAATATACTTCAGCCATTTAACTATGCTGCAGAATTCACTACTGAAAATAGAAAAAAAAAGAACATTAATATGCATAATTCAAAGGTTTTCAATATTTGACATGTACAAAAAATAATAATAACAATAAAACACAAAAGTTAATTGTTCATAGGCAGTGGGCAAAGTTTAGTGATTGGATGTTTCAGTTTCCCATAGGCAATTTTTAATTTGACCACCCGCATGTGGTTATCACCAGGAAACAGTTCAACTATTCTGCCTAATTTCCACCTTAATGGGGGCTGATTTTCTTCTTTTATTAACACAAAGTCATTGATTTTTAAGTTTGGCTTACTTTTCAACCACTTAGTTCGTTGTTGAAGTTGTGGGAGATAGTCAGAAGACCATTTTTTCCAAAAACTTTGGAAAATCTTTTGCAGGAGTTTCCACCATTCTTTAGGGGTTACATAAGTAGAAGACATATCAGACTCAGGCAAGGAGGTCTTTGTAAAATGCTCTGGTGTCAAAGCAGTCAAGTCCTTTAGATCAGAGGACTCAGCCACAAGGGGTCTTGAATTCAAGCATGACTCAATTTGAGCAATTAAAGTAAGAAATTCTTCATGAGTTAGAATTTGTTCACCGATCGTTCTTTTTAAGTGATTTTTCATTTGCTTTATGCCCGCCTTCCAAAGGCCTCCAAAGTGAGGGGCGGAAGATGGATTGAATTTCCATACTATCATTTTGTCGGTGAAGTGTTTGTGTATTCTTTCATCCGAAGCAATTTTAGACATTTTCTTTATTTCTCAGTCTGCTACAAAATTTGTACCTCTGTCTGAAAATATTTCTAGAGGCTTTCCGATAGAAGAAGCAAGGTGTATATTTTGCTTTAATATGCCAGAATGAAAATAGATTTCAAATTTATATCGTAATGTTAATTTTATTCTCAACTATTATTATTTTTTTTTATATCTGAAGATTATAGTTTTAGTAAATTTGTGAATAACCCCTATTTTGCAGCAAAAAATATGCTTCAACTTTGAACAACTATTACTTGGTCAGTTTTAATTGTAGAAGAATGGGACCTTTTTTCTTGTCTTATTTTTAATGTAATCGAAAATTTTTACGAAATATAATTTATAAGACTTACTATAAGATATATATATATATATAATATAAGATATTTTTAAGATAACCTATAACTTATACTATGTATGTATTTTTACATGGCCTAAAAAAGGCCATGTAAAAATTTAGATTTTGTAACTTTAAAAAAAAATGTTTTATCGATTCAAATCGCTTTTAAAATACTTCTTTACCTCATTTTAAAAGTTTTTGTAATTAGAACTATATGTCTATGATGAACGGTTTAGGAATTAGCCATCGGACACCGTTGAGAGTGGATTATTATTGACCTTCTTTTTAAAAATGTTAATTCAGAAAGTTATGTGTTATTCATGTAATGATAAAATTAGTATATGAAATAATAATAACCAATTAAAACTAGATTCAAACTTTTGTTTTTAATAGTAGCTATTTTTAAAACAGTGATAAAGACTTAAAATGTAAAGATAGATGAAATTAAAATGCCATCAATTGTTATTTATTTATTTATTTATTTATTTATTTATTTATTTATTTTCAAGTTATGTATGTTTATGATGTATTTTAGATCGAGCTACATATGAAAAATATAAAAAAGAACATGAAGAAAAGGAAAAGTTAAATAGTAAATCTAAAAAAGACTCAAGAAAGGATAAAGAAAGTTTTAAAGAAGAAAGATATGCTAGAGATGAAAAAAAGAGGTCTCATGAAGAATCTAACTCTGAAGAAAGACAAAAACATTCTAAAAAATCACAGAGTGTAGAAAAAAAGTTAGTATAATAGTTACTTTTGAATGATTGACTGATTACTTTTGATTGAATGATTTCTTTTAAATAGTTAGTTTTGAGATGATAAAATTACTTTTTATCACTTTTGTTTTTGTGTGTAATTTTGAACTCCTTATTTAACCAATCATATATCTCTCCATGAGTACTGACAAGGAGAGGGAATGCTTTTCTGGATTTGGAGATTTTAACTAAATTTTCTTGCATTTTATGATTTTATGAAAAATAAAATAAAATCTATTTTAACCAGGTGTCTTAAAATAATTAAGTACTAAAAGAAAATGGGATTTTTAGTGAGTGCTTGTTATTATAATGTGTATCGACCTACAATAAAATTATTTAAAAAACATCTTGCTCTCTTGATTGCATTCTGCTGGTGCCTATGCATCTGTTTCTATTGACAGCATACAGAATTCTAATTCCTAATAATATTATAAATGTGATTGTGTGTGTGAAAGTTTGGCTAAAGAAAACGTGAAAACAGAGGATTTAATGGTCCTGTATTTTGTTAATTTTATTCAAATAGTTTACTTAATAATTCAAAATTTCATTATTTTCATAGAGAATCAATGGATATTTTTTCCTGTAAAATTCAATTAACCATTTTACGTTGCTAAGCATTATCATTGCCAATAATTACAAAACCTGGAATAATAATTTTTCCTCAGCAATTAATTTTCAATTTAACGATTTCCATGTAAAAAATGAAAATAAAAAGAATTCAGAAGAAGATGAATTGGCCTGATATATGAAAAGAAAATATGGAGTATTTGTCATTATGCATGAAGTATGAATATCGGTTACGAAGAGATTTTCTGTCAAAGACTGCGTTATAATTAGAAGTAAAAATGAACAATAATTATATTAAGAAAAGATTTCGCTTGGACCATGGAACTATGAAAAGGATCCTCCTTGGCTTGTACAAATATGATGTTATAAATAAAACATGTTTTCAAATATTTGTAATAATACAAGGAAGATGAATATCAGTATATAATGAAAGTAGATAGATAATAGACATCATATTTAAGATGAAAACTGAAATATTTTTTATCGATAATGATTAATAATAAGTTTGAATATCCGTTACATACAGATGTGAGTTTTCTGAAATTTTTTGTTTTGTGAATACATTTTCAAAATACATTTGTATTTTGTATTTTAAACAGATAAATTAAAGTATTTTGTTAATGTATTTTGAAATGATTTGTCCAGTCTTTTGTATTTTTAAAATACATTTCTCGATTTTTCAAACTGTTTGTAGCAGACTTGAAGTTGGTTTAAACTGCAAATTAATGATTCACAACAGGAAAATACATGCTTGTCTGTTTCAAGTCTTTGAATTCGTTTCTGGAAGTTAATATAAACATATTTTTTCAAATCTGGCACAATAGGGATTTTTATCTTCTGCCAAAATAATTTCTCTGAATGGTTATTAATCAGAGCTTTACAAATTTGATAAAATCTGGTAGCCAGAAAAAAATACTAGTCGCCAGTAAAAAATATTTACCCCACCCCCTTCCCCGTCATTGATTTGAAAAAAAAAAAAAACACAAGAGTTTTTTATGAATTAATTGAGAAAAAATAATAAAAAGCATAGTTTAGAATTATTAGTTACATAGTTTAGAATAGTACATAATTTAGAAAGATAATATAAACTATATCTTCTCATGAAACTTATAAAAATTATAACAGGGTTCCCAGTGACATGGAAAGTCGGGGAATTTCAAAGTAGTCAGGGAAAGTCATGGAAATTTTAAAATATATAGGAAAAGTCAGGGAATTTACAAATATTTCCTAAAAAGTCATGGAAATGTCTAAGGAAAAAAAAAATTGAATTCGAAATCATTTCTTTTTCAGAAAAGTGTTACTATATTTCTCGCTACATGGCGCCTCTGAAAAATCTCTAAACTCTTGTCAATTTCAAGATTGAGAAACTCCTTCAAATCCAATGCAGAAAAATCATAATATGGACAAAAGTTTTCTACATTTGTGAGACTTTTTTTTTTTTTTCATGACATTTCACATTCTAGACTTTCTTGTATGGCATTCATTTGAAAACTGGCAAAGATGAAGTTTTTTTGCATTATAGTATTTTATAGAATTTCATTTTGCAATTTTCTTGAAAGGTGCTTGAATTTTCTCCTTGGAAAAGAGTATGAACCCTGTTATTATGATACAAATTTCTTATTTATTTATTTATTTATTAATGCTGCTTGTTATTTTGTTATTTAAAGCAGATTTTGTGTATGCCCGTTTGGTCATGGAATTTTTTTGGATTTGGGAAAATCATGGGAAGTCAGGGAAATTGTCAGACATGTTTTGCTGGGAACCCTGTATAATCACTTATGTGTTGACAACTTATATAAGCACAAAAATCCGATTTGAAACTTACAAAAAAATTTGAGCATTTTTTAGCATTATATCCAATTTTAGATGCCACAGAGGCTGAATTGACACTATTTCTTACTGTTTTATTGAAATATCCCTTCTCTCTCCACATTCTAATCATGTGACATATACTAGCTGGCTATAACTGGAAAGAATTGTGTTTTCTGTGCATGAGTTTGAAAATGCATTTTAAATTTAGTTCTTCCATTAAAGGTACAAAAGAAGAGGAAAATCACTACTTGTTGTTTACGAGTAGGGGTGGGGGAGAGAAAAATGCCATTTGTGCTCATTTCTTATGTTAATTTTTAAACAAAAATCCCCCCTCCCCCCCTCACCCGAAAGATTAAATAACTTGGTCGCCAGATCAAGAACTTGGTAGCCAGTGGCGACCTGGCAACCGCATTTGTCAAGCCCTGGTTATAATAAAAGCTTTTATAATTCTTAATGTTGCTATGGGAATTATAAATTTTTGTTATGCAGTACACAAGTAGGATCGTCCAGAGTTTTCCTGAGTATAGCATTTTTAAAGTATATTAGAAGGGAAAGGCAGTTAGTTATTGCATAGACTCGTGAAAAGATGTATAAGTATACTCGAAATATTTGTAAATAATATTTTTTTATGATAATTGGTGTAAGACTAAAACACTATTTTCAGGCTGAAACCTGACCCTAATCATCAATCTTTCTGGACCGGATTGGGATTGGGCTTTACTTTTTCTTGCAGACTCGGACCAGGCTGATTTTGGAACATACACCTATACTTTGCAGCTCTGAGTGCTTTTTAAAAAAAGGAAAATAGCTAAAATAAATATTTTTTGTCAGAACCTCTCGTACAAGAGAATTTTTAACCACATTGCCGTAAAATTCTATCTTTTGTAGAAATTCTCTCGGAACAATTAAGTTTTTGTACGGGCCAGGCTCTGGTCGAACTTTTATCATTTATACTGGGACAGTAAACTTTTTGTACAGGCCAGGCCAGGCTAAACTTTTAATTTTTATATCGGACTAGGCCTAAATTTTTTTACAGGTCGGGCTGAGCCCGGGCCTGGAAATTTCGGCCCGTTCAGACCTTTGGTTACTGACCTGCCCGAACCAAACTCGAAAATTCCATTTGAAAGTAACATGCAACCTGGCAAAATTATTTTCAACAACCTGTCACCCACACCCGACCCGAACCCGAAATACTTCAACCCACAACGCGACCTGAACTCGACAAAAAAGAAAATTCATCGCCTCGCAACCTGACAAAATAATTTTCGGTCACACATCACCCACACCCTACCTGAACCCGAAAAACTTCAACCCGCAACACAAAATGAAAGGAAAGCAAATCATGTTTTAATGCAACTATATAAAGTACTCTACAATTATATATCTAATACAAAATTTTATCTTTTATATAGAGAAATGGACTTATCTATATTCTTTAATATTCAGAAACAGTAA
The DNA here is from genome assembly GCA_963931845.1 of Maratus michaelseni. Taxonomy (NCBI): domain Eukaryota; kingdom Metazoa; phylum Arthropoda; class Arachnida; order Araneae; family Salticidae; genus Maratus; species Maratus michaelseni. Next base: position 99,767,326 of record OZ007590.1, read on the forward strand.
AATCTCTGAATAGCAGACATCTTGGGATCATTGAATAGTATCCTGCATCGGGTCGGATTGTCCCTAATTTTCTTTTTTCAGAATAAGTTATGATAATTTTCTTTTTGCGGGGTTGATTCACTCTAGAATGTTTCTTGCAGGTCAGACTTATGTTTTTGAAAGTCTGGTTGTTGAGATTTTCACAAAAAAATTGAGCAGGACAATGTTTGAGATAAAAATAAAAACTTATTTCAGTGTGAATGAGTATATATATATATTCAATTTACTACATGAGAAATAAAATGTATACAGTCGAGCCCGTTTATAGCGAGCCCGCATTTAACGAGATTTCGGATTTAGCGAGGAAAATGGAGACTTTTGCTTAGTATAATGTTTATAAATGTATTGAAGTATACTCTTTTAGCGAGCAAATTTTTGTACTTACCCCGGATTTAACGAGGAAAATAATTATGAAAGCGAGAAATAATTACAGAAATAATGATTAAAAAAAAAGAAAAACACACAGATTTCCTAGATTTCTCCCATTCCTCTTGTAAGGAAAAAGTAATTATTCTTTAAAGTTATCCAACAACAGTTGAAACCATCATAGGCAGATATCAATTTTTGGAAAAGAGATGGTGTGAACTGGAAGAAAAAAAGAGGAATGAAATAATCCCAACCGATAAGGATTGGAATTCCAACACACTTGGTGCTTTACCACAGATAAATATGGTGGATGCAGGGGGGGTTGGGGGTACGGCTGGCATCAAGTGAAATCATTTATGACGACTCACTCCTCCCTTCAATGGCTTGATCCAATCCTAATCAGGTGTAATTACCTGTTTCAGAACTATGTGTAAGAAAATCTTATTTTCGGCTTGTACCTTTTCTTGAGAGCGTGGTTTTTACTCTGCTGTTTAAAATGTTGAAAGTAAAGTTTTATCCATAAGAGAAAAAGGGAAAATTATAAAACTCTTAGATAAAGGTGAAAAAAATGTTGCAATATGTAAGTAGTTCAACTGTGTCAACTCTTTTGAAAAACAAAGAGTCCTTAATGGAAGCATATGAAGCGAATGTGACGGATCGCAAACAGCTGAAGAAATTTGAAAAAGATGACTTGGATGAAGCTCTGTTAAAATGGTTTGTTCAGCAACAGAATTCTTGTTTGCCGATAACTGGTCCCATCATTAAAATCCAAGATGAAAAATTTGAAGCTCATCTAGGTTACACTAGTTCAGCTAGGTTTATTTTTCATGCTCTAATGGATGGCTACATCGTTTCAAGCAACGTCACAACATCTGTGCAGGAAAAATTATCGGCGAGGCTCCAATGTGAACAACAAGGATGTGAAGACTGGTTGGATTGCACATAAAAAAATTCACGTGAAAATTATGCTGAAGATAACATCTACAATGCCGATAAGGCTGGCGTCTTTTACAATCTAATCCCTTATCAAACGATGAAGTTTAAAGGTGAAAAATGTGTGGGTGGTAAGTTGCGGAAAAATCGCTTAACTGTGTTAATTTGTTGCAACATGTAAGGGAAAGACAATAAAAAACTTTTTTATCATCTGCAAAAATCTGCAAATCCAAGATGCTTTAAAGGGGTAAAAAGCCTATCAGGGACTTACAAATCGAACAAAAAAGCATAGATGACTTCTGAATTATTTTAATCCCATTTTCACGAGTGGGATAAAGTGATCCAAAAACAGAAAACAAAGTTGCACTAACTGTTGATAATTCTTTGCTCACCCACTGGTCAACAATTAAAAAAAAAAAAAACATAAAACTTGTTTTTTTACCGCCAAACTCAACCTCAGTGTTACAGCCTCTCAAACTAGTGAAAATTTCTGTTCTTCACGTTATACATCTGAAGACAGATACTTGGGGAAGTGCTACTCAATCCTGTATTCAAAACTGTTACAGGAAAGCTGGATGGATTGACAGAAGTGATGGTGACTTCGAAGATGAAGATGACTTGTGATTCTCAGTCTATTTGCAACAAAATAACATTGAGCAGTTTAACGATCTTTTAAACATCAATGGGTACAATAACGTTGATGATGATGTCTTAACCTCGGGCATACTCTTCACTGAGGATATCGTCATGGAAGTGGTAAAAGCGCAGGAAGAGGAAAATGCAAGTAATAGTGACTCGAAAGAAGAAACTGTAATTAAAACACCGTCACGTGATTGTGCTGTAGAGTCATTGCAAAATCTTGAACAGTTTTTTGAAGCAATGAAAAATACTGATGATGCAACATTTAATGCATTAAGTGTTTTACGACGAAAATTAAATGAAACGAAATTTTGTAAAGTCAAACAATAAACTTTGGATGAATATTTTTCCACTTCTCATTAAAGATTATCAAGCAGCAATTCACTTAAGTTGTTTTTTTATGTACATACTATAGTTATTAACTTGGATTCGGATTTAGCGAGCGACCGGATTTAACGAGCATTTTTCTGTGTCCCGAGTTCCTCGTTAAATACGGGTCCTACTGTATAAGAAATGGGATCATATATTATTCTTTCTTTACGGTACAGTTAAGAACTATTTTTTTCTTCTCTCATGATATGTTATATCGAAATATATTACCAACATTTTGTTTCTGATACACACAAATATGTATGCATTATTTTTCTGATAGTTTATGCTCACATACAAGTGTGTGTAGATTGAGAGGTGTGCACTACGCAGAGGTAAAAGCATACAAAATATTAAGTGTTAGGAATTGAAAAACTGTTAATTAAATAGAAGTGCCCATTTTTCAGGAGTGTCTGTTATGGCGATTTTATTGTGTATAAAATTTTAACCCAAAAAAATCCTCTGGAAATTCTTTTGAAAAAGTGGGTCAACCCGAACTCAAACCCAACACAAACCCAAAATATTGAAAGTCAACCCGACCCACTGTAAAAAAGTAAAAGTCAACCCACAACGAAAAAATATAGCGCCAACCTGCAGGTTGGGTCGAGTGTAGGTAAAAGCTGGTAACCCGGCCCTATACAGGACTCTAATTGTAATAAAAACATTTTTGCTTAGTGCAAGATAATAAACAATAATTAAAATTAAAGTATTTTGTATTTTATATGTATTTTGAAAATACATGTATTTTGAAATGGAAAAATATTTTGTATTTTAGGTTCAAAAACCAATGTATTTTGTATCGAAAATGGTTTTTTGATGTATTTTGCCCATCTCTGCTTGTATTACAATTTTTTTTCCTTTTTTAGTTTAGACAGTGGTTCTTACAGAGACAGAGACCCTAAACCATGGGTAAGACCTCAGCTAAGGGTTCGTTTAATTGATGATAGATTTAAGAAAGGAAAGTACTTCAATGAAAAGGTATTTTACTATTCTTACTGTATAAATCTCCATTGAAATCTTTGTATATGATGTATTACATATCCTATATTTTGGTGATGAAATTTATATATATATATATAAACTCGGTTTGTGGCATCAGGTGCTGCCACCCGAAAAATCTACAAGAGACCACGCCATTTCTTCCGGTCAAGGGTCCATCCTTCCTCCAGACCCCTATCCCTCATGGCTTTTTTTATATCATCCATCCAGGTCTTTCGTACTATTGATAAAAGGAATAACTTTTATATACAGGGTGATTATAAAAACACTATCCCGACATTTGGGCCCCTAACTATCATACCATTCACAGAAACTGAATGAAATTTTGGCAAAAGGTATTTTGAGGCATGCGCTCAAGAATGATATGGAAAACAACAGTGTCACTCAAACAGTTACGGTTACAGTGAGAAAATTTCGAAAAAATCAAATGGCAACACCCAGTTTTTTGTATTGGAATGTGATCTCCGTTATGAAAAACCCTAAATAGCATTGGAACGGCAAGTGTATCATGAAAATCACCGGCGGTAGATAAGCTAAAAGTGAGGACAACCAATAAGGACAGAGAAGCAGCATAAAATAAAGCATTTTATTGTGTTTCACAAATTTTCCACATGACCTCCTTCACACACAATGACATTTTGCATGCGGCTAATGGTGGATAGCACTACAGCACGTATCATGGCAATAGGAATCTTTAAATCGCAGTTCTGATGGCATCTTTCAAATCAGATGCAGTTTGAGGACGAAACTGATACACTTTGGATTTCAGATATCCCCACAGCCAGAAATCCATTGGTGTCAGATCAGGAGACCTTGGTTGCCACGGAAACGGGAAATGACGGGAGATAACTCACCAAACTGTTGAGTTAAGACACGTTTGACTGAAGACCCGACATGTGGAGGAGCGCCATCTTGCATCCACACAACTTCAGATAGAGCATTTTGCCGTTGCAATGCGGGAATCGCATAATGAGTTAACATGTCCAGATAGCGAGCACTCGTTACTGTACACGTTTGCAGATCACCGGCAGTAACCTCTTCAAAAAAGTAAGGGCCGAGGATGAACGTACTCGTTATACCACACCACACAGTCACTTTTTCCTTGTCTAATGGACATGCATGCACATCATGTGGATTATTCTCTGCCCAGTGCACACAATTTTTCGAATTCACGTTACCAGTTAACGAGAAATGCACCTCATCTGTCCACAGAATGCGTAAAGGCCAGCTGCTATCTTCATCATACCGGATAAGAAATTGATTTGCAAAATCCAGCCGTAATTGATAGTCTCCCGCTTCCAACATCTGGGCATGCTGGAATCAATACGGAAATATGTTTAGAACAGAGCGCAGAATCTTGCGTACAGTTGAATTCGGCAGATCCAGAACACGTAAAACACCGCGTGCGGTTGGGGGACGAACTGTGCTTATCGTCTGATGGACTTCTGCAACAGCTTCCACAAGAACGGAAGGTCGTCCAGACCGAGGTCGATCGCATGTGCAACCAGTTTCTTCAAATTTATGAATCAAGTCCCGTACAGTTTTGACAGTTCATGGGCCTCATCGTAATCCATGGTTTCTGCGTAAACACGCAATGTCTCTGTGGCATTTTGTCCATTCAGGTAATAAATCTTTACGATTTCTGCACGTTCTTTCCCTGAAAGCGGCATCTTGTTCGGAATTGCAGAAAGGAACATACGCGGCTCGCATTTCACAGTGCCTTTTCTTTCACCTAGCGTGACGACGTCAGTCATGACTGTGTCTTACGTAGAACCCGAAATTTGCGTTTCTTGGTTTCTTCTTCTCGTTTTGTGGAGAACTAATCAGGCTGGGATATCTGCCAAAGAAACGGTGTGACGTGTGACATAAATGAAACGAAAATTAATGCTCTGGTGCACGGCAAAGTCCTTTTTACTTTTCCCTTGCCTAGTTCTGGGGATTTTCATGCTACAGTTGCTGTTCCAACGCTATTTAGGGTTTTTCACAATGGAGATCACATTCCAATACAAAAAACTGGGTGTTGCCATTTGATTTTTTCGAAATTTTCTCACTGTAACCGTAACTGTTTGAGTGACACTGTTGTTTTCCATATCATTCTTGAGCGCATACCTCAATATCTTTTGCCAAAATTTCATTCAGTTTCTGTGAATGGTATGATAGTTAGGGGCCCAAATGCCGGGATAGTTTTTTTATAATCACCCTGTATATATACATTTAGAATTTTAAATGTTCAAAACTTGTATATTGCTGCTATTATTATTTTTTCTTAATTAAATATACTATTTTCCTGTATTTAAAATAACTGCTTCCAGTTTTTGGATTACCCATGTAAGACATGCAAGGTATACTTGCAGGAAAACTGTAGCGATTTCCCTATGTAACATAGTTTTTGATAAAAACTCATTTTTCTATTACACACCAACTTTACTTTTCCGGCAGGCAGCGGTAGAGATGGGAATGCTCGGGGGGGAAAAAACAGAAACTATGGGAAAAAACTGGATTTTTTCTGTTTTTTTATATTTCTATAGATGTATTTTTTAATTTTTCCAAATTGGAAAAATTGAAATTTAATTTATAAAATAATACATTCAAAATGTTATTATGGCTGCATTCTGATATTTTTTTATTTTCAGTGTCTCGCATGAAATGTTAACCATGAGAAATATGACCTGTAAGCAGTTTAGGAAGAACTTCAGTCCTTTAAATGACCCTTCAGAATTTTTTCATCTTAAAAGATTCCCAAAATTCAGAAAATTTTTCAATCTTCATTCTGAATCCCCTAGAAATGTGACAATTTTAGAATAACAAAACCTGTCACATAATAGCTGAATCTATTATCTAGCTGTATATATACACTATATTGCCAAAGGTGACCGGTCACTTGTGATTTTAGACGTTTTGTTAACTATCTAGAAAAATACATGAGGAATTAACCTGAAACTACAGGTGTGTAAACAGTATAGTATAGGTTATATATTTCCGCGAAGATTTTTTCACGAAACAACATAGGGGACTGTCAACAAATTGAAAAAGAACGAATATCTTTTGGATAACCCTGTAAAAACTAATGCAGCAAAGGCGTTCAAACTCGAGATTATTAATAAGTGGCTTATTGTAATACACTGTGTTCATTTTTATGAGGATAGCATGTATACTCGTAGAGAAATTAAGGTTTTTATAAAAACAGTCCCAAATTTCGCCTAGTTTTTTGCTTATAATTTGCAGAGTTCTTAATATAAAAAAGAGTTCTTTTCAGAAAATAGGACAAACAACATTGTACATAATACTCTGCAATTAGAATTAAAAAATAATAAAAATTGGATGAAAAATGAGCAGGTTTACTAAAAAATGATTCACTACGCATGTGCGAATGCAATCAAAATATAATATGCATAATGTATTAGCTAAGTATATAGAGCAAATTTTGTGAAAGTTTCAAAATCATAGCTTGAAAATTCTGAAAATTATCGTCGATAGAATAAGCTTGAAATCCGTTGTTCCCAAAAAGAAGCAAAAAGATGAGGGGTTGTATCAAATATCTGTTGATTAGTGCCAAGATAGCGTACACAATATTGCACGTACTACTACATTTGGATACAACCCCTCATATTTTATTACCACCATATTCCCCACGACAAAGGGAAAAAAAAAAAAAAAAAAAAGGGGGGTCATGGACCTATAAAGTATTATACAAATAGTCCTATCATAAAGTATCATACAAATTTCCTACTTTCATCTCATATTCAGTAAATAAAAGAACATAGTATAAGCATCCCCCCCCACCCCCTGTGATAATGCAATCGAATGAGCTCCTATGCGCATATGTATTGCATCTGCCCAAAGGCACCGTTGAAATTCGACGTTAAAAAAAAAGTTTTAAAATGTCCTCTTTAATCATTGTTCGTTTCAAATCCATATATTCTAAAACGCATCCATTGTTTTAAGCTAATCAATTTTTATGTAAAAATGAAGAATTTTTGTTAAAAATAATAAATTAATATGCAGATGAGGGAGAATTTTAATGTTTTCAATTGTAATTTATTTGTATGGTTTCTTCTATCCTTTTACATAATCAGGATGATTATTCCTTTTCCATCACAGTCGGTCTCTTATACAGTTAAATATCCAATGGATCTTTAAAAAAATAATAAATAACAGTTCCTAGCATATTCTGATTCAACATATACATCAACTAATTCAACATATCAATTTTATGTTAATCATAAACTAAAAATAGTTTTTTTTTTCTTTTGACAGATTTTATATTAGCGCCAAAATACTTTATCTTATGGATAATCTGATCTTATGATTTATCAGGTTTTTATTATTATTATTTTTTTTTCACTTTTCATGAAGGTTAGGGATACCTATTTTCAATTGTTGCAACTTTCCAAAGGGCATTTTTACATTATTAAAACAAACGGATGGTCATTGTTGAGATAGAATTGAAAAATATTTCATGCTTGAAAATTATTTAAAAATTCGTTAAATTAAGCGGCAGATTTCAAATAAATTTCAATCGAAAGCTATTTTTTTTTCTAATTGAGGATGTAAGAATTGAAATTGTAAAATGTAGTAAAAAAATTAAATTTTTAGTATTTAGAAGTGATGTAAGCGCGATGAAATCTAAAGCGATAGTGCCGTTTGTTGTCACAATCGTAATACATTTCTAAATATTGCCACTAAGTTTTGGTTGGCGTCCAAAAGTAGACTACCATTTTTTGACATCGAAAGAAAAATTCACAGTGAAAGAAATAAGACTTTGCCGCTAATAAGGAACTGTTGAATGAACTTATAACAAACCTACCAAAATAATTCCTATAAAATATTAGCCTTAATTTGTTTATTCTAGCTAAAAGTTCAAGTTTTTTTTTTTTTTCCTGAAATTCTTTACTTTTGTGAATTTTTTTATTAAAAAAGAAAATCTTAATAATTTAAATCCTATAATTCCTATAACTTAATCCTATAATTTAAAAAAAGTAATTGGTAACATGTAATCAAGGTATGCAATCAAGATGAAGCAACCAATAAAGGCTCCAGTTCTAATCTTTAAAATTGAAAATTGAAATATCAGTTAATATTACGCCATGTTGACACAATCATATAAATTTTTCTTTTTAGTTTTATCAATGTTAAAATGCATTTCAAGCTAAGCATAACGTCATTTTCACTGGTACAAACTTTTCACACGTACATTTATGCTTAAGCACCATGCATACAAATAAAAATATATTTTGCATTTAATCGTAACGAAAAAAAATGGCATCAACAAAGTTATAATGCTTAATGATAAAATGAACCCAATGGACAATATTTCCGTGACGTCACAGTAAATATGAATTTTTATTTGCTTATAAAACACACGGATAAATATTTTTACCGAAATACTTAAACATTTTAACTATATTTTAACTTACAAATTAAAAAATTCGGTCTAAAAGTCACGTGCTTTTAATATTTAATATTTATTTTTTATGCTCGCAATCATTGAGTTCAGAAAATAAACTCTGTACGTCGCAACAGTGGGTGTTAATCCGATTGCCGACTTTATGACGTCATAAGCAGAAGTAAAATTTTAATTTAAGATTACGACTAATTAATTAAATTTTCGAACAAACGAATGTACGATAACAAATCTGTGACCAAATATCTTTCATTTAAAAAAAGAATGATGTAATTTGATGTAGTAGTTTGTTCTCACGGATTGTCGAAACAAAACGCTTAGCGTTTTAAATATATAGATACCATATTGTTCTACGTAGATTAGTTATAGAATTATGATAGAAAGTTCTGTTATTTTGGATGAAAAGGTTTCCATTGCTCATTTTTTGGCAACCATTATCATTGGAGAAAGAATTGAAATGGCTATACACCTTGAAAAATAAAAGAAAAAAATGTTACTAAAATTATTAAAAAAAGAAAGGAAACAAAACAAAAAGAGATTGTTTTGATGAAAGATAATATTATAAAACAAAAATATTTAATTTAAACATGATTGGGAAAATGTTCATAATGCTTAAAAAATTATTCAATGTGCAAGATTGCTAGTGAAACAATATTTGGCGATTTATCTTTTGTTTTTGGCGAATTTGATTTTACTTTTGTCGCCAAACAATTTAATTTTAAGCCAGAAGGTGTTTTTGCAAGTGTGACAGCATTTTTGGAGTATTTTTGTTATTCAAATGTAAATTATATTAATAGCAATCTGCTTCTATTTACTTCTACTATATATATGAAATTTCATTTTGGCTGCTTATAACTCGAGTTCTGCTGAATGGCTTTTCATAGAACTTAAACTGTTAGATAGATATTTTTTCAGGGAAGTTTTTATTATATAACATATCGTTGTACGCAGATTAGTTATAGAATTATGACGGAAAGTTCTATAATCAGATGAACCTGAATATGAAAGATTCGACTTTTTAAAAGATTCTGACGAATGGATTTCGATGGAACTTACACTGTTAAATAATTTTCTAGGGAGTGTTTTATTATATAACATATCATTCTACCTTGCTTAGCTCTTAGAATTAAAGGGGGGAATTCGAAAAGGTGACTATTTTTATCAACTATTAGTCTTTTCACAAAGTTCTAATATACGGTTTTTGATGAGACTTGCACTGATAGTTTGATAATGTTTCAAAGATAATTTTTAGTGTATAATATATTGTTCTACATTGCTTAGTTATAGAGCAATGAGGGTAAAGTCTATAATTAAGTGAACCCGCTTATGACAGATGTTGGATGACAGCTTTGCTATTTGACTAACCATCGTCGATTAATGGAGAAATATTTGTAAATGTGCCCAATCAATCAATTCCTGACTGATATTTGATGACATACAAGGCTGAAAGTCACTAATATATGCGTCAGAATTGTATCATTTATGACCATCACTATCTCCTTGCAAAATGTTTCATTTTATAATCTGTTACAAATGTCGTAGAAACCTGCTACATCATGGGGTTTTCCGTACTTTTATGTTTAGTTAGGTCAAAATCTCGGCAATAGCAGATTTTATTTTTCTCGTGTGTAAATTAGCAACAATACTTTGATGATGAAACAGACTGTTTAGATTTATATAATTATTTCTTATTTTTATTCTTTTGTTTTTTGAATGAAATTTGTGAAATGCGTATGTTTTAAATGTATGCAATATGTGTATTTTACATGTATGTATTTTAAATTAAATGAGCGAAAGATTTATATTTTTAATTAAATGAATGCAATAGGAATGATGGCGATGGAAACAATATTTGGCTATTTATCACATGCGCCCAGCATGTGACATACAACATTTCCTTGCAATTGTTGTAGTAATCTATCATGAGAATAATTTTAAAAGATATTGGTGACCAAAAAAATGACCGCTCCGAGGACTGTTAATATGTCAGAAATATTGCTAATATTGAATGTTACGATAATATTTCATATCTCAAGCTAAAATACCGCTACAATGATAGACATATTTACGTCTAGCTGTAACCACTGATGCTGATTAGAAAGTAGGTGTAGTTTGTACCATATGCATTAATTAAGTAAGTAAATTACATAATCGGGTCTACAGACAATTGTCGTAAGTAACTGGGCATTGTTTAGTACATAATTAACTTTAAAAGACGGTTAAGCTGATTCTATGTTTTTAAAGTGGACTTATTCCATAATTGAGTCTACAGAGAAGTGGCCTAATTTGGAACAAAGTTTTTTGGATAACTTTGGTAATTTTCCATTATACCAACATCATGTAAAAATTTATGCTAATGCGCCATTTATTTCACCTCTGAATGTGCAAAGAATTTTTATTGCAAACAGGGCCAAACATTGCGACTCGCTATTTATGGAATGCGAATATCTTTTTTTAAGAAAATACTATTTAATCGTAAGCATGCAAAACTTTTTAATTACGTCATTATGATGCAATTGCAGTATTTGTTCGGAAAATACAACGAGAAATAACTTGCAGTTTCATAAATTTTAATGACCAATATTCTTATATCTTTTCAGAGAAGGTTTTAGTGTATAACATGTCGTTGTACATTGCTTAGTTATAGAGTTATGTTGGAAAGTTCTACTATCCTTTAATACAGCGGTTCCCAACCTGGGGTACGTGGCAGGGCTGCTGGGGGTACGTGAAAATAACATCCATAATGGCGGAATTCACAAAAATGGTTTAACTGAAAACACATAAAGAAAATTGATAATTTTGGATTACAAAGTTAGTCTTATGTGTAAATCCAATATGTTACATTCAAAAAGAAAGAAAAACCGCACTAGACCTAATAATTCATTGATAATGCAATATCACTAGCTCCGCCCACTGTTAAGCATATTGCATGTGTTCTTATATATTTTCGCCCATCTTCCCGAAAACTTCAATTAATAATTATGCAATATTCTTTTTTCACCACTTTTTTTTCATTGATCCGTTTTTAATAATAATTACAGAACGCCTATATTACGTCAGAGCTTGTGGTTCTAATCTCTTTTGTTAAAATGTGTTGAAAAGTTGGTCGTTATTTTCGTTTTTGAACAGGCAGATTTATATCAGTAACGCATTTTAATAGAAAAGCTTCCCTCATTTTAATGAGCATTTAATTTAAAGTGTTTATTTATTTTATGAGTGATTTTATGTTGTGTTTAACATGGATAATTGGCTGAAAACCAGAACTCTTAAGAGAATTGCAACTGCGATTTAAACTGAACATGGTGAGTCTGGAACTGCAAGTACTTCGAAACAATATGATTATTTAGAAGTGCAAGACAACCTGAGTGCACATGTTAGTAGGCCTCTTCTGGTAAGTGATAAACCTAATGCTTTAAATAAAACTGAAAGCATCAGTGCCCCATTAAAAAACGAAAATATAATAATGAGTACTTAAAATATGGATTTTCATTCACGGGAGAGAAAGATTTTCGAAAACCACTGTGCGGTATATGTGGAGAAATATTGTCTAATGGTAGCATGAAACACTCTTTATTAATGCGCCATTTAGACAAAAAAAAAATACAATGTATAAACAGAAGGATGTCAGTTTCTTTCAGCGACTATCAAGTGGCCCTAATGTAGCATCTTACGTGTTGTCTACAAACAAAGACAATGGGCGAACTGGAATATGCTATCATTTTGCTAAAAGTGGTAAAATCATACAATCGCTGAAAGTTTGATATATCCTTGTATCAAAGATGCTGTCGAATGTATGTTTGGTGAGGAGCACGGGATAAAAATTAAAAATATTTTTTTCTCAAACAATACAGTTGCTCGAAGGATTAGTGACATGTCTGCCGATATTAAATATACAGTAATTCAAAGAATAAAAGAGAGTCTCTACTTTTCAATTCAGGTGGATGAGAGTACTTATATCCCAATCTGTCAATTTTGCTTGTTATTGCAAGATATTTTAATGATAATATACTTGGAGAAAATTTGCTACTCTGCTATCCTCTCACAGAAAGATGTACAGGAAAAGATATATTTAATGTCATTCACAGTTATTTCTGTGAAAAAGAAATTCATTGGACCAATTTCTGTGGGGTTTGCACTGATGGTGGGAAATCTATGTCTGGGTGTTATATAGGCTTACGTGGCCTAATCAAAGAAATTAGACCTCATGCAGCGTGGAACCATTACCACAGATAGAGTCTAGCGACCAAACCCCTGCCAGACTCATTGAAAGACCAATCTGTCCTTCCTCCACCAAGCTGTCAAAGTTATTAATTTTATTAAGGTCAATTCAGCAAAATCTAGACTATTTAAATTTTTGTGTGAAAAGATGAACAGCCTGCATACTACATTGTTTATGGACACAGAGGTGAGGTGGCTTTCACGAGAAAAAGTACTTGAAAGATTATTTGAATTGAGGCATGAAGTTCAAGTTTTTTTTAAATCATCCTTTTGAGCTTAGCTCTAAATTTCATGAAAAAGAATGGCTTCAAATGTGTACATACTTATCTGACATTTTTTCAGAAATAAATAAACTTAATTTAGGATTACAGGACAGTTCCATAACTATTTTTAAGGCACCTGACAAGATCGAGTCTATGATTAAAGAAATAGATTTTTGGAAATCATGCATCAGAAAACACCAGCCAGGAGTTTTTCAAACACTTTAAAATTTCTTATCTGACAACGAGCTAAAATTATCAGAAGAAGTAAAATCTTGTATAATGACTCATTTAACAAGACTTAAAACGTCGTTCAGACAATATTTTCCGAAGCAGAGTTGTAAAAATAACTGGATTTCAAACCCATTTAACGATTTGTTCTTTCAACAAGCCGAAGCTTTATCACTTTCTGAAAAAGAAAAATTGATCAAACTTTCGACTGATTCTACAATCTGATTTCAACCAGAGAAATATTATTGCTTTTTGGATAGCAGTAAAAGGAGAATACCAAGAACTCTGTTATAAGGCTATAAAACACTTGTTGCCTTTCACAAATACCGAGCTTGTGGAAATAGCATTTTCATAATTAAAAACAAATATCGCAATAAGCTTGATGTTTCTCTGATTTGAGTTTATATCTGTCTTCGTTCGAACCCAATTTTAAGAAATTCAGTTCCATGAAACAAGCACAAGGATCCCATTGAAAGTATGAAAAGTCATTTTGATTATTTGTATATAATGAGAAAAAGTTGATATTAATAATCATTGTAAGATAGATAAATTTCTTTTAATGCTATATTAATTTTTTTTTAATGTTTAGCTAATATTATAAAAAGCAATATTAATTTTCAAATGCAAGTTAAAAAATAAAAGGTTAGTGAAAATGTAATATGTGCCGATTTATTATTTGGTTGTGATAAGAAGATTACTGATAAAAAAAAATTTAAAAAAAAAGAAGCATGTTTGCGTTATTTGGTTGAGTGGAGGGGGAGGGGAGTGTTTATGAGAAATGGGGGTACGCCGAAATGAAAAGCCTAAGAAAGGGGTACGTGTAAGAAAAAAGGTTGGGAAGCGCTGCTTTAATATAAAAGATTAGCCCTTTTAAAACGTTCTACTGAACGGATTTCTATAAGACTTGCATTGACTAAGTAGATAATTTTTCAAGAATGGTTTTAATGTATTGCATATCGTTGCTTAGTCAAAGAGTTACGTGCAGAGGTTATAAAAGTCAGGTGAACCGGATTACGAAAGATTAGCCTTTTTAAACAGTTCTACTGAATAGTTAGATAATTTTTAGGGATGGTTTTAGTATAATGAATATAGTTCTATCGTTCTTTACCAAATCCTACTGTAAATGATAAAAAAAAAATAAGAGTTGGTCCTTAACAGTAAAAATTTTGACTGCACATTATAAAATATAATAGCACAATGGTGTTCGTATCATTTTCAGTAATGCAGAAGGATATTCCATTTAAGGGTGTACTCAAATCCAAACTGCTTATTTTGTGACTTATTTTTAAATTCATTTTTGCTCTAAAATGCATCCAAATGAAACTTTATAATGCCCGTATTGGTCGATTTTTTTTTTTTTTTTTTTTTTTTTTTTAAAGACAGAATTTATTTTTAAAAATGCTGTCAAAGTGGACATTTTGAACTGAATTTCCCAAAGCGATAGCGCTGGAAACAAAAGAAAAATACCGTACTGTGAAAATAATTGTTTGTAAATCTATTTCTAATTAATTGAACGAAAAATAAAAACACAAGTCACTTATAAATCTCTTCATGAATCACGCCGCCAAGTTTCATGTTTTTACTTTTAAAAATTAGTCTGAAAATGTGTCAGAAAATTTTGAGTTATTGAACGTGGAAAAATGTTTTTTTTTTTTTTTAATACTGCCTTAAGGGTAGATATTACTTTAAAGTACAAGGTCAAATTCACTGGTATATTTCGTTTGATTCAAGGTTCGTTTGGAGAAGCCGACCAGCGCAGCGGGCGTAGCCTGCTAGTATAAGATATTTTGTCATCCATTATTAAGTAGGTTAGTCCCTTAGGGCTACAATTTTTGCTTTAAAGAAATTTTATTAGTTTTCTTGTAACATTATTTGATTTTTATTTTGAAAAAAATTGTTACCAGAAATTTTTAAGTTAAATTTTTGCAGATTTAAAAACCTCTTAAAAAATATTTTAATACATTTAAAAAATATATTTCTATGTAATGTAAAGTAATTATTGTTTTATTTGGGGGTACTACAAGGGGTCGATTTAGAAAAAGAAAATTGCATAGCAGTAACTGCTATATAAAGTCAGTTTTGAATAGCAGTTAGACACTCTTTGTATAGCAAGTAAAAAATAGCAAATGTAGCTTTTCATTCTTGAAAATTTACAACAAAATTAAGAAAAAGCAACATTTGACAAAAAACATAAATGAAAATAAATAAATTGATACGAAGAATAAAAAATTAAATAACTCACTTATCCAATATAAATTACTTAGGAAATCATAAGCTCTCTTTTGAATCACTTATATGTTGAATTCCCCTTCACCACAAGGCAATTATTAAATATAATATGCGTCTAATTATTTTTTAAATTTTAATTTATGAAATTTACCGTTTTTTCCATGACTGATTGACGAAATTTGCGATTTTGTTCCGCAGTCGTCTGACAAAATTCACGATTTTATTCCTCCATCATCTGACGAAATTCACAATTTTATTCCACGATCGTTTGACGAAATTCGCAATTTTATTCTGTGATCGTTTGATGAAATTCGTGATTAATTTTAATAGTTTATTTTGTAATTCAGAGAGGTGTTTTTCTTTCTTTGAGGAACTTTATTTACATTATAAGCAGTATTCTGCAAATTTCAGACAGTTGTGAATTTCAGATTTGCGGACATGGGCACTGGCTGAATGAAATCCAGGGAAGAGCAAGGTTTTGAACCAGATGTACATGAATTTTTTTTTAAATGGAGAATATAAACCGAAAATAAACAACTAACATTTCTTTCTTTTTTTCCCCCTAAAACATTCTATGTAAGACAATTTTATAAAACATATCAACGTAAAAAGCAATACAGAAATTTAGAAATTTAAAAATATTAAATGTTGAAAAATGAGTTTTTACCAACATTTTTCAAAAAGTAGAAATTAAACAGTTTTTAGGGTTTCTTTATTTCCCTGAGTCTCCTGTTTAAGATAAATGTTGAACACATTGATGTAAAAAAGAAAAGCAAAACTGAAAATGGATTTCCAAGGGAGTGAGTCTTTGCCATAGTTTAAATTCAGGACTTTCTGTACCTTAATTTAAATTTTATGCATTTTTTAAGATTGTATTATTATTATTAAAATTATTATTGTTTTGTCACCTTTATACGTTGAATTAAAAAAAATCTCTTATAAATATATATATATATAAATAAATGAATGAAGGGAGTGAGTGAGGGGACAGTGTTGAATTCAGATACTTTTTCCCAGGAGGGATTTTGGTGACTCCGAGGGGGAGAAATTGCACTTTTTAACCATTAAAAGCATAAAATCTCAAATCTTATCGTGGGGGGGGGGGGGGGAACTCTACATTATACCTGTTCAAATTAATTATTTTTGTTAATATAAATAAAGTGGGTATCCTCTAAAAAAGTCCTCTGTGCTTCATGATTACAGTCCATTTTTCATTTCTAATATTTTTGCAGAGAATTTTATTAAAAATAGATAATGAATGTTTAAGTGTTTTAAAAAAATAAACAGCCACCTTTTTCAAATATTGATCCCTTGCTGAAAGTATTTTGCAAATAAATGTAATACAGTTGAATCTCTATTTTATTAACTTTTCCTTGGAACCAAGAGCTTTTTATGAATTTCCTTATAAAAATAACCTCTAAATAATGAAATTCATTCGCTATTTAAAGAGTTTTGTTGTTATTTTGTTTTGCGATTGAAAATTGTGTTCTTCCTATTTCTCAAAATATTTCAAACATTTTTAATTTATTCTTTCTATTTACACACATTATGACTTTCAATGCCATTTAAGGTTTTTGAATTTAAAATTTGTCTTTATGTAGTTTAAAGTATTTTAAAAGGTGAATCTCTATTTAACAAATACTCCATAAAACAAAGTTTTTTGCTGAATTTTACAACTTTGCTAAATAGAGGTAGAGATCTGACTGTATATATTAGCACTGAAAAATGTAATTTAATATACTTATGAATGTTGAAGAATTGAAAGACTAAAAATGAAAGATGCTGTGAGTGTAATGGGATGTTTAGTGCTCGAAAGCTCTGAAATTTCATAAAATTCTAAGTATCGTAATTCAATGAGTTTAGATCATAAAAGAACAGAATTTTTATCGTTTTACTTGTCGAGCATTTAGAAACTTTTTCTAAATATGATTATAGGACCTAGGGGACATTTAAAAATGTATATGTCATAACTTTTTAAAAATCAACTATTTTGACGTAAATAGATTTTCATATGATGACATTGGACCATTTGAAACATTTTTGCGATTGGAACTATTCTTCTAAAATTAACAGTTTAGGAGTTAGCTGTTTGTAAATGATAAGAAGGGACACTTTGTATATAGTAAAGACCAAGTTTCATACAATAATTCAATTTTTAAAAGAATGTATATGATCTCTTTTCTTGAAAATTGTAATAGAAGGGACTGAAAAATAATTAATGAATAAGCTTTTCTTTTTATTTTGTGTATATTTGCTTAAACAGCATATATATATATTTTTTTTTCTTTTATAGGTTGTAGTGATAGATGTTCTTTCACCTAAAAGCTGTACATGCAAAACAGACAGCGGAAAATATTTAGAAGGTATGTATTTTTATTTGGAAGCTTTTTTTCTTTTTCTTATTTACCAGATATATATTTTAAGCCAATTTTAAATTAAAATCATCTGTAATTGAAATAATCTAAACTAATAAAAGAAAGTTTCGCTCTGTGTGTCTGTTGGCGATGGCTAGGAAAATCTGGCCCACCTAGAAGGCTGGAAATTTAGATTTAGGTAGTCCAAGCTCTCTCCTGTTGCAACATTACTTCAGAATTTTAATATTTTAATTACTTTCTGAAATATTAATTAAAATGCACAAAGAACTCTCATTAAAAATACGCTTTTATTCTCTTGGGTTGGTTGGTTCACTGGTTGGTTGCATCGATTCTTCACAGAAGTAATTAAATAAACCAGAGTAGCAATGCATAAATAAGGATTTCTAACTAAATAGTGTGAACATGGATTGAAGTTATCAACGTAGAGAAGTCATGCGATTGTCGCGCCACCTGTGCATGACAAATTACACATACGTCCCACTGATTGAAATATTTTGCAGGCATATTTTTCTTCATGACAATTAGTCGGGTTTAAGTTTTTTTTTTCTTTTTTACATGACATTTATTATTATGATGGAGATTAAAACTTTATTTAACAGATTGTTTTTTATATTTGCGGGAATGAAGAGGGGCAAGGGTCTAATTACATTTAAGCTTCAGTTACCAGAATTCCCGTATAATAGTGTCAGCCAAATTTCAAATTAAATTCCTAGCTTAAAAAATGAATCAATCATTAAAGATGTATTGTGATCCTTCTAATTAGTTATTTGCTGAAGGCCACTTGAACAACACCCCAAACCTCCCGGCCCGTCTTTCAAAGTTTTTTCTCTAACTCTGCTCCGTTTCCGTATCTCAGCAACTATTTTTCCGATTTCAATGCAAGTGGTTCCAAACATTATAATTAACTTAATAGTCACTCTTTATAACATTAAACTAAATTTATGAGTAGCGGTTACCACTATTTCCGAATAATAGTTTAAGCCAAATTTGTAATTACATTCCTAGCTTAAGCAAACGAACGAATTTTGAAAGATGCATAGTGGTCCTTCTAATTAGTCATTTGCCGAAGGACATTTGAACAACCCCTCCCTCCCCGGCCCGTCCTTCAAGGTTTTTTCTCTAACTCTGCTCCGTTTCCATATCAACAACTATCTTTCCGATTTCAACACAAGTGATTCCAAACATTATAATTAACTTAATTGTCACTCTTTATAACATTAAACTAAAATTATGAGTAGCGGTTACCACTATTTACGAAAAATAGTTTAAGCCAAATATGCAATTAAGTTCAAAGCTTAAGCAAACGAACGAATTTTGAAAGATGCATAGTGGTCCTCCTAATTAGTCATTTGCTGAAGGGTACTTGAACAACCCCCCCCCCCTCCCCGGCCCCTCATTCAAGGTTTTTCTCTAACTATGCCCCGTTTCTATATATCAGCAACTATCTTTCCGATTTCAACGCAAGTGATTCCAAACATTATATTTAACTTAATAGTCACCCTTTATAACATTAAATTAAATTTATGAGTAGCGGTTACCACTATTTACAAATAAGAGTTTAAGCCAACTTTGTAATTAAGTTCCTAGCTTAACAAAACGAACGAATATTTATGCATGCATAGTGGGCCTCCTAATTAGTCATTTTCTGAAGGACACTCGAACATCTCCTCCCTTCGGCACCTCACTGAAGGTTATTTTCTCTAACTGTGCCTTATTGCAATAACTGGGCTAATAATGTTCCAATCTTCTCGAAACCAGCTCAATTTTGTAGTGCGCCTACTATACAGTAACGTAGGCAGCAGGGACCTGTATCAGAAGTTCGTTCGGAAAGAGGTTTGTTTAGAACAGAATGCTCCCCTGGCGGTGGTAGGGGGAAATAAAAGATTTTCTAGAGCGTACGAGCATGCCAGGTATATGGTTCCGAAGCTATCGTAGACCGTGGCCAGAGTTCCGTTTTTTAAGAGATTTAAGTTTATTACAAGGGCTCGGGCAACGCCGGGCGGGTCAGCTAGTATAAAATAAAATCACATCAAAATACCTTGCTCTTTCAATATCTACAATGTTCTAAGGCCATTCTCAAATCTTTAATTCTTCTTCAGCCAAAAATGCATTTTTGTATAATATTTGTAACACAAGTACAAAATCATTTTTATCCCAATATATTTTCAGGTTTTCAATTAATTCAGGTTCTAAAAGAGCAAAAATTTTATTTTCCTATAAATCTATCCCTATTATTTCCTCATAAATATCCCTGATTATTTATGCCAACTGTATGATCTTGGTCAACACACCAAAGAAATTTCTATGCGATAAAAAATTTATTTAAAGTGTCATACGTTCATGTATATATATATATATATATATGTGTGTGTGTGTCACTAATTAAAAGACATAAAAAATTAATCTTGCATTTTAATTCTGAGTTATTTATGTCTGTAATGATAAAGATGCTTTTGTAATTATGTCCAAAGTTAGCAGGTTTGGATTTAAGAAAAGTCATAGTATGATGTACTGTTACTGAAAAATATTTTAGATCTAATTTTTTGACAGTTTAAATGCATATGAAATCCATATGCATACCCATTTAAATGCATATGAGCACATCCAGATGTTATGTAGTTTTTACAATATTTTATTTATGGATTTGAATTATTTTTGGCAAAATTAATCATAACTTATTATACTTAATTAAATGCAATCAAAGTTGTTTAGCTTTTTTTTATTTTTTATTTTTTTCCTTTCTCATTGTGTTAAAATTAATTTTTCACTGTTAGCTTTATTTTATTCTTTTTGATTACCATGTTCTTTGGTTATTTCATTCTCAATTAAAATCAATTCCAGATCAAATAAATGCCGTAAATATAAAAATAAAATAATAATCTTTTCACTACCCATGTTACTAAGTGAATCTCAATTGTTATTGCATATAGCAGTTATCTTGACTGTCTATTTTTTTACTAACTCACATTCATGCTAGGATGATGATTCATGTACCCCCCCAAAAATTTCATAAAATGTGCATTCAAAATGTGCATTTTTTTATACTTTCGCTTTTGGCGAAAATATCTTTTCAATAGTCACATTTTTTCTTTCTCTGCCAAATGCATGAAAACAATATTCTAGCTAATAAAACTCAACTATCATTTTATAACCAATTGTTCCTCACAAATTTGGCATCTTGCAAATACTGTGATTTGCCGTTTTCTCATGTAATTCTCAGTTTCTAAGCACTCTAATTTCCAACTAGTAACTTGTTGATTGGCTCGAGACTCCACTCTGGTGTAGACTAAAATTGCTTTTCAACTTTGTCTTTGAGAATGAAATAAAGAAAATTAAGTTGTGTACTGGATTTCTAAATATTATTTGAACCTGGCTGCTATACTTTCTTTCAATTTATTAGATATGAATGTTATTTTAAACGTATCAGACTTTATCATAAATTTTTGTATTGTAATTCATTATACCAGGACCATAATACTATATATGTGATCATTACTGTCATTTGTAATGCAAGCAGAGCCACCATTTGCATGAAGAATGCACTTATTTCGCAATTCTGCTTTAAATTATATCGACTAAACCGTTTGGTTTATTTAAAAACGAAAAGCATATTCTGGAAGATCGCACTCTTACGTCTCCAATGCCGTAATCAATTCGAAAAAAAAATTTGTTAACCCTTTGAAAAATATTTTTGAAAAAAGGTCAGTTTCCCAGGCTTTAGTTTTCTCCCTTACGCCAACGCCCCTCAATAGCACAATTTTAGAGATACAGACAAACCAAATATATGCTCTTAAAGCTGAAACCTTCTTCTAATAGGTAGTATAATTATTATTTTTTAATATGGATTTTAACCCTTTGATAAATACCAGCGAACATAGGTCATTTTGCGCCTCACCAGAAGATTTTTTTTTCTTGCTCTAAAAGTTACTAAACGTTCGTTTTTCGACACAATCTTTTTAGAACATCTCGGTAAACCAGATTTACATCACCTACAACAATTTCGAAGCGTTCGGATGAGAACAAATATTTAAAAAAAATTTTAATCTGAGATATTTTCGGCAAAACCCCATAATAACGGGATGTTTTTCGCAGTCATGCTCGGATTCTGGTAACCTTTTCACTATTTAAAATGCATATATTTTCACATAATTTTATAGAGGGCTTGGAAACAGTTATATTTATAAACGATTAAAATTTCAGAGAGATCGGACAACGAATACTGATCATACTTAAAAAAAAGAAATGTTTTTTTTTACAGTTTTGCGATTTCGTCATTAAAGATATAAATTTATACAAAATCGAGTAAAATATATAAAATATTACAAATTTGGGGTTTATTTAAAGTTTTATCACGAGCCCGGGCAACGCTGGGCAGGTCAGCTAGTATTATATATAATACAATCTCTTAGAACAGCAGTAACAAACTCATGTCGTTCATATCTGGGATGGCACAATTTGTTCTGGCATGCAAAAAATTTAAATTTTATGATCATTATATGAATAAAATTTAATTTTAATTTTGTTATATTAAATAAAAAATTTTAACATGCACAGATTATCTATAATAATAAAGAAAGAAGTTTGTGTATGTGTGTCTGTATTCTGCAGGGACTGCTGTATGTAGAGCTACAAGATTTGGCAGCAAGGTACCTCTGTGTCTGGAGTTATGCACCTTGAAGCCATTTTTTGGATTTTTAATTAGTTTTTTTAATTAATTAAAAACCATAATGAACATCACAAAATGACAATGGTTGGGTATACTGTTATTGGGTTAACTATTTGAAATATAGGAAAATGGAATGTACCATGTGATATCTGCATACCTTTATCTTTGTAACAGTGTAATCTGTTTAAAAAAAATATGAATATTAACCTTTTAATACAACAAATCTCCGGAGAGCTGTTTCAGTGATTTTTGAACAATATTTAAAATTTTTGTCCATAGAGATACTTTCTGAGTTTAATTGGGAAGAGGGAGGGGGGGGGGGTATATTATTTAGGTTTTCTGAGGAACTTTTAGTCAGAATTGAAAGTTTAATGTATCTAAATATCAAAAATTAAATCAGCAGTCACTATAATGAGGGTTCCTTAGTTTGTTCAGTAGATTTTCATTTAAAAATATATCATGCAAATTTGGAGGTGTAAACTGTCGAAGACAGTAGAACCCACAACATTAAGTTCTTTTGGAAAGATTTTCGTTTAAATGTATAAATTCATTAAACAATTATTTTAGGTATATTTAAGGGTCCATTGTGATCCTGAGCTGGCTACGCCAGTCTTTCATTTAAATTTATAAAATCGAAACATACCTGAGTGTGCATTGCACACCCCTTGTCTTTTAGGTTCATTTGGATAGATTTTCATTTTAAATTATAAAATTGCACAAATTCATAGGCATACGCTGCCAGAGGCAATGGGACTCCCAACATTAGGTTTGTTTGGAAAGATTTTCATCAACATTGATTTTAAGTATACTTAAGGTTTTTATCATGGGGCTGGGCAGGGGTCGGAAAAACTACTTTTTGTTTGTAGCGAACTACAACTACTTTATGAAAAATGTAGTCAACTACAACTACTTGTTTTAAAAAGTGGCGACTACAAACTACTTTTCAAAAGTAGTTACTACTTCGCTACTTTAGTTATCATCGCTAAATAAATGCACCGCAAATGATTTTTCCCCATAGACTATAATGTAACAGAATTCTTTTGAATGTCCCTGTAAGCGGGATATAAATGCTACACATTTCATTTTCGATACTGAACATTCTATCGTAAACTTCAATAACATATAAAACTTTCATGGCAATCCGAGTATATTTACGAGAGTTAGAGCATGGACAGACAGACAAAGCGAATTCATAGACACTTTCTAATTATGTTGGAAAGTGTTAAAAAGAGGAAATTTGAAAACAAAAATTGTAATAATCTTACAAATTTATGAGAGTGATATAGCACAGTAGCGCTTAAGGTGGTTCTCAAGTTCCTTGCTCAACAACACGAAACTTTCTGATACGTTATCTGACTCATTCTTACACACAAAAGCATAGCTGCCAACTTTTACGCTTTTTTCATACCACTAAAATTTTATAGTAAATTCAACGTTATTAAATTACCAAAATTATGTGATTCAATAAGGCAAAAATTTCTATTAATTTTTAGTGGTAACAAAAAAGCGTAAAAGTTAGCAGCTATGCAAAGTCATAAAATTGGCACGTCTGACTATTGAAGTGATTTGGAATCAAAATGAATTTTTCCTTTTTTGATAAATAAATTACTTATCGGGTTATAAGCGATTCGTGTCGCGTTTTTTCCCTTTCCCCTGCTGCGGCGTCGGAAATTCGGTTGAAAACGGCGACTTTGACAGTGTTTTCTGAAAAATCTTCTGTCTTTACCAAAAAATAAAATAAAATAAAGAATAGTGGAAAACGTCTTTCGGTTACAAAGTTTCTGAATAAAAACAACTGCATTTTCATGCGTTTCCGAACGAAAATGAATTAAAGAATGTTATAAAGTAGCCAGTTTGGATTTGAGAACAACCTTAAGAGCAGATAGCCCTTGGTAAATTTGAATATACATTATTTTTTTTTTAAATATAGCTAAATAGTCCTATTTCTTTACAATTTAAATATAGTTCCTGAAAGCAATTTAAAAATTGAACAAGATCATATAGACTTGCATAAGTTAAATCCTAGCTTTTCTTTTCTTTTTGTTTGTTTACCTTTGAAAACCCGAATTTCAACATACTGGGCTTTAGATTCATTCTGGAAACAAAAGATTGAGATATTTCATTACAATACCAAGCTAACCAATATCAAATCAAATATAAAACATTATAAATCAATTATTTTAGTGGTAAAAAACCTGTTTAGCTAAAGTGAAAATAAATAGCCATAAAAATAAAATTAAGCATTCTTAGGCATTTTTTAAAATAATATATTTTTATTTCCAACCACCTTTGTTTTATCTATTGGAATTTTCAAAAGGAAATATGCAGTAAATTAATTTGTATGCATACATTGAATAAATAATACAATCAAAAGACGTATTAATAAAATAATTTTTTGCGATAATAAACAGTTCGATAAGAATATTTTCTGAATCAGGGATCTTAATTCGAAAATACTCTTTTTTATGATTTATGAATTTTGGTGAATAACGATTTAGATATTCGGTGCGAGATGTGATCCAGTAATTATTATTATTAAAGTAAGTGCTAACTCACCTCTATGTTCAACTTAATGTTGAACTTAGAGCTTTTATGCTTACAACTTGAGTTGAACAATTATGTTCAACTCAAGTTGTAAGCAGATGGTTTTGATACTGATAACTTCTTATTAATTGGACAAAGTTTACATGTTACAGAATAATTACCACTTACTTGTCGTTCTATAACTTCAAAATAATCATTATATGCCGACCAGGGCAGTTCTATACTATTTTTGTCTGTCGTTTTATTACATTAATCTCAAAAGAAGCAACCCCACATTAAAACACAAGATCTAATAATGAGTAAGAAGACAAAGGGTAATTTTTTTTTATGAGTGAGTACTTTGCGGTTTTATCTGCAAATCCAGCAAATAATAGATCACGGGCATGCTGACACTTTACGTTTCAGCTGCTAATTTGTTTGAAGGTAAAAATCATTCCTTCCTACTTTTAATAACAAAATGGTGTACTTGTTCTTTTTCTGTGCTTTTTCGAATATATATGTTTTTTTAATTAGAGTTGTAACGATTTTAAACTAGCTGGAAGCAAGCAGAAATTTTGTTCGAAGGGGAATATTTTAGATGATTGATTATTTATTTAATGTTACCAGACAGCAAAGAATACGGAACTTAAGAAAAAAAGAAGAGTTTTAAATTTTGTATATGGAGAGGTGGGGGAGATTTTAGGGGAGGGGGGAATAATTTATAATACTGATTATTTATCGTCACTACAGAGCACTATTTAGGGCAGAAGATATTTTTTTATATAAAAATAAAAATAACAAAGATTTTAGATTTATTTGTATGCTGTGGAAGGGGGGGGGAGAGTAAATTATGGAAGGTTAGGGGACAATTTAGATGGTTATTATATATTATTATTAGATATAGAAAAGTATGTGTCCATTTTTTTTTAAATAAAGAGTTTTAAATATTTGAAACTGTATGCTGGAGGAGGGGCAAAAAGGGAAGCAAGCGTAAATTTTGGGGACAAGGAAATAATTTTTATTTATTGTCATTAGAGAGCAACAAATGGAATGAAAGATTTTATTTTTGTATAAAAATAAAGATTTAAAAATATTTTAAACTCTTTTGTCTGCTAGTAGAAGGAAGCGTGAATTTGAGAGGTTAGGAATAATTTAGATGATTTATGTTTAGATAACTCCGTTCTTTTTTTTTTTTTTTTTTCTTTAAATAAAGATTTTACATTTCTTTGCTTGCTGGGGGGCGGAGGCAACAGGGAGAAGAAATTAGTCAGATAAAGACTTAACATAGCCAGACAACTATATTTTGGTAAAAACAATCGTAGTCGTATAAAAATACATTATATTGAGAGGATTTCTATAGATTTAAATAACAATACACGAAGTTTCTGACACCCAAACTGTGAAAATGACAGTTAATTTGTTACTGTGCCCGTCGTCTATGGAGAAATATATGACACTGCAACTGAGATTTGTCGCTGACGTTCGCAAATTGTTGCAGAAAACATATTTCGCACAAAAGAAACGAGGTATAATGATGTGATTTGAAGATTGACACTTTTTTCCTCCCTCCTAAAGTAGCGTCGATGCTCGCTACAAACTACTGATATTTGTATTGCGCTACTCGCTACACTACACTTTTTTTAATGTAGCACGCTACACTACAAACTACTAGAAAAAGTAGCGGCTAATGTAGTTTCGCTACTTGTAGCGGGCTACTTCCTGTTATTTCCCAAGGGGTTAAGTAATTAGCAGAGTACATTTAAACAGTGTGAAGCGTATAAGCTGATTTAAACCCCAAGTAAATAAATCTTAAATATCTAATGAAGTTAAACCTGGAAAAGAAATAGCTTAAACTATGATGGTGGATTAAATGAAAAACAACTAATTAAAAGCAAATAACATTTATTAAAAAGACTTTAAATAAAACAACAAGTAAAAAAAATTAAGAAAAAAAATATTAACATTATTGAAACACTTATCTGACTTAATTCATTACGATAACATATCCATTTATCATGACACAGGTACTTTACTCAATATATATGACTGACTGAAAAACTTAATTATCACTTTTGAAAATTGATGTAACCGGAACTCAACGTCGTCTTGAATAGAATAAAACAGTTCAAATTTCATTCTGAACTTCTTGATCCAATTAGAACTTCAATTGATGCTAAAAGAGAATTCAGATGAACTGTAGACAACCTTCAAAACAAAAATACTTCTTAAACATCTTTAGGAAAACTAATTCAAATAATTTAAGATGAAAAACTACAACGGCTACAAGTTTAAGTTGATTAGACTTCATACTATCCTCGTTGGTTCAACAGCTCCAGTCACTAATCTAAAACTGCTCACGACGTTATG
This sequence comes from Maratus michaelseni, assembly GCA_963931845.1. Classification (NCBI taxonomy): domain Eukaryota; kingdom Metazoa; phylum Arthropoda; class Arachnida; order Araneae; family Salticidae; genus Maratus; species Maratus michaelseni. The sequence continues at coordinate 99,794,944 of OZ007590.1, forward strand.
AAGGCGGTCTAAATATCAGTCATTATTCGTCTAACACTATTTCAGTTCACAGGCAAAACATCCAAGAACAAGAAAATTGACGAACTTAATAAATGACGAATTTCACTTCCAAAAAGACAATTGTAACACTAATGACCGACTTTCATAACTATTAAACACGAGCTATCATCATCAATGAATGGAGTCAAAACACTTTAAAATAACATCAAACCATTTCTGCTAACAGTTTAAGTGAAAAACAACTATAATTCCTCTGAAGAACTAAAAGAACAAATGCATCTTAAGCATAGTCAGCGAAGAATATATACCGGTCTCTGACGCATGCTGATTAACTATGCATAACAAAAACAACGCCCTCTTCTGGCATCTAGAATGTTCCTAAAAGAGTGGAGTGGAGATGTACGATTGCTTATGCAAATCGCGACTAAAACAATCCGCTACCGCCATCTAGTATCGACAATCAGAACCACTCCAGAAGAGGGTGAAAGGAAGATACGAAGTGACGTTTTTCGATAAGCAGAAATGCGATGTAAACAAACCGTAGACTGGGAAAAGAAATAAACTTTAATAGAATAAGTACTGTAAGTAAACTTTAGATATTAAATAAATAAGATTTAAGATATGAAATATAAATAAAGGAAAGATATTGTAAATTAAGTTGAATGAATATTATTAAATAAAGAGCATATAGTAGGATATATAAAGATGTGAGTACAGGGACAAGACCAAGAGTTACAGATTCCTAACACTTCCGAGTCCTGGGCCAGGGTAATGCCGAACAGGTCAAGTAGTCACAAATAATGCCATATTTGCATGAAATAATATATTAGAAAAAAAAAATCTGTGATGCTATGCCTCAACATGTGACTTTTGCTTTTTTATGTGAAAAGATTGTATTAGAAAAACAAAAACATTTAAGAAAATAAGTAGCAACATGTTTGCAAAATTCGTTTTTTAATAATTTTTATAAATTGAGTTAAAATATATATTGAAATATATTCCAAGTTTTCAAATTAATGTTTTCGATTCAAAATGTTTAGGTTATAGCTGAAAAATTAAATAGTTCCAGTTTTGTACAAATAGTATTATTGAAAAAAACTGCAAAAAAGAATTAATTGTTGTATTTTCTTAATAGATGAATGCATGTAGTAAAATATTTAATGGTTTACAATAGTCTTAAAGCCATGTACTTGATAATAATGCATGCAAAATAAACTAGGTAATCATGCTCGATATGGTTTTGAAAAAGCTGTCACATGTGAATAGTTATGTAATGTAATTTCTTATGATCATTCTGGACAATAAAAAAAAAATGAAATTTATAATTGTAGTCAATTTTCTTTTAATAAATGTTTAAGATACTTTCAGTCATTCTGTGACGTCAAATGACAGATAATAACTACAACCCTAGGACAGGTAGATTGCTGTAAATTATAATGTTATATTGCTTATACACAGAGTTGTATAATATAGACGCACAGCGTGCGTGTAAAATGTTTGGCGAAATTCGGAACTTTGCAAAAAAAAATTTTAGAAAGAAAAACATTTTTTTTTTTTTTTTAAATACCAAAAAATTTAAAATATTCCCCAATTTTATGTACAATTTATTTACTGTTTGCGCACAATTCAAAATTTAAAGATGCAAAACATTCTGACATTACAGACGCTTACAAAGAGGTCAAAATATTAAGGATTGGGTTGTTTCTAAATGCATTGACAAAATAATTGATAAGAATTCAGCTCTTCCTATCATGGATTTTTAGCTTTATTATTATTTTTAACCAAAATAATTATTCTTTAATTAATATTAATTAATTTTAAATGGTAATTATTTTAAACAACTGTTTTTAATTTATATCGTCAAAATAATACAACGTGTAATTTTATTAAACATTAAATTAATTTGCAGAAAGTTTTGGTTTTATACAAGTCTGCTTATACATCATATTTAAGATATGTATTAGTTTAAAAACTGAATGGCTTCTTAAATCACAAAAGTTTCCAGTTTTAAATACCAGGTTAGAGTCATGGTAGTAAAAATGTCATTTCGTCACACAATAAGAAATTACTCAAAAATTGAAGAATAAAATAGTTTAAAAAATTTTTCAGATATATATTTTTAAATCTTTTAATCAATAACAGCTATGTGCAAACTGAAAAGTCAATTTGCATTTGAAAATAGCTTTAGGGTAATTGCTTTAACTTAATTCTATAACTGAAAATGTCATTCCATCACATATGGAATTGCCCTTTTGAACTTTTGGCTTATGTATGTAAAAAAGTTTGCAATTCCTGTCATGAAACATTGTATCTTAATTTTGTAAAATAATAATAATAATAAAACAGTTTTAAATTGATAACTATAATATTTATTGATGATATTGCTTTGATAATATTTGTTCATTTTACCAGATATATCACCATCTATGTTGGAAACAGTTATACCTCGATCTGAGCCTGGTTATGTTATGATCGTGCAAGGAAAATATAGTGGCGAGGTAAGTAAAATCTTTGTAAAAGAAAATTGTTTCCTGTTATTAAAGTAATTTTATTATTAAAATATTTTCATCCAGTTAAAATAGTAATCTGATAAAATTTTCTGGAGAAATTAAATCTATGGCCAAAAATATTTATGTAATTGAAATACTGTTGACCCCACTTATTTGCCACTTTGTCAAGTTAAATTATTCTATTGAGTAGAATATTACATTAATTGGGATCACATTGTCACGCTGGTTAACAATAATTAAAGTTATTGAAATATAAACTACTTTTAAAATTTCAATCCTCACATTATTTCTAAACAATAATTAAAGTTATTAAAATATAAACTACTTTTAAAATTTCAATCCTCACATTATTTCTAAACATTAAACTGTCATTAAAAAAAAAAAAAAAAAAAAAAAAAAAAAGTTCATCTGATTGAAATATTAATTTGAACTACATAGACAACTCACAGCATGGAAATGCACTGAGTTATTGTTTATTGTGCATATAAAGGTATTCAATAAATCTGTTTATCTTTATTTCTCATAACAATAATGGCTGAAATAAGAATTTGTGGTACTTTAGCATAAGCTCGGATCATATTTTCTTTGGGACAAAGCAGGCATCCTTGATGTTATTGGTATATACTGCATTAAGTAAGTATTCAATTGAACATTTTATAAAGGTTATTGATGTCATTGTCAAAGATTACTGGTAATCAATACGTATATGGATTTTGCCTAAATGGAAACGCTTGCAAGTCGCCGTGGCCGCCGCCATCAGCGGTGAATTTTTATTAGTGCTGTAAAAGTAACAAATGACTGCCCGTATGTATTCGTTACTTTTACAAATGTAATGCAACATTTCCCTTTTAAGTTATACAGGCCCCACCAGTGGCTGAGAGGTTCTGCTCTCAAAGCTGGTAGACGGGAGGTGCTGGGTTCTAACCCCTATCGAGCTCGTCGACCTAACCGTTCGGAGTTTTCCGTAGTTTTCTTCGAACCTTGCCGTAAATACAGGTTAGGATTCCTTAGAAAGACCCCCACGGAGGGCACTCCTCCCAAGCCTATATCCCTCGTGTTGATTATCGGCCGCCATAAAATCAATCAACCAACTTTAAGTTATACATCTATAAGAATATGAAAGAAGGGAGGAGGTGCTATTGGATAGAGAACGGTCAAAACATTAATTGATAAACCATAAAACTAAAATTTTTGTTTATTATTCAAAACTGTGACACAATATCTTCATTCATTAAAGCTCTGAATTTATTAAAAAACTGTGAACACATAAATTTTTCTGGGAACCTACACTTTTCATGTAGGTTCCCAGCTGGGAACCTTAAAAATTTTAGAACTTTCGAGCCCTGATGCTATTTGATATAAGCTCATGTCAATTATATATGATGGCTCTTAAAAACTTTGACTCTTGCTATGAGCAAATTTTCATTCTTAAATGTAAAATTTTATATCATTAATGTTACTGTCATATAGATAAATTGTAACTTTACATTAGAAACTGTAAATTCACTTTTCACATTTTATTTTTTTTTTATTAATAATTTCTTTATTAATAAGGAATTATCACTCAGAACTATCATAATTGTGTATTTTTATTAGAAGGTGAAATCCATTCATGGTATTTATAAAACATTTTTTAGGTCATTTGATTAATTAAAAGCATTTTAAAGCCCTTAATAAAAGCTATTTTTAAATTTATTAAGTATATACAGGTATAACATTATTTAAAAATAATTAAATTATTTCTATTTTATGTTTACATTTTAAAAAATCATTGAAAAGTGTCTCCTGATTTCTGTTTAAAAATCTCTTATTTCCTTCGGGAACTTGGAACTCTGATGGTGCATACACAAACAGCATAGCATGTGTCCCTCTTGCACCAGCCAGAATACAATGTTTTGGTCGAAGTTCTGCAAACTTCAAAAATCCAATTTTATTGTCTGTATGTTTTTTCTTAACTAAAGCGTAAGCTTCTTTAAGATTGCATAAGATAAGTCTTTTCTGTTTCTGAATGTGATTTTTCCACTTAAATCTTTTGCTGCCATATAATGGTTCTAATCTGTCATCATTTTATTAATCATGTCACATTCATAAAATTCTTTCACGATATTAGTCACACTCTCAGGTAATGACTTTCCTGGTTTAAAACTAGGTGATGACAGAAATCATTTTTCTATTACTCTTTGGCTTTCCTCATCATAAAATTTGGGGTTTCAAACACCCTTTCAATTTTTCTAATGCTCCAACGTTTTTGTAGAATTGTTAGTATTTGCACCTTTTTACTCCGACTTGTGGATGTATAAAATTTATCATTTAATTGGCGTACCATTTTGCTTTCTGCAGTGTGTTCCATTTCATCCTCAACTAGTGATGTCGGTAGATTTTTGAAAAACTTCGTTCCTGGAACCCAGAAATTTCCAAAAAACTGGATCTTTTTTTACAAAAGTGGGTTATTATTTTAGAAATAAGACGTATTCAATGTATTCAATAAAAAATATGCTTCTTTTGTGTTATTTTGAGAGAAAAATTGTGCATCCTAAAGAACCCATCACAGCCTCTGTTGAATTACCTAAAATCTGGCACTAGATCTTGTTCAATTTTTAAAAAGCAGTAAGAAAATATTAATTTTCATGTTTACAGTTGACTATTTTAATCCCCTGCTTTTATTACATATATAATCTCATAATTTATGTTTTTTTTTTTTTTTTTTTTTTTTTTCCCAAGTTTATTTTCAAAATTTTGCGAGAAAAGTTTATCATTGTAGATCTTGATAATGGCGCCATTTGAGCATTGAAACATTTCAATCTTTATATTAAAAGGTTTTTATAAGCCTTTTTGTGTTCTGTTTGTATCATTAAAACATTTTTACCTATATTTTAATTATAATTAGTGATCTTATTGTATAATTATGTGTTTCTCTTTCATCACTTATCTATCTGTTTAATAATCCTTCAAAATATTCTGCCCATCAATCTATCACATTTGCATATCCTCCAATAAATGTCTGTCTGTCTGTTTTTACAAAAAAGGGTGTGTAGTTGGTAACCCTTTTTGATTCCTTTATGCATTGAATACATTAGGCTGTTATCTGTTATCTCTGATAGATCTTCAACTTCCTGAATTTTATACTGCTCCATAGCTCGTTTTTTGGTACATAACTTTTGTACACTTCTTCTAATTGCTTTATAGAGATTTTCGCTGTGTCTTGTTCTATGCTTCAGCATTTTTTCTCTTGTCATATTCTTTTTCTTAATCAGTTGATAGTACTTTTCATCAAACCATTCATTGTTTTCCACCTTATCTTTCCAACAACTTCCTCATCATTTTTTGATATGATATTTTTGTATTTATTCCATTTACTATTGATTATATCATTCTCATTAAATTTAGTGTATTCGCTAGCTATTATTTCCTTTACTTTTGCATTTATCCCATTTACTATTGATTATATCTTTCTCATTAAATTCAATATATTCACTAGCTATTCTTTCCTTTAATTTACTTAATTTTCTTTAATGTGTGATAACACAGTGTTTAAACATTTCTTCTCTGCCTGTTTAGTAAAATTTTTGACTTTAAATTTTACTAGCAGCCCATCCCGGCTTCGTGCAGGTGAACATTGTGTCGACTATAATGTAAAGTAGGGATGGGTACTTTAAAAAAAATTGTTCTAAATCAAATAAAAGCGGGAATGACACAAAATTGCAGTACTTACAAATTTTGAACTTTAAATAAAAGCTTGTAAAAATGTGATAAATAATTTATTTTTCTTTTATGTACATATTGAAACTAATAAATTTATTTTAATATAGCAGAACTACCTAGCTTTGCCCAAGTTAACCTTGGCCTTCCGGGTAACATAAGTAAAAGTGTAATATCCTAAAAATATGCCAATCACAATAACACATTTGCGTAAAAAAAAAAAATACTATTTTGACGCAATCATACTAAATCCCTCAACTTTATAAATGATTTTTTTTTTATTATTATTATTTCCTTTTAAAGATGTCTTTACGTAAAATATTTAATCAAAAATCAGCAATAGTTGTCTTATTCGTCTAATTTCCATAATTGGGTTTATATCCAATGTTTAACCCAATTAGTGAATTTCTAAAATCACTGAAATACATGTTTAACTATTTTTTTAGTAGGTTTGTTATCTTGAATTTCATTCTCCTACCTAAAACTGCTGCTGAGATATGCCAAAATGGCCTAAAACGTTTGGTCCCCCCATTTAACTCCCTTAGGGGATGAATTTCTAAAACTGCAGAAATACATATTTAACTATTTTTTTAGTAGATTTGTTATTCTGAATTCCATACTCCTACCTAAAACTGCTGCTGAGATATGGCGAAATGACCTAAGACTTTTGACCCCCCCCCCCCCCCCTATTTAACCTACTTAGGGGTGAATTTCTAAAATCGTTGAAATAAATATGGGTTTAACCATTTTTTTGGTAAATTTGTTATCCTGAATTTCATGCTCCTACCTAAAACTGCTGATATGGCGAAATGATCTAAAACATTCCCCCCCCCCCCTCCCCCCCTTTAATCCCTTTTGTGGGTGAATTTCTAAAATCGCTGAAATACGTGTTTAATCTTTTTTTTTTTTTGTAGATTTGTTTTCTGAATTTCGTGCTGTGCCTAAAATTGCTGCTGAGATATGGCGAAATCTCCTAAAATGTTCAACCACCTCTTTAACCCTCTTCGGGTTGGGATTTTCAAAAATCCTTTCTTATTGCTTACTTAGTTCATAACAGCAATCTACTGTCCAAATTTCATGATCCTAGCATTGGTCCTTTCAACTGGCCATTGATGAGTCAGTCAGTCAGACAATTCTCTCTTTATATAATAGTATAGATTTGTGTGGTACCTTTTATATATCAAAATCCTGCAACTCTTTGTATGTATTTCATAACAAGGAAGCTGATTAGTATCTAAATCAGCACCTCTAAATTTTCACAACAAAATTCATTTTTCCCTGCTCCAAAACTTTCCAAGTGAGTATGACCCGTGCAAAACCTTGTCGAGAATATGTGACCAAAATATATTATGTTATTTCTAGTGTGATATTGACTGTATAAAGAAAAAACTTAGCCGTTCATTCATCGCACAATGACTGTATCTAAAAAAAATTCCATCATTAGTGTGATAATTTTTTCTTTCTTATTCTCCAGTGTAATTTGGAATTTATAAAGACTGTTGAAGAAGTTTCAGAAGCTATTGAAGGGGGGGTGTGGTCCAGTACTGATTATACTTTTACTTTTGGCATTCCTACAATTGTGAAAAAACAAATCTTAAGGAGTCTTGTTCAACTTAGATCTCTTTCTAACAGTATAACCAGAGCTGCCAACTGCTACGAAAAAATCGTAGTTGCTACGATTTTGAACCATAAACTACGATGCTACGAAAATCTATCTAAAACTACGATTTTCTGCAAAAAAAAAACGCGAATTTTGTCACAGGACTACTCGAAAAATCACGAATTTCGTCACAGGATCGCGTGAAAAATCACGAATTTCGTCACAGGATCGCTGAAAAAACGTGAATTTCGTCAAAAAATTGGCGGAAAAAGCAAATTTCGCCAAAGTATCGCCGAAAAAACGGGAATTTCATTCAACTGATTGCTGAAAAAATGCGAATTTCGTCAAAAGATCGTTCAGGGGTGATTCTGGTCCGAATTTTCCGAGAAATTAAGACAATGATTTCCGAAAAAAAAAATATCGGTCATAAATCCGAAAATTCGGACATTAAATGTATCGGTATTTCGGCAAACGATCGCCGAAAAAAATCAATCTCGTCTTTCGTTCGAAGAAAAGTCGCCAATTTTGTCAAAGGATCGCGGGAAAAACGTGACTTTCGTCAGAGAATCACGAAAAAATGGCAAATTTCGTCAGAAACATTGCGAAAAGGGGCAAATTTCTTAAAAGATCGCGAAAAAACAGCAAATTTTGTCAACAGATCGCGGGAAAAACGTGACTTTCGTCAGAAAATCACGAAAAAACAGCAAATTTCGTCATAAACATTGCGAAAAACGACAAATTTCGTCAAAAGATCGCGAAAAAACGACAAATTTTTGTCAACACATCGCGGGAAAAATGTGACTTTCGTCAGAAAATCACGAAAAAATGGCAAATTTCGTCATAAACATTGCGAAAAACGACAAATTTCATCAAAAGATCGCGAAAAAACGGCCAATTTCGTCAAAAACATTGCGAAAAACGGCAAATTTCGTCAAAAGATCGCGAAAAAAACGACAAATTTCGTGAAAAACATTGCGAAAAGTGGCAAATTTCGTCAAAAGATCGCGAAAAAACGACAAATTTTGTCAACAGATCGCGGGAAAAACGTGACTTTCGTCAGAGAATCGCGTAAAAACGGCAAATTCCGTCAAACACATTGCGGAAAACGGTAAATTTGTCAATAAATATCGCAAAAAAATGCAATATTTATCAACAGATCTTGAAAAAAACTGCAAATTTCGTCAAAAGATCGCAAAAAAACGCAAATTTCGTCAAAGGGATTTAAAAAAAGTGGCGGGAGTGGACACTCACACTCCCAGTTGTATCAGCTTACTCGACCTGATGAAGGACTCTAACTCAGACATTTTTCTCTGGAAGATATACCCGTAGTTCCATCACCCCCTCCCCCCAACTGCCTTGGAATCTTTCAGAAAATTCACTGTGAAGTTCAGAAATTTAGCTTAGGAGTGGACAGAGCATTAATTGAATAGGAATAATTATGTTTAATCAATCCCACCCGCAACAAAAAAATTAGCAAAAACAAAAGAGTCTCCTACTTTGTGTGCTTATGGATATACACATGCGTTTAATTTATTAGTATTTGCTCGCTTAAAATTTACAGTGTAAAAAACAGCCACCAACCAACCTTCAGATAAAATTGAATTTGGTGTGCTACTATTTCTCATTTTCAAAGGTTGGCAGGTCTGTATAACTGTCTTCTTTGATTCCTGATCACAGTGTTCAGAATATAAATCTCTTACATACAGTAATAGACTTGATGTTAAGATTGCAAAACCCACGTAGGCACTATGTTGCTAGATATTTTTAGTGGAGCATAAAATATCAAAAAATTACATTGGTTTATGATTAGGTGTTACATATTCAGTTGTTTTTAGTCTGAGACTATTTTCAGTGTTGCTAATATTAATGATATTATTATTGTATTTAGAACAAATTCTTGTATGTCCTCTTTACAATCAGCAGTTTATGAACATATTGTTTAGAAGAGCATCAGAAATTTATTATTAATATATTATCTTGCCAGAAATCTCATATGTACTATTTTTTTATATAATATGTTACTGTAATACGAATTTGAAAGTAAACCAAAGAAATGACTATTTATCTTTAAAAAAGTGACTATATAAAAACATTTTCTATTGACAGTAACTAATTTTTGGAACATTCCAGATATCCAAAAAGTCATGCTTAGTGTAAAAGAGTATCTGAATAAAGTCAAGGTGAAATGAAATATTTATTTTATAAGTTAATTATTACTTACTTTTCACTGTATAATTAAAATATTGTTCAATTCATGTGCTACAAAAATATATGTAGTGCCTTTAATATAAGACTACTTCTGTATCTTTTTTTTTTCTTCTTCCTATTCATTATAATTTTTAAAAGTGTTTTATAATAAAGAGTTTTTTTTTTCTTAATTTACATCCAAGGGTTTTTTTTTTTTTTTTCTTAATTTACATCCAAGGGTTTTTTTTTTTTTTTTTTTTTTTTTTTTAATGGATATTTTAGCAATACACATTAGATTTATGATATAATGTATTATATCATAAATTTCCATAAAAACTTCCACTTTTACATGTTGATTAACCTATAACATTTTCTTATTTTATTCAAAAAATCTTTCTGTACATTTTTTAAATATTAAATCAATATTTAAAAAATATAAATACTTTTAAGCTTTAGTGCATAAGTACGAGTACGATGAATTTGGTCAAAATTATGAAACAGTAATTTTGAGATAATCACTCTTGAAAATGGCAGACAGTGCCTTTAAATAGTTGCAAATAATAAGACATGCACAATTAGCACATGTTATGTGTCCCCAAAGTTTGAAATCTCGTAAATGTGCTCTCAAATAAGCATAGTATCATTTTCTAAGATTTTTTTTTTTTTTTAATAGTTTGCAGAAAAGGGAGTATGGTTCTCCCTTAAAATATTAACATTCTAATGCTCTCGTGTTTTAAGTATTATGTAATATGTATATATATATATATATATGCAAGGCTTTAAAAATTTGATAAAATCTGTTAGCCAGCAAAAAATTGTAGTCACCAGTAAAAAATATTTACCACCACCCCCCCTCCCTTTCCCCCATTGTCTCCAAAACTGGATCTGCACACCAATTGTGCAGGGTGTGCAGAGCACACAGCAACCATGATAATAAAGGCGGCAAGCAGGGTTCGGTGATATGTATCTGATATTTATTTTCAAAATATTGTTTGATATTTTTGTTATTTTCAAAATATTCTATATGACATTTTTTTCATATTTTCAGTCAAAACAAGTGTAAATAAATTTTTCAACTTTTATTGACTATGCCCCTGCTTTGGGGGGGGGGGGGTATTTCCTAGCTTTATGTTTAAAGATGAATTTTTAAATGTACAATCAATCATTTATGCAAGACAATATCAGCTGAGAACAGCCATTGAAAGATACTGTCTAATTTCAGTAATCATTTATTTACAGCTTTATTAGAAAGAAACTTTTCTGGTTTTGGTTTAGCTCGGTTTAAACTGCACAACAGGTTAAAGAATAAAAAGCACACAAACTTACATTTATGTTCAAATTTTGAATTTAAAAAAAATTATTTTGTATTTGTAATTTTGTTGTATAAAGCACAGTATTTTCACAGTACTTGATACTGAATCCTATATTTTGGTTTTTGATGAGTGTAAAATGCAAATTGTTTCTGCTTTCAATTGTTGGACTTCAGTTTTGTTGCAAGTGGGGGGGGTTAAAAGAAAGACGTTTAGAATATTGTTTTATTAAGATTTCCTGTTAAGTGCTAGTATATTGTAGTTTCTAACTTATATTAAGTCTGAAAACATTTTTAATCAGCAGTAAGTTTACTATTTTAAAAATACCAGATATATGTAAAAACAATATTGAATACTAGCTGTTACCCGTGACTTCGTTCGCGTAACATTAAAAGAAGAATAAATGCATTAATCAAGCAAAATATTTCACCCCCGATAATTAAAAACGTAAATAATTAACTAACTCTTTATTATATTTCATAGGAGAAAATACGGTATTTCTTTGTTATAGGGGCCTTGACATAGCTCAGTTTTAAAAAAGTACAATTTGTCAAAAAACAAACATCAGTTTTACATGATAAACCATTTTACTTTTAACGACTTTGAAAAACGTTTTAACAGCCATCATTTAAAAATAATTCACTGGAAATAGTATATGCTTTTTGTTTAAATTCAATTCTTGTGAATATGGAGGAATAATTCTACACCTAAATGCAAGGAGCTTCAATTGCAAAGCTTTTTGCAACCCAAAATTACATGCAAACGTAACCTTTACATGTGTTACGTTTGTATGTAACAGTAACAGTTACATGCAAACATAACACTTGCAATTGCAAAGCTTTTTGCAACCCAAAATTATATGTAAACATTACTTTTTCATGTAAGTTTCAATGCAAATTAACATTTATAAGGGTTCAAATTGAAATTAATTTGTGTACAAATTACATGTAAATGTTACGTTTGCATGTAATTTGGGGTTGCGAAAAGCTTTGCAATTGCAAGTGTTACATTTGCATGTAACAGCAAAATTGCCTCCTTGGTTTAATCTATAGCTGAAACAACTCTTGATTTCTTGACAATATGCTGACAGACGATTTTGGTTCTGCAGAATAAATTAATTCATAAAGTTTGAATATGTGGAAATATGTTTTTAATTTTCGGAAATTCTGTAATCAAGATTTTTTTTTTTCACCAAATATTCAAATTGAAAATAAATTCTTTTTCCAGTTTTAATGAGAAAATGGCATAAAAATGTATTAATCCGTTTTATTTCTTCTCTTTTTTTATCCACAAAAATTGAGTAATTTAATTACCGTTTTTGAGAAATCTCGTTAAAATTTACGAAAAAAAAAATAATAATAATATCTCGGAATCTAATTCAAAATTTTAAATTCTCAGAGTTTATATGACATCCTTAGATCAATGATGGTGTTAAGTAAATCGCATTGCATTAAGAGTAGTAGTTGCGAAATACAAACAGACAGTCAGATTTTAAAATAATAGACTTGTGTTCAATTTTCTTTTCCTAGTAATCTTACTGATGCTTGTATTATTAATCGCAGAGTTCAGAGAATAAATGTATATGAAATGTTTATGTTTGGCGTGATGCTGAAAATGCAACCCTACAGTTGACCCAAACAACTGGCGGCTTGCTTTGAAAACCTCTCCCCGTCCAATGAAGTCAGCCCTTGGCCTAACGATTTGAGAGATAACCGGCTTCATATTGCAAACCGATTTGACGGTTCACTGCTTCTCCATTCTTTCACTGTACTCTGTAATTATTAATGTATGAAATTGATTCACGCACCATTTGAAAAATCCCGTTTTATTTGAAATATGACGTCACTTTGATTCCAGAGAAATCTCTTTTCAATGATATAATTCTTGTTAATTTTCTTTTCCTGGCAATCATGACGGGAATTTTATCAGAAAACTCACATCTGTATGTAACTGATTTTAAAGCTTATTATTAATCAGTATCAAAAAACATATTTCAGTTATTCATCTTAAATCTGACGTCCATTATGTATATATTTTTATTATACACTGATATTCATGCTCCTTGTAATGTTACGAATATTTGAAAATACATGTTTTATTTATGACGTCATATTTGTTCAAGCCAAGGAGAATCCTTTTCATAGTTCCATGGTCCAAGCGAAATCTTTTCTTAATAATATGATTATTTTTCAGTTTTCCTTCTAATTATAACGCAGTTTTTGACAGAAAATATCTTCTCAACGTAACCAATATTCATACTTCATGTATAATAACAAATACTCCATATTTTTGTTTCAAATATCACGGAAATTCCTCTGCTTTTGAATGCTTTTGAATTTTCATTTTTCACGTGAAAATCTTTCAATTGAAAATTAATTGTTGAGTAAAAATTATTATTCCGGGCTTTTTATTTAGTTTAGGCAACGATAAAATATTAGCAACGGTAAAGTAAATTTAACCATTTTAAAATATTATACGAAAAAATGTCCATTTATTCTCTATGAAAATAACGAAATTTTGAATTATTAAGTAAAATATTTGAATAAAATAAACAAAAATCGGCCTATGTTCATATGAGGGTTATAATCAACCTATGTGCAAAGGTACAGGATCATTAAATGCTCCATTTTGACGCTGGCTTCAGCCTAACATTTGCACACAATCAGATTTATAATATTATTAGGATATCTGAAAATATCATGATATTTATGAACCCTGGCCAAGCATTTTAAGCAAGGGAAAAATATTTAAAAAATGCATATTTAAATTTCTTAAAATTAGTTATTATTGAAATTTTTATAGATTTACTTCAAATGAATTACTTATATTTATAACCGCTTATATGTTTTAATTCTCAGCACAAAAATCTGATTTGAAACTTGCAAAAAAAAACTTGAACATTTTTTAACATTGTATCCAATTTTAGTCGCTGCCACAAATTGACACGATTTCTTACTGTTTTATTTACCCCCCCCCCCCCCCCCCCTTCCTCCCACATTCTAATCACATGGCATGGCTAGAAGCCAGAAAACACCAGCAGTGGAAAAGAATGGCGTTTTCTGTGCATGAGATAGGAAATGCCTTTTAAACTTGGCTCTTTCATTAAAAGTATGATAGAAGAGTAAAATCTCTGCTTGCCACGTATGAGTAAGGGTGGGAGATGGAAGAATTTCCTTTTATGCTCATTTCTTTGGTCAATTTTTGTTTTATAAAAAAAAAGCCAGATTAAATAATTTGGTAAATAATTATAATTATGTAAGTTCACTCTTTACATCTTGGAAGAATTTCATTAAATTATTTAATTCTGCTATTTTAATCTGTTAGCTTTTTTATTCTATCAATTTTGTTCTTTGATAATTTTTCTTTTCTTGTTTAGCTATGCACTATTTTAGAAAGAAATAAATCTAAGTGCCTTGCAACTGTACAATTTCTCTCAGATAGGAACCATGCTGAAGAACTTGAATATGACTCTATATGTGAATATGTTGGTGATGTGTCGCAATTCGACTAATACCTGAAAATGTACATAAAAATACAGTTTTTGTTCATATTTCATTTATGAATTTTTTTTTACATCTGTAATATATTATTTTATTGTGAATGAATGACATTAAATTATTTGATTCTGCTATTTTAATCTGTTTTATTCTTTTATTCTGTCAATTTTGTTCTTTGATATATTTTTTTTTCTCCCTTGTTTAGCTATGCACTATTTTAGAAAGAAATAAATCTAAGTGCCTTGCAACTGTACAATTTCTCTCAGATAGGAACCATGCTGTGGAACTTGAATATGACTCTATATGTGAATATGTTGGTGATGTGTCACAGTTTGACTGATAATGCTAAATGTACATAAAAATACAGTTTTTGTACATATTTCATTTCTGAAAAATTTTTACATTTGTAATATATTATTTTATTGTGAAAACACATGCATTTTCTGTACAAGAAAAGCATAATGTAAATTATTTTGTAAAATATATTTTACATTTTACACAAAATGATTTCATGTCTCATTCTTTAAATTGATAGCTCAAAATTCTTATTTATGTTTCTGAAATTTGTGGTGTGTATGAAAGTAAGAGAAACACAAATAAACCTCTTAAAATCAGAATTTTTTTTTTTTTTTTTTTTTTTTTTTTTAATCAGTAGATATTTACATATCTACATGTACTTTCTTATTTTAATGTATTTATTTACTTGCATCTTTAGAAATATAAAATGTTTTTTTTTTCAGCTGCTACACCTATATTATTCACTTTTATAGTTCTAATAAGGAATAAAACTATTCTAAATTGATAATTCTTCCAAATTATAGAAGTCAATTAACTTTATTTCTCAACTTTTCATTTTTTCTTATACTTTTCTGCTAAGTCCACTCTGCCTTTGTTAAAGATGCTTAACTTGTTGAGCTATATTTTATATTGATTGTAAAAGAGTGCCAGAATTATTTGAAATAATTTTGGCATTTTAAAAATTCAGTTAGACTAATTTGGATTTCTTTAATAATATTTTGGTATCATGTCCATCATTGCTTCTTATTCCAATTTTAAATGTTTTTTGCTTTCCAATGGTTTTTTTTTTTTTTTTTCCTTGTTATGTCTTGAAAAGTCCTGTTATTTCCTTTAAAAAAGTGTCTGATATTCACTCATTCGTGTAATTTTAAGATTTAATAAAATGAGCAATTAGACCAAACATTCCCAGTTAACAACCCTTTTCAGTTTTTTTACCAATGTAAATTTGAAATTGTTTGAGTATTTGAGTATAAAAAAACATACTTTAGTGTGGAGAACATGACTCCCAGGGTCATGGAAACTTGTTTAGGGTTCCAAGAAAACTTGCCTAGTATTTTAATTAAGAAAATCATAATGATCATTTGTAATGTTCCCAAAAATCAACTTTAGAAATATTTTCTGTGAGATTTAAATATTAAACAGTTTACCTGAGTTCTAAAGTCATTCCATGTAAAAATGAGACATGTAAAACATCATCCATTAAGTGCCTAGAAGAAATTTTCAGTGTTTAGTAATGATGCAAAATTTAAAATAGGGTTGGGCGAGTAAATTTTTATTTCCTTTTTGGCATAGTTTGAAGACAAAATATCAATTATTTTGAAACCCATACTTATGCAAAATGGAATTTTTGATAATGGTTATCTGAAAACAAAATAGTGTTCTCATCTTAATAACATAGCATCTTAATGATTTCTGACACTAAAAATGGAACAGTGTGTTTTTTGTTCTAGAAGACATTGAAACTTCGTAAAATTTAAAGTATAATAACCCAGTATGTTTTTGTCAGAAAAAAAAAATAGGGTTTTTTTTGTTGTTGTTTTTCTTGGATGCAGAGCTACATTTTTCTAAATATAAGTTGTAGGAATTAGGGGCTGTATAAAAAATTTAAATTTGTATTTTACTACATATACAGCCCTTTGTAAAACAAATGCTACACCTAAAAGTTATACTTGATTTGTATACATTTTGTACATAAAAGTATGTTTCTGTTATCTATAGTTTAAGAGATAATTGCTATAAATTTTATTTTGAATCACCTGGTGTATATGTTATTTTCTAAATAGGCTATACAATTTCATTGTTGTAAAAGTTACTTATTTAAAGCCTTAAAGTGTTTTTAGAGCCTTTTAAAGTTACTTATTTATTAAATACATTTAAAATATATGGCTTATTTATAAAGCCTTAAAATGTTGTTACAGCCCTTAGAAGAAAAAAAACCTCAGGCACGTCCAAGTCTGACACAAAAAATTAAGCCTTTGCCTGGCCTCAGTATAATAAGAATAAAAAAGAAAGCGATTTTAGGCAGTAGGAAAAAAAAACTGATCATTTTAGCGTTCAATGAAGGTATTTAATATCTTAGCTAATTATCAAAAATCTGAATCTCAGGTGCATTGGGACCTTTCTTTGTCTATCCTTATCCAAATTTGCAAACCTTTACATATGACATATTTCGCTAGCTAATATGGTTCCCTTTATTTTCATCATTTCTTGTATTATTTCATTAATTATTCTCTCTATTATCGATATCCTGCATGACCTTCTTAGGGCATCCATTTCCACTGCTGCTAATTTCTTTCTTTCAGACTCCATAATTCTCCATCCCTCTGCTCCATATAACAAAATGCTCTTTACTATAGTAATTATATATATTACATTTTCTTTTCCTGGAGATCTCCTCACTCCACCAAATAGAGTTTAAAAGTTTAACAGCCTTCCTAACAAGTAAATAAATAAAAATTCGTATTTAGAATTTTATGAAATTTCGCCATTTTATTTTACTAAAGATGGAAAAGCGTATTTTTAGTGCCAGAAAACGCTGAAAAGTCCTGAAATTCAAAGTATCATAACTAGGTAAAACTTGTCGCTCAAAAATTGAATTTTAAAATGTAAACAGATTTTAATGATGCAGATTCATCTCAACGGGAAAGAACGACTATACTTATTTCCCAAAATTATTTCAAACATTCTGTTTAAAGGACTTTTAAATAAAACAACCGTTTGCAGCATACATCGCGATTGATTATGCATTACAAAAATAACATGTTATTGGAACCTGCTAGTGGAACTCTGTAACCTGTTAACCAAAAGTAATCAAAATCTTTATTTCTAAATGAAAATATGTTGTCAGACGATTTTTTTCTCTAGAATAAATTGATTCATGAAGTTTGAATATGTGGAAATACGTTTTTATTTTTCAAAAATTTTACTGTAATCAAGATTTTTTTTTTCTTTCACCATCTATTCAAATTAAAAATAAATTATTTTTTTCAGTTTTAATGAGATAAAATACATTAATCTGTTTTATTTTTTCTATTTTATCCACAAAAATAGAATAATTTAGTCACTATTTTTAGAGAAACTTCGTTAAAATTTACAAAAAAAAAAAAAAAAAAAAAAAAAAATATCTCTGAATTTAAATCATTTAACTGTATTTCCCATCTCTACTGTACTGTGTACAGAACTCTGTCCTTTTTCTTGTCGTATTTTTTTTTAAATATTAAAGTATTAAAGAGTACTTCAGTAGCTATTTCTATCATTTGAAGCCAATCCATGATCTTTATTTTTTCCTGTAAGAAAGAAAAATGTGCTGGGAAATAGTTGGGTGATTTTTAAAATTATGAAAAGGGTTGTGCGATATATTTTAATCTTCGGGATTGCCATAACATTCTCTGACAAAATGAGGGCATTCCATTATAATTAGTCATCTCATTTTGTCCGGATCTCCTACCTTGTCATTTGGATTTTCATTATTTTTTTTTTTGTGTGTGTGTGCACCTAATGGAGAATTTCAGTACGTAATAGGGAATTATCCCAGAAATTTTATATATCTTCGTCCATTATAGAAATTCCTGTATTCCCATAGTGAATTGTTTTGCTTTGTGTAACAGCTAAGCCCATTTGTTGTTGTAATACCTTTTGAGTAATTTCAGTGCTATTATCCCCCCCTTTTTTTTTAAGTCTAAACAAATGCCTAAATCAGAAACTTGTAATTTTTACCTATCCCTGTAGAAAAGAAATGAATTCCAATATATTTTAGCAACTATGTTATATCACAAAATCTCTCTCGATACCTGGAAATGTTTTTTTTTTTTTTATTGGTATGGAAAAGTCAAGGAAATTTATAACTGAGCAAAATTAGACACCCTGTCTCTTTTACATTACATCTTCTGTACAATTATAACAGGTGGGTTATTCTTTTTAAGAGGAGGAATATAAAGTTTATTTTTTTAATCTATGTTCTGAATTAAACAGTATACATTTTTGCAATAGTTTTCATCCGTACAAGGATAAAATTTTCAGATTATTTATTTAGGTGTTAATCAAATTTTATCAACAAATATGATTCATTAAAATGGTAGTTATTGTATTTACAAACTGAGAAAATGTCTATGAAAATTAAAAAGATGCCTATAAAAACTGGTCACTTATTTCAAGAAATTGCAGCATCCACATTAATCTGAATAAGCCCTAGGCTACATTAATAATACTTTCCTGTCACACTGCATTTATAGTTGCTACTGAAGTAAAATTTAATATGGAGATATATTTGATGTAAGTGAAAACAATGTGGTAAAAGTTTCAAATTTAAATTACTTCAATATAAAATAAAATCTTCGTAAGGAATTATATTCTTTTTCAACACATTCTATTCCTAGTTTTATTTGAGGGAGTTAGAATGACAGTGGAATAAGCCAAAAATTTTGAAAATCGAGATAATCAGATTTTCAATGAACGTATATTAATTTCTGTTAAATGTGCCAGTCACATAAGTCATAGTTCACTTAGGGAGTCGCTAGAGGGCAAAACAAGTTTCACAAAACCTCTCATTTCTCAAATCACTACATTTTGACTTACTCCACTGTCATCCTGATCCCTTCATTTAATGCTAGATAGTACCCATCTAAAATTGACAGTAAATAACTTGAAAATTTCATTAGAAAAATGTTTGGATTTTTAATTAGTTGCTTTTAAATTAATTAAGTATTGTAAACTTGAAGAATTGCTATATTGTAAAAGCGATTCCTATAGATATAAGACGATAGATGTTGTTCTCAGCCCTATATACTCAATGAAGTTAAAGAATTTTTAACTTGCAATTTATAAACATATTATCTGTTTTATTAGCAGAAGTTTAACTAAAAATATTAATTAAATGGTTAGGGCATTTATTTTTACTTATTATAGTCTCAACGTTTCGAAAAAATATATAATATTATGAAAATAATAAGTATTTTCTATTTTTTAAAAACTATGTGACCTTTAAAATTTTTCATAAATTTTATTTTTATTAGTCTCACTCTGAAACCCCGAGATTAAAATTTTCTGCTTGCAGCTAACGATTTATTATATATTTTTTAATTACTTGAATTTAATTTAACATTTTCATACATTGTTTAATTATTAAACGATGGATATCAAGAAAATTTATTTTATAGTTCTTAGAGGAATGCTTTTCCTTTTTTCTATTTTCTCTTTTCTTCTTTTTTACAAAAAATAATCACATATTTTTCTTAGTATGTACATATACTAAATATATTTTTGATAATAGTCATACAAATTTATATCAAAAATTCAGGGTTCTCACAGACTCCTTAGACTCCTTGGAAACTCCTTAGAAATGAAAACATTCCCAAGTAGTACTTAGAACTACTTAGATAAGCAAACCACTCTTTAGAAACTCCTTAAATTGTATTGCAGCTTCGGATGCAAGCGATATTGCTGCCGAGGGGAAAAAATCAGGATTGTAAAACGCACAGTAAATCCTTTATATACGTCATTTATCTGAAGCACAGCATTGATTGGTTAGGATAATCTTATAGCAGGGCTCCCACTAGGTCCGTTTTTCAATTATTAGGTCCGTAAAGTCCGTTTTTCAACACTGTACTTTACTTTAAATTTTATCAATGTTTGGCATTTAGTCAAAAATCTCGGAAAAATCCCATTTTTAGCAAATATGTCCCAAAAAATACTGTCAAATTTCGTCAATCGATCGCAGAAAAAATGAGTAAATTTTGTCAAAGGATTGTGAAAAAACTCGAATTTCTCCACCAGATTGAGAAAAATGTGGATTTCCTCAAAAGATCGAGAAAAATGCAGATTTCCTCAATTTTTTCTTTTTTTTTTCTTTCGCCAAAAACTCATCTCGCCAAAACACCTCTCTCGCCAAAAGATCGCCAAAAACACGCGAATTTCCTCAAAAAAGTGCGAAAAACACGTAAATTTCGTTAAAGGATCGTGAAAAACACGCGAATTTTGTCAAAGGATCAGGGATCAACACGCGGTTTCCATCAAAAGATCGCGAAAAAAAGTCAATTTCGTCAAACGATAGAAATAAAATGTGAATTCCCTCAAAAGATCATGCAAAAACACGAATTTCCCCCCAGAAGATCGTGAAAAAAATGCGAATTTCCGCAAAATATCGTGAAAAAAATGTCAGTTTCGTCGAACGATCGAAATAAAACGCGATTCCCATCTGAAGATCATGAAAAAACGCGAATGGCTTCTAGAAGATCGCGAATTTACCCCCAGAAGATCATGGGAAAAAAAAGCGAATTTCTCCCAGAATATAGCGAAAAACACGCGAATTTCCTCAAAAGATCACGAAAAATGTGAATTTCCTCGAAAGATCACAAAGACACGCGAATTTCCTCGAAAGATCGAAAAAACACACTAATTTCCTCAAATAATCGCGAAAAACACGCCAACTTCGTCAAAGTATCGCGAAAAACATTCAGTTTCCATCAAAAGATCTGGAAAAAAACGTCAGTTTCGTCAAACGATCGAAATAAAACACAAATTCCATTAAAAGATTGCAAAAAAACACGAATTTCCCCCAGAAGATCGCAAAAAAAGACGCGAATTTCCCCCAGAAGATCGTGAAAAAAGACACGAATTTCCTCAAAAGATCGCAAAAAACATGCGAATTTTCTGAAAAGATTGCAAAAAACATGCAAATTTTCTCAAAAGATCGCAGAAAGCACGCGAATTTCGTCAAAAGATAGCTAAAAACACGCAGTTTTTGTCAAAAGATCGTGAAAAAACACTAATTTCTCCCAGAAGATCGCGAATTTCCCCAAGAAGGTCGCAAAAAAACACGTGAATTTCGCCAAAGTTTCACCTTCAACGAAATCGATTACAGCTGTTCTAAAAGTATAAATTCAAAACTTGTTATATTTTTTCTTGTATGTTGCGTTTAGCATTTTTTTTTTTTTTTTTTTTTTTTTTTTTACCTTTTAAAATTTTTTTAAAGATGTATCATGTATGTGATATACATAATAAGTGTTTGAGGTTTGACTAATCTCTGTTTATATGATCATTGGTCGCTGCATAAAAAAGTTGATTGTCTATTTTGTATTTAAACTTACGAAATCAGTAAGCAATATTTTGTCAATACTGTGCAATTCCAGCACTAACAATTAGATTCTAATAGAGTAAAATTTGTTTTTGTCTCCAAATTGGCCATTAAGAATTGGAGTGTGCATACCACATAACGATGCAGCACATAAAAACAACAACAACAAAAAATTACAAATCCTTAACATTTTTTGGACTCCTTGGATTTTTTCTTCTCAACTCTGTATGAACCCTGAAAATTATAAATCAGTTCAATTTATTTAATCAATAATTGCACGCAATTTTTTAAAATTTAATTATTTTTAATACAAATATTTATGTTATTACTAGCTGTTACCCGTGACTTCGTTCACGTATCATTAAAAGAAGAATAAATGCATTAATTAAGAAAAATATTTCATTCCGATAGTTAGAAACGTAAATAATTAACTAACTCTTTATCACATTCCGTAGGAGACAATACAGTATTTCTATGTTACAGAGGCCTTGACATAACAAAGTTTTAAAAAAGTGAAATTTTGTGACAAATAATCACGAAAAGGAAACTGCAACCAATGCAAAAAGGCGGGCCAAATAAAATTGTGGAAATCGCCTAATTGTATAAACACATATATGTCAAGTTTACCTGGTAAACCATTTTACTTTTAATGCCTTTGTGAAACGTTTTAATAAGCCTTCAAAGATAATGGAAATAGTATATTCTTTTTCATTAAATTCAATTCTTGTGAATAGGAAGCAATAATTGTAGACCTAAATGCAAGGAGCTAAAATTTGCCTCCTTGATTTAATTTATAACTGAAAAAAAATCTTTATTTCTAAATGAAAATATGTTGTCAGACGATTTTTTTCTCTAGAATAAATTGATTCATGAAGTTTGAATATGTGGAAATACGTTTTTATTTTTCAAAAATTTTACTGTAATCAAGATTTTTTTTTCTTTCACCATCTATTCAAATTGAAAATAAATTATTTTTTTCAGTTTTAATGAGATAAAATACATTAATCCGTTTTATTTTTTCTATTTTATCCACAAAAATGGAATAATTTAGTCACTATTTTTTGAGAAACTTCGTTAAAATTTACAAAAAAAAAAAAAATATCTCTGAATTTAAATCATTTTTTTCATTTTTTTAAATTCTGAGAGTTTATGACATCCTCGGATCAATGATAACCGCTGTTAAGTAAATCGCGTTGCGTTCGACAATCTGAAAGGAGTAGTTGCGAAATACAAACAGGCAGTCAGATTTTAATATAATAGATTAGTATTTATTTTTCTTTTCCTAATAATCATGGTGTGGTTTTTGGCAAAAAACTCTCCTCTGTATCATGCTTAATAATCGGTATAGTTAAAAAAATATATATTTAAATTTTTCGTTTTAAATATGGCGTGAAACTCATCTTCTTTCTAAACTTACCGATCCTTGTATTATTAATGGATCACGCTCCTTGTAAAACACATTTGAAAATTCCCGTTTTATTTCAAATATGACGTCACTTTTTCCTCAAAGAAATCTCTTTTTAATGGCATAATTCTTGTAAATTTTCTTTTTCTGGCAATCAGGACGTAAATTTTAGCGGAAAACTCACATTTGTATGGAACTGGTATTCAAGCTAATTATTAATCAGTATTGATAAAAAATATTTCAGTTTTTCATCTTAAATATTACGTTCATTATCTATCTACTTTCATTATACAATGATATTCATGCTCCTTGTATTATTACGAATATTTGAAAATACATGTTTTATTTATGACGTCATATTTGTCTAAGTCGATGAGGATCATTTTCATAGTTCCATGGTCTAAGCGAAATCTATTTTTAATAATATAATTATTGTTCATTTTTCCTTCTAATTATAACGCAGTTTTTGACAGAAAAAGATCTTTTTAATGTAACCAATATTCATACTTCATGTATAATAACAATTACTCCATATTTTTGTTTCTAATATCATGGAAATTCATCTTCTTTTGAATTCTTTTTAATTTTCATTTTTCACTTGAAAATCCTTCTATTGAAAATTAATTGTTGAGGAAAAATTATTTTTCCGTGTTTTTATTTATTGGCAACGATCAAAGCCCTAGCAACGATAAAGTAAAATGGTTAAATTTTCTGGAAAATTTTCCATTTATTCTTTATGAAAATAATGAAATTTTTAATTATTAAAGAAAATATTTGAATAAAATAAACAAAAACCAGCCTATGTTCATCTGAGGTTTATAATCAACCTATATGCAAAGGTACAGGATCATTAAATGCTCCATTTTGACGCTGGCTTCAGCCTAACATTTGCACACAATCAGATTTATAATATTATTATGATTATGATATTTTTAATTTGTAAAATTAATGTTGGGTGCTTAATAACTTTACTTAATAAGCATTCGAATTAAAAAAAATACAAATCATATAACTTCTTTTCTTGAAAATATTACAGTAATTGAAATGAAATATAACCAAAAGTATTGAAGATATTCTATCGGAAGCAGGATTCAATTTCACCTTCTATGCAGAGAGCCAGAGCTTAAACTAATGACTTAAACTACTGGGCTATGCTGACTATGTTCGAATGTACCTTTAAACTTAACAGGTTTTAGATTTAATATCACGCATGTGCAAATAGGTTGAATCATAGAAGAAGGAATTATTAGTAATAATTCCTTCTTCTATGGGTTGAATTTACCCTGAAAATTTTTGCTGATCTTAAGAATTAGTTTAAATCAGTATTTTAATATACAAGATAAATGTTTAATTTTTTAAATACATTTGCTAGCCTAGACAGTTCATAATTTAAAAAAAAGGATTTTTTTTTCTAAAACTAAAATATAATTAATTTAGTTTAGTGTCATGTTTACATTGCAGAAAGTTGGAGAAGCCTGAAATATTGTCAATAAATATATAGAGTAAGTACGGCAACAATGGACACCCTTAGGAAATTTGTTTAGAAATTATTTTAATATTTATAAATATTATATTCCAATTTTTTAAAATATTATAGTAATCTATAGACAATATTTAACAAATCTTATAGTCACATTTCCCATTGCGAACACAGTTTAATTTTAATAACAGAAATAAATCAAAACACCCAAAATTACACTAATGGACACCCTGCAAAAAATTATGGATAATTGTTTTTGATTACACTTAGAATCAGAGCATACTAATGAAACCAAAATAGTCAATTTCAAATAAATAAGAAGATAATTAATTATTCAAATTATTGTCTTTATCACAAGGTCAATATTTTAATTATTTTCGATAGAAGATTCAAAATACTGAATTTTAGAGATTTACAATAATCAAACTATTGAAACAACAAACAGGGAGGTGTGTGTGTGGAAAGGGGGGGGAGTGCTAGTAAAAAATAAAAAAATTTGGATTATCAATGCATGGAATTTTAATTACAATTTATAGTTCTTAAGAGTTAAATTTCCTGAAACTACAAAATATATTACTCGTAGTAATTAGTAATACAAAATGAAAGAAATGAAACTGCAGATTGAATGTTTTAAATATTAAATAAAAAAATTTGAAAATAAAACTTCAGGACTGGCATAGTCCCCTTATCTGCAGATTTACTAGTTTCAGTATGTGCCAATGGTTACAAATTTTGAATACTATTATGCTTTTAAACTTTTATTCGTCTTATTTAATTTCAGATGTTCTGTGAATACAGAAAATGAAGAATTTTTTTTTTTTTTAAATAGCAGTATTCAAAATCTATAATCCTTGGCACCTATGGCTTTCATTACTATAAATGTAATTGATATTTATAATATTTTTTGCTACGTTTATTATTACATCAGCTCCTGAGGATGAATCGTCAAGCAACCAAGATTTATCGCCAAATTATCAAGCATATATGACCTTATAATAATACATGATACAATAATACATATAATAATACATAACATTTCATGATGTATATGACCCAGTTATAATCACATATGACATATGTATAAGATATGTAGGATGTATATATACGATATATAAATAACATGTACTTAATAACATATATGACACATATTAGCATTTGGAGTCATGATGTATATATAAGCTTTGCAATGTTCTTGGTAAAATTGTAACTGCAAATATGGCATAATCATAATTATGAGGGCCACTATAACAAAAGAAGTGCCTATTTTTTATATGTACAAAGTTGTTTTGTCAGAGATGAATCATCAGACATTGAAGTGACAAAGTAAAAGATTTTTAACAAATAATGTGACTTAATAAATGATTTTAATTTGAATGGCGAGAGCTGGAACTCCATCAGCCCTTTTTTTCATGTGTCTTTACTTTAAACATTATTATCTGCTACCTA
Source organism: Maratus michaelseni (assembly GCA_963931845.1). Classification (NCBI taxonomy): domain Eukaryota; kingdom Metazoa; phylum Arthropoda; class Arachnida; order Araneae; family Salticidae; genus Maratus; species Maratus michaelseni. The sequence goes on from OZ007590.1 coordinate 99,821,447, forward strand.
AGTGGTTTGATTGATTTTCCAATTATAAAATATACAAGGCAGAGTTCAGGGGCACCATTTGGGGGAGAAGCTGCCCTCCACAAAGAATTTGAACTTGCATAAAATTTACCAGTAGAAATCAGTCAAATTTAGAAAATATCAGTAGAAATCATTCGAATATGAAATTCTAATTCAACCCGAAATGTGCCCCGTTAGTGGCTGAGAGGTTCTGCTCTCAAAGCTGGTAGACGGGAGGTGCCCTGTCGCGCTCGTCAACCTAACCGTTAGGAGTTTTCCGTGGATTTTTTCGAACCTTGCCGTAAATACGGGTTAGGATACCTTGGACAGACCCCCATGGAGGACACTCCAACTAGGGCCTATATCCCTCGAGTAGATAATCGGTCATCATAAATCAATCAACCCGAAGTGCGTAAAGTTAACCTGACCCATAAAGAAACAAGAACGAAAAATCATGCGTCAAGCATAGATTATGTAGCACTTTCCAACGCTTCCAAAATAATTTTACAATTCATACCGTTTAATAAGCTAAAAGATAACATCTAAGTAAACAATTTGGAAAACGCATAACATATTTAAAATTATAATTTCAGGAATTTCCAACATATACAATATTCGGAAAAATATCCGAATACTTTTATTCAGCCCTGTATAGGATCTATAGGTTTGTATATATACTACATAGAATGCTAAATTTTAGTTCAGTTAGGAAACGCGTAGCACAGTTTAAAATTCTCCATCTGGAGTTTGTCAATAAACGGAAATGTGTTCGCGAACTTTTGTGCTTCCCTGTATATGATCTACAGAATTTATACACGCCACGTAATAAACAAAAAGTGAGTTAAATTTAAAATCGCGTTCAGTAACTTAAAATGCACTTCCAGGAATTATTGTTAACAGGCAGTAGAGAATTCTTTTGTGTGTCCCTGTAAATGAACGATGACTGCTATGTACACAATATTCTGTAGTAAGCCTCTTGTAATGCACATTAGTGATATATATAAATTTCAGTGCGTTTAAAATAGTGAAACATTACTTAAATAAACCGCAGACGATTTTTCTCCATAGACGTAATGTAACGGAATTCTTTTGACTGTCCCTGTAAAGTAACTATAAGTGCTATGCACACCCTATTCCATATTAAGCTTCTTCTAATGCACCTTAGTGATATATATAAATTTCAATGCGTTTAAATTAGTGAAACATTATTTAAATAAACCGCAAATGATTTTTCCCCATAGAACGCAATATAACGGAATTCTTTTGAGTGTCCCTGTAAAATAACTATAAGTGCTACACACTTCCGTTGAAATAGGGAACATGCTATAGATGGCGACAATAACATATAAAAATTGCAGAGCAATCCGAGCATATTTACGGGAGTTAGAGCACGGACAGACGGCCATACGGCCAGACAAACCGAAGTCATAAGCACTTTTCAACTAGGTTGGAAAGTGCTAAAAAACAGCACCAACCCGACCCGTACCGCTTTTCGGGTAGCTGATGCAGAACTGTAATTTCTAGTCAACCAGAAAACCATAAAAAAAATTTCATTGACCGCAACCCGACAAAAAATGAAAAAAAAATCGATATTTCAATACGATTATGAGAAAGTAGTCTACAATTATATCTCTAATGACAATTTTATCTTTTACGTAAAAAAAATGAACATAACATATATATATATATACTCATTAATGTTCAAATAGTATATAGTTTTTTTTCATCTGAAAATATTCAGGTTTTCCTTGAAAAATCGGTTCAAAACAAATGGTCGTTTGAGGAAATTAACAATTTTTACATGACCAATTTGCCAAATTAGCTAATATTTTCAAGTCCAATTCTTAAAATTCGCTATTTTTTTTTTCAAGATTGATTGATGAATTGACTTTGCATAATTCCACAAAAAAAGAAAAAAAAATGTGGACTTCTATGAAGAATAACATACCTGTGAAAGAAGTTAAGAGGGCAAAATCCTGCACAGCATTTTTTATTGTGCATGAAATGGCATCCCTGACAAAGTTATAAAAAAAAAAAAAAAAATCTGATTTAATATTAAAAAATTATTAATTAAATGCAATTAATTGAAACCAGCTGTTTATAAAAATGTGTTCAGTACATTATGGTAATTGCAACTTAAAAATTACATTCGATTACTTAACTTTTCAATTAAATCAAAATATTTTATTCACTATGGACATTAATAAAATTGCGAAATTCACTCTTTAAGCATTCCAGTAATGGACACTGGTTCTAAAATCTTAAAAATAAATGAAATTTTGTAAATGGCCCATTAGTATATAAAATTCAAAGTTTTCTATCACTATCAAAACAAAACTATGCAAATGTTTGCAAGTAAATAAAGATATAAATTAAGTAAATGAAACCAGCTCTTAGCTTGTTCATTAAAATCTTTATAGAAAAACAGTGAAACATTTCTGCTTCCTAATTGGTTTGATCAAGGTTGTCAACAATAATCCAGAAAATAAAACATAAAAGGTAGAGTTATGACAAAAAATAATAAAAGCATATTTTTTATTGGCTATTTAATTTATAAAATAATCTGTGGAAGGAAAGGACCGTTATATTACTGGCACACCTACCCTATATTTATTTATTTAAATCAAATACAACATTTTATCATTTTTATTGTCTATTGTCATGCACATAACCATTATGAAATTCTAATGTCTTTAAAATAAGTGTTTTGAAAAGTTATGCAGATCAGAGGTTGGACTGCGAAAAAAAAGGCTGAATTTATAACTGTGTGCAGGTACAACAATTAATGAGAAAAAAGGGTTTAATAATTAAAGGCTATGCAGTTACACAAAAGATATTTAATGATGTAATAGTAACTGTTTACATCAAACAAATAATGTACTTATTTCCTATCTCTAATGGACTTTACCCATGTCACGTCATCTGAGGGTAAAAAGAAGAAAAACACCATTAGACGTGAAGGACATTTTAACACAGCTTCCCCTTCGTCCAATAAACAGTCTTTTTCGGAGGGCATATACCCTCAGAGGCATGGCTGTTGCCACTCGTGGGTAAGGCCCTAGGATTATTTATTTTATAAATGATACTAATTGAAATTTGGCCAAAATATACATAGAATGTATAGTTATTTTGACTAGCTCTGGAATGATAAAATTCTATACTCCATTCGCTGAAACGAGATAACGAAAGTAAACAAATGCTCATGCGGATTGGCGATGCTTAAACCTGGTGCTGTGCCAGAAGCGCCAATTGTTTGAGCTTCTGCTTTTTTTACCAAACGGCTGTTTGTTTCTTGTCTTTCACTTTTAAAATGGAAGATTTTTTTCGATTGATTTGGTATTTTATATACACAAATGGTGTGTGAAAATTCTTCTTTGAGCCCGCCTAAGAAGAGAGTAAAAAGAAAAGCTTTGAGTAAGGTGGAGAAAGATATGATTTAAAATGTATATAAAACGGAACTTGAATCGAATCCTGAACTTCCGATTTCTCATATAGGAGATAATGCTGCTCGTATAACAGGCGTAGTAAAGCATCTGTTTTTCGAGTGTTAAGAGAGTATAAAAAATGTGGTGTGTTAAACTCGCCGAAGAAAATAAAATTACGTAAACGTGTTTTAGAAAATATAGATGATTTTGATAGGAATGCTATTAGGAGAAAAATCCACGAGTTCTTTTTGAGGAATGAATTGCCCACTATAAATAAAGTTTTGGAAGTTGTAAATGATGACCCTGATTTGCCAACCTTTAAAAGGACAACATTTTATCATCTCCTGAAAGAATTAAACTTTAGATATTCACGGAGAGGACGAGACAGTACTCTCATTGATAAAAACGAAATAATTGTGTGGCAAAGAATATATTTAAGGCAAATCAAATCTTTCAGAGAAGAAGGGCGCAAAATATATTATATGGATGAAACTTGGTTGAATGCAGGCCATACAGTTAGTAAAGTTTGGAAAGATACCTCAGTAAAATCATCAAAACAAGCATTTTTGTCTGGTCTTTCTTCCAGATTAAAATCTCCTTCCGGAAAAGGAAAACGGATGATAATTACCCATATTGGTAGCGATTCTGGTTTCGTGGATAGAGGGCTTGACTTATTCGAATCAAATAAAAATAAAGATTATCACGAAGACATGAATTCAGAACGTTTTGAAAAGTGGTTTGGTGATATCTTCTTTCGACTGGAAGATAACTGTGTGATAGTAATGGACAATGCTCCTTATCATTCCCGAAAATCAGAAAAAATACCGAATACTTCGTGGAGAATACAAAAAATTGCTGATTGGCTTTTAACAAAAAATATCCCTTTTGACGACAGAATGTTAAAAGCGGAACTGTTGCAGTTAGTGAAGCAAAATAAAAATAAATATGACAAGTACGCTGTCGATGAAATGGCAAAAGCACAAAATAAAACTGTCTTACGATTACCCCCCTATCATTGCGATCTTAATCCTATTGAACTGATTTGGGCACAAATAAAGAACTTCATTGCGAAAGAAAACAAAACATTCAAAATGCCTCATGTAAAATATATATTCTCTCAAAGTATCAGCAAAATTGGCACTGAAGAATGGAAAAGATGCATTCAACATGTAACAAATACAGTGGAAAAACAAATGTGGGATTTAGATAATGCTATAGATAATATAGTAGATTCCATGGTAATCAATCTAGATTCTAATAATTCCGATACTTCACCTTCATCTTCTGAATGATTTATGAGGTGGCTTCAATAATGTAAGATATAAATAGTTTTGTATTTAACAAAATTAACTCCTGATGATGGTTTATAACAATGTTGAATTCAGAAGGTTTGCCGCGGGAGGAAATTCCGTTCAGGGCATTAAAATGTCCCCTCCCGGAATATTTCAGATTTTATACTTTTAATGGTCAAAAAGTATAATCCCCCCCCCCCCCCTGGCACAGAAATCCCACCAGGAAAAAATATGTCTGAATTCAACGCTGTTTAAAATAAATAGAGAATAATTTTTATTTTGACGTCTTAAACTTTTACATTTTTGTTTAAAATCTCGATGTAAGTCAGTTAGCAACTTGTGTTGTTTTCATATAGTTATCAAAATAAATGTTTAAAAAATTAACAAATCGAAATAAAAAATAAAATTCGCCAACCTAGGGATTTGTGCCAAATGTGTGGCTCCTTGGCGATTTTTCTGCAACCCGTTTGTTTACTTTTGTTATCTCCTTTCCCTGAACAAACTATAGACAAGAAATATTTAAACAATGTCGTATGTTCTGACAAATTATATCTCATCAAAAACGTCACCTGTAAAAAATGCAGCCAAGACTCGTGACTCTTTTTACGTAAAAAGTTCTGAGATCGTGTAAAGCCAAGTTTAGCTATCTTATTAACTCTGAAATTTTCATTCACAAATCACTCCTAGTCTCTACATCTTTAGTTAAATATTATTTTGTGACTTGGCAATTACGCAGCACAGGTTGTTATTACACCTTACTATGTTATGGGATGGGGTAAGATAATATGATTAAGGCTAATTATATACGCACTGGGAAGTTATTACACCTTAATATGTTATGGGATGGCATGGTATTATTTGATTAAGGCTAATTATATACATCACATTCTCGTGCTACGTAATTGCCAAGTCACAAAATAATATTTAACTAAAGATGTAGAGACTAGGAGTGATTTGTGAATGAAAATTTCAGAGTTAATAAGATAGCTAAACTTAGCTTTACACGATCTCAGAACTTTTTACGTAAAAAGAGTCACGAGTCTTGGCTGCATTTTTTACAGGTGACGTTTTTGATGAGATTTCACTTCTTTTTGTAAGTAATCCTCCTTTTCTTGATTTTTGGTTCTTTTTGGAGATCATCCACTGATTTTCGCTAAGCCCACACTCTGTCCCTATTATTTACAGGTATCAAAAATTTGAAGCTTTAGTTTCGTTTGTAAAGTACTATAGATAAAAAGAGATTTCAGGATCCTAGGCAAGCACTAAGTTATGGGAGGGGGAGTGTCAAAAGTACTCTCAATTGCTTCCAGAATAGGTGCTATCCACCTGAGATATTACTCGCAGCCCTAGATACTTGATATGTAGCATAAAAGTACTTTTTAGTATAGAAAGAAAGTCAAGGAAATTTCCAATAAATCAAACTATATTCATTTTTTCGATGTTTTTTTTTTTTTTTTTCGTTTTTTTAGTCTTTTTTTTTTTTTTTTTTTTTTTTCATTTACGGATTTTTTAATTTTTCCTTTGTATACTAAACCCTACCTTCTCCCTCAAGCTTCTAGGACTACAAAATAGAATTATTTTCAAATTTTCGACTTTTTATAAATATATTGATTTTTCGATTTTAATTCTGAGTTACCTGATTGTCATGCCACTATAGTAATTCTCTGATCCGTCTTCTTAGAATCATTTAGGTTCAATTTAGAGATAAATCAAGTGAATCTTAGAGTCACCATGATTTTATTTAGAAAGGACTATCAAGCCATAACCAGCCACTAATGTCGGGAGGGTAGGGGGAGCTGTGAAAATTTTTGTGGGGCTAACATCATTTAACAATCCGTATTTCATATGCGAAGTAAATAGATTATAACCTGTGAAAGAAAACAAACCTGTCTATAAAGAAATTGCCTATAACGTAGCCAGTTTATTGCGAAACTTTTCTATAACGAAATTCGTAAACGAAAGAAAAGAAAACCATAATACGGGGGAAATAACATAAAACAATTAAGGGCGTTGTACTAGCTAATAGGACAATTATCTTAAAACTAATGTTTCTAGCAGTATCAAATTGTTTTCGATTTTTTAAAGATATTTCGATTTTATTTTCGAATTTAACGAATTTTTTAATTGTTCCTTTTATTGAATAGTTAATACTACCTTTACACCAAGTTTTAAGTTTCTAAGACTACAAGATAAAATTATTTTCAATTTTTGTTTTTTTTTCGATTTTTTTTATAATTTTCTGGATTTTTTAATTTTTTCTTATTTTGTATCCTTTATTACAAATTTCAAGTTTCTAGCGCTACAAAATCGAATTATTTTGACATTTCCGATCTTTTTCGAGTTTTTTATTCTATTTTCGAATTTATTGTGTTTTAATTTTTCTTTTTTCTGTATCCTAAACAATAAAATAAGTTTACGCCGAATTTTACGTTCTAAAGCTACAAAATCGAATTTTTTTCAATTTTTCGATTTTTTTTTCGAATTTTACAGATTTTTTATTTATTTATTTGTTTTGTATCCTAAATACTACCTTTATTCCAAATTTTAAGTTTCTAGCTCTACAAAATCGAATTATTTTCAAATTTTCGTTTTTTTTTTTTTTCGATTTTTTTATTTTATTTTCGATTTTTGTTGTGTTTTTAATTTTTTTCTTTTTCTGAATCCTAAACACTACCTTTACACCAAATTTTCAGTTTCTAAGACTAAGAGATCATATTATTTTCAATTTCTCACTTTTTATTTTTATTTCTTTTTATTATTATTTTTTTTATTTATTTTTAATTTTGGAAATTTTCGATTTTTTTTTCGAATTATCCATATTTTTTAATGTTTTCTTATTTAGTATCTTAAATATTACCTTTATTCCAAATTTCAAGTTTCTAGCGCTATGAAATCGAATTATTTTCAAATTTTCCTTATTTTTCGATTTTTTCGCTTTTTTTAAATTTTATTTTCGAATTTTATTGCGTTTTTATTTTAACTTATTCTGAATCCTAAACACTATCTTTACTGCGTATTTTAAGTTTCTAAGGCGATCAAATTATTTTAATTTTTTCAATTTTTTTCGAATTTTTCGAAGTCTTGAATTTTTTTTTCTCGAATTTTCCGGATTTTTTAATTTTTCCTTATTTTGCATTCTAAATACTACCTTTATCCTGAATTCCAAGTTTCTAGCGCAAAAAATCGGATTATTTGAAATTTTTCGATTTTTTTATTTTATTTTCGATTTTTTTGGTGTTTTTGATGTTTTCTTTTTCTGAATTCTAAACACTACCTTCACACCAAATTTTAAGTTTTTAAGACTACAAGATCGTGTTATTTTCAATTTTCTTCGAATTCGTTGAATTTTCGAATGTTTTTTTTTTTTTAAATTTTCCGGATTTTATAATTTTTCCTTTCTTTGTATCCGAAACACTAGCTTTATTCCAAATTTTAAATTTCTATGGCTGCGGGATCTACCCAATCTTTTTGGTGACACGAGAGTGAGTGAGTGGGTGAGTGACAAAAAATCGAAACTTTGAGTTCATATATCGTCTGCACTAATTTATGGCTATTTTTCGAATTATCCATATTTTTTAATTTTTCCTTATTTAGTATCTTAAATATTACCTTTATTCCAAATTTCAAGTTTCTAGCGCTATAAAATCGAATTATTTTCAAATTTTTCGAGTTTTTTATTTTATTTTCGAATTTTATTGCGTTTTTATTTTAACTTATTCTGAATCCTAAACACTATATTTTAAGTTTCTAAGGCGATCAAATTATTTTAACTTTTTCAATTTTTTTCGAAGTTTTGATTTTTTTTTCTCGAATTTTCCGGATTTTTAAATTTTTCCTTATTTTGCATCCAAAATACTACCTTCATCCCGAATTCCAAGTTTCTAGCGCAACAAAATCGAATTTGAAAATTTTCGATTTTTTTTTTTTTTCGATTTTTTTTTTTTTTTTTGGTGTTTTTGATGTTTTCTTTTTCTGAATTCTAAACACTACCTTCACACCAAATTTTAAGTTTTTAAGACAACAAGATCGTGTTGTTTTCAATTTTCAATTTTCTTCGAATTTGTTGAATTTTCGAATGTTTTTTTTGAAATTTTCCGGATTTTATAATTTTTCCTTTCTTTGTATCCGAAACACTAGCTTTATTCCAAATTTTAAGTTACTATGGATGCGGGATCCACCCAATCTTTTTGATGACACGAGAGTGAGTGAGTGTGTGTAACAAAAAATCGAAACTTTGAGTTCATATATCGTCTGCACTAATTTATGGCTATTTTTCGAATTATCCATATTTTTTAATTTTTCCTTATTTAGTATCTTAAATATTACCTGTATTCCAAATTTCAAGTTTCTAGCGCTATAAAATCGAATTATTTTCAAATTTTCCTTATTTTTCAATTTTTTCGATTTTTTTATTTTATTTTCGAATTTTATTGCGTTTTTTATTTTAACTTATTCTGAATCCTAAAGACTATCTTTACCGCGAATTTTAAGTTTCTAAGGCTAACAGTTCAAATCATTTTAATTTTTTCAATTTTTTTTCGAATTTTTGAAAAAAAATTTCGAATTTTCCGGATTTTTTAATTTTTCCTTATTTTGCATCCTAAATACTACCTTTATTCCGAATTCCAAGTTTTTAGCGCAACAAAATCGGATTATATGAAAATTTTCGATTTTTTTTCAATTTTGCTTTCGATTTTTTTGGTGTTTTTGATGTTTTCTTTTTCTGGGTGCTAAACACTACCTTCACACCAAATCTTAAGTTTCTAAAACTACAAGATCGTATTATTTTCAATTTTCAAGGTATTTGTTGAATTTTGGAATGTTTTTTTATCGAATTTTCCGGATTTTATAATTTTTCCTTTCTTTGTATCCTAAACACTACCTTTTTTCCAAATGTCAAGTTTCTAGGGCTACGGGATCTACCTAATCTTTTTGATGACGCGTGAACGAGTGAGTTAGTGAGTGACAAAAAATCGAATGTTTGAGTTCATATATCGTCTGAACTAGAAAAGACAGAGAGTTGTAATTTTAAATTTTGGTCCTGTGTGCCAAATACTCTAGAAAAACGAAGTTTCAAATTTTTGGGATACTCCAGCGCGTATATTTGGGGGGTCAAATGTGCCCTGAGTTGCTTCCAGAAAAGTATGCTTACGGCTGTCCTCTCTCGACTTGGCGGAGGTACTGCGTGCCTCCAGATAGACTTAGGGCGCATTCACAGACCGAACCCCGAGTTACATAGGGGGGCATTGGGTAACCCGAAGCGTTCAGAGACCGATATCACGTGACTTTTTGCGGGTGTCCGTAGCGTTCAGAGCCGGAAATTACCCAGACTTCGGGTAACCCACATTACCTGGAAAATTTTGCTGAGTAAAGTGATCACGTGGTTGGGAAATCTGATTTGTTTGTTTGTTTTATAGCTAACTGCAAATGTTAATTGATGTTCTTTATGACTCCTACAGTACACTTCAGTCCTGACCATTTGATTGGTCTACCTTTAACAGGACTATGATATAATTCGTCAACGTCGGCTAGGGTGATTTCTGCAATTTTCGTACAATCAAAATGTAATGGCAGATTGGTTGACGGAAGTGTTTGA